>JALDNG010000031.1:1860000-2279020 GCA_024349245.1 Neodontobutis hainanensis
AGCAGCGGCTCTACTTTGAGCTCCTCCCGAGTGACCGAGCTCCTCACCCTATCTCTAAGGGAGCGCCCCGCCACTCTGCGGAGAAAGCTCATTTCGCCGCCTGTATCCGGGATCTTGTTCTTTCGGTCATGACCCAAAGCTCATGACCATAGGTGAGAGTAGGAACGTAGATCGACTGGTAAATCGAGAGCTTTGCCTTACAGCTCAGCTCCTTCTTCACCACGACAGACCGGTACATCGACCGCATTACTGCAGAAGCTGCACCGATCCGTCTGTCGATCTCACGCTCCTTCCTTCCCTCACTCGTGAACAATACCCCGAGATACTTAAACTCCTCCACTTGAGGCAGGAGCTCTCCACCAACCTGGAGGGGGCAAGCCACCCTTTTCCGACTGAGAACCATGGTCTCAGACTTGGAGGTGCTGATCCTCATCCCAGCCGCTTCACACTCGGCTGCAAACCGCCCCAGTGAACATTGAAGGTCCTGGCTTGATGGAGCCAACAGGACAACATCATCTGCAAAAAGCAGAGATGAAATCCTGTGGTCCACATTACAACTCAAATATTTTATTAATTTGTCCATTTATGCTATCTGAAAACTATTGTTTGATTATACAGTAAAAGCAGAAAAGCCTAGATGTAACCATAATTTTATTGCCCTGTGATAAGGTCAATATTGGTGAAAGGGGGAGCAATGGGCAGACATTCATGTTTATTTACAATCTTTGACACTTTTAACACTAACTAAACACTAATTTCAAGTAAACATTTATGAAAGTATTTCAAGCTTGTTCCCTTTTGGGCAGTAGATCTCATACGTTCACAATTGCAATGTCCACATTCACACTTTTAAATATAACATATGACATTGTGATTTCATAGTCTTGTGTTTAATGTATCTATACTCTTTCAATGAAAGTTTAAAGAGGATGCCTGTGGCACTTTATAACTTTATTGGCCAAATCCATTCTTTGCATACAACTAACAGAATTATTCAGAAATTGTTGAAGCACAGGTTTTTCAAATGTAATACACGGTAACCTTTTGAAATGTTATGGCTGGTGCAATAGATGGAAAACGCATCAACTGATAAACACACAAAAACATAACTGTATACATATGTGAGCTCTATTGGACACAACAGATGTGATAAATAAATAAGTGACCTCTGAGAGCAGCAGTGTCCTGATGAAGTGGAACAATATTTAATCAGAAAGTCCTTGTTGAACATGGTCTCTTTCTTTTGGTGCAGACCGTGAGCCCCCTCCAGGGTTTTTTCCACCGCTCACCTGATCCCTGTGTCCTGAATGCTGCAGATAGAGGGGGGGTGATCTGTTTCTCAACTCAGCCCCTCTTACTGCCACGGTCCACACCAGATCAACTGGCCAGCGAGCACTCACCAAAAGTAGACCTGTGAATTGTTTCTTGAGCTGACAAGTTTCCTCTGACCCTCGGTGAAGGATTAAAACACTTTCTTCCAAATACACTACAGTTTCCATTTGTTTATTTATATCACAACGTCACTTTGTCATACAGCTCGTATCAAAAATAAACTTAAATACTTACTTACATAATCATAGTTAATCAAGTTCAAGAGACTTCTGAATAGTTACAAAATAAATGTAAGTGTGCAGTAGCTAAATAGAACAGTCACTATACAAATGTTTTTTGTAATTTATCTTCATGGTCACAATGGGCTGAAGCTTTTCCAGCTGACCAAAGACCTCAGCCCTGGAACACTGGTAACAATTGTCATTTAGCTATAAATCAAGGAATCGAGGAACTGGAGCCTTCTTTGGGCATGAGGCAGGCCCTGGACTATTACCATTCACACTCACATTTGTTTCCTATGGGTAATGTAGAGTCATTACTTCACCTCTACATGTATGTTTTTGGCCCGAAGAGAACACGCAGGGAGGACATGCATGCTTCACACAGACAGAACTCCATCGATGGCCGGCACTGGAATTCATCCCATTTGCCGTCAGAAAGAACTGTGCAATTATGTACCTCCAATACATTCTGGAAGTTCTAACAGAGCATGTGTACCTTTATCAGGAGCTACATATCTGTCAATAGAGATATTACTAGACTTAATGTCACATGAAAAACGGCTGATATTTCCTGAGTTCTACGACGTGCTGACAATCCTGTCGTCTGGTGTTTTTGAATGGGATGATTCTACATATAATACCCCTTTAAGCATTATCTCAAAATTATCTCATGTTTCTATTTTTGACAGTAATCACTGCGTTAAGCACAGTTAAGTACAGTTAAGTACAGAGGTATACACCACCTGTTTTATGTTTGTTCCTATTGCTTAGGTTGTCGTTGTCAAGGAATCATCTTCACACATTTTCCTACCAGTTATATCTTTAGCCGACAGCATTGGTACAGAGGCCTCAGCGCGACTACAACACGAGAGATATTACAACACACTCCTTTACCAACACATTAACATAGACAGACAAGCCCTGCCCCTTCACGAGGGTTTGAGGTAGTTATAGAGTGCACTGAGGCCTCCTTGAAGAACCTCCTGAATGGGCTTGAGGAGGGGATTGTGCACTATATGGAGTCCCTTGTCCAGTGGGTGACAAGCCAGCCTCCCCAGTCTACTCAGCAGATACAATTCCACCGGTACACTCTGTAAATCATTGAAGTCAACGTTTAGGAGTTCTAAAGACTGAAGGAAGCATAGAGTCTTGGGAAGTGAGTGGATGCTGTTGCCTTCCACAATGAGGATCTTGAGGTTGACCAAGTCCTGAATCTGGTCTGCGATGGTCTCCAGACGGTTGCAGGCAAGGTGAAGGAAGACCAGCCGCTTCATGTGGTACACACAGGTGGGGATATGAACAATGCGGTTGTGGCTAAGGTTAAGTTTGGTCAGATTGTGTATGGACGCCAAGCTGTTGGGGAGCCCCGTAATCTGGTTATTGGCCAGGCTGAGCACTTCCAGGCACATGCATGACCCCAACTCCTCGGGAACTTCGCTGAGTCTGTTCCGACAGGCAAAAAGCACACGCAATTTCTTCAAGAGCCCGATCTCTGGCGGTAAACTGGACAGATTGTTGCCCCAAAGGTTGAGAATCACCAGATTGTCCAGAGCGCCGAGGGTCGGGGGCAGTGAGCAGAGGCAGTTCATGGACAAGTTTAGCTTTTGCAGTTCTCGAAGTTCCCACAGCTCGGTGGGAGTCTCATCCAGTCCCCGCATGGCTAGACTCAGGATGCTGTAGCCAAAGTGCACAGTCGTGTGTCTGCGGATCCTCTCGGCAGCTGAAGACAAGCCCTGCTCATCTCTCAAGGTGCTCTTTCGCCTTTGCTTAGCTCTCACCTCATTCAACTCTTTCTCGGACAAACTGCGAGAATGCTTTCCTCCCATGTTCCTTGCAGCAGTGACGATTTTAACACTTACAGCAAGATGACAGCATTTGTGAAGGTAAATAACCTAATCACTTGGACCAAACAATGCCTAAAAAGCTGCTGTATCATCTCTCAACTTTCTAAACTTGAATCTGGGCAAAGGAAAAGTTTCCAATTATTGGTCCTGATGTTTGGCAGGACAGTCCCAGTGTGCCGCCTCTCGAGTTGTGTTCCTGTCTGGTGTAACTGAGCACTATGTTGTGTGGTCTGCGTCTCACAGACCAAGAGCCTTGTCTTACTGGATTTCATTCCCCAGCTGGTCCTGTCACTTTCCAAGTCCACAGATAGCACACCCCGCTCCCCTCCTACTGTGGGCAGACCAGCGCTCCCCATTGGAGGCCATGTGTGTGCAATCCGTTGAGGTCACTGCATGATCTCATTCGCGCGTTCACTTGCAGAAGCGATTACTTTGTTAATATTTGTAAGCCACACCTGCTAGGTTTTCTAATTTCCCATTTAAAAGGACTCAAATACTTTACATACCCTCATGCATATCTGGTACTTGGTAATCTCTTTGCACTTTCTTTGAGCATGTCCGAACTTAAATATGGCACCGAGGCTGGCAGCCATAAAAACACTGAATCATCGCTCAGAAAAGCAACAGTTCTTAGAGGTATTAGCGCAAGCGTATGCACAGACATGCACCGGTTTCATCTCAGGTGCAAAGAGGACAACGGCAAACTCCTCTTCAACATCTCATTCAAACGTCCCAGAGGAAGGAATCACACTGAAGGAATATACCGTGGTGCATTTACATTTTACACTTTGTCCCGTTCCCCTCAAGCAGCATCCCAAACTGCTTAATGGTTTTTCTTAAAGAGCTCTTTAAGTGTCTCCCAATGTTTCACTCAGAGCCATTTTGTTACAGCCTTTTAAAGATGTTAAACAGGACATTAAATATTACAGTGTTCAGATATTTACGAGGGATTACCGAGTGAATTTGACTTTATGGCAAACAATAGCATTTATAACCTGGAAACATTACTTCATTAACTTTTACAGGGCTTTTAATGAATTCAAATTGCTAAGGGGCAATGTCTTTAGGCGTTTCATTTATAAAACATTAGAAGAGAAGTACATCCTTTTACATCCTGGTTATATAAAGCTTCTTTCTGCACTACCTGTATGTATTTAGCTTAAAACTGGGGCACTCGTAAACAGACTTGTCACACAGATTACCCTTTTTTTGGGGTCTGGAGGGGCTTTGAGGCATTTTGCTGAGAGGCACATTTCTAAATGACTGAAAAAGTTTGTTTTTATGGCCCTCAAGCCAAATGGAAGTCCTCTGTCTGTGCAGCCCTGCCACAAAAGACAAAATCAGCTTTCTAGAAATATTGCTTTGGTTGCATTTCACATTTACTCTGTCGATGCTCGGCTTATGGGCTAGATGTAATTTATCCTGTAAAATATGGTTCTGTTTAAGGTGGAGTAGGTGTTTTGGTGGAAAGTTAAGACCGTCTAAAGGGCACAAAGTGTGCTCTTTATAGAGTCAAGCACATGATCAGACAGGATGGTAAATCTTTTGGGCTGCGATGAATGACCTCTGTCTGTTGTGTCTCTCAAGAACAGACTCTACAGACACAAGTGGAAGTGGTCAATAATTATGCTGGTGTACACGATTAACGTCAGAGTTTTTGTTTTGTTTCACTTTTCCAAACAGTCTGGTCTGTTTGTTTTTCTATACTTCGGGGTGTTCCTAAAATACTTTTTTTCCTTGATTCTGACCACTGCCATGTTTTATATGTTTTGATTCAAGATAAAAATCTTTTTGTGAAGAAAATTTTGATAGGGTTTTGAGAAAAAGTTAATGTTTGCCCTGAAAAAGTCTTTATGCCAAAACACTAATTGGTGCAGTATGTTTTAAATCTCTCACTTTTTTTGTATCTAACAGAACACATTTTAAACGGCCCTTTTGCTCATTATATATAATCAATATTATTAACTAAATAGACAATTTTTTGATGTTAACATGGGGAAAGTGGAAGCAGAGAAACAACACGCACATCCAAAGCCAATGGGCCTGTGTGCTGGAACCAGAAAAGCTCAAAAATATAAAATCTTACAGTTTTTTTTTTATTATTATTATCAGCACACGTGACGTTTCAGGTTGTTGTTCTCCATGAGACGGGAAAAACATTGGAAAAGTGACCTATGAATATACAGTATATTAAAGCAATAATATGCAGCTTTTTTATAAAGTATTAAATTTGTGACAATCCCTTTCATTCACACAACTATGGCTCACAGGAAAATGTGGAGAGTGGGACAGATGCAAGATTGCTAATAACTCAAATACAAAATGAGAGACTGTTTAATTGAGGAAATATTAAGCCTCGTCATTTTAGCATTGTCACACACAAACGCCACAGCATTGTCTTAGCTGCTAACATGTGTAATTAGTCAAATCTTTTGGATTTTATTATGGCTGCCAATGCTGGGACACTGTTCCATATTGCAAAATGAATTTATTATCTCAATTATTTACATTAGTAAATAACACATTTTATTAGACATGTTTACCTCAGTCTGACATTTGTCGGATCAGCTTGTCTTCACTGGGCACCTGTGGAAATAATAAAATTAGAATGGAAATAATATTAAACCAACTTTTATGGGCTCTACAGACCTCCCAAATTATTTTTTCAAGATAGATGCTATTTTAATGTAATCTTTAACATGTTTTTAAAAAAATGTGTGTTTTCATCCTTTTCACTCAGCGAAGTCTACATACGATTAATTTAAACTAACTGATTTAACAAAATGATCAAAACAATAAGAAAGTATTTCTTCTGATTATTTTACATTTACATTACATTTATTCATTTAGCTGACGCTATTATCCAAAGCGACTTACATTGTTCTACAGTCATTACCAGTGTTACAGCCACTGGAGGCGAGGTAAGTTAAGTGTCTTGCCCAAGGACACAACGACAGTATGAACTGTGGGGAGAGCGGGAATCGAACCACCTACCTTCCGGTTGAAAGACTACTGCGCTACCCACTGAGCTACTGCCGCCTTTTATTAATGAATTAACTCTATTCTCTATTAACTAAGTCCAAATTAAGTATAAAATTATATATACACATGTTACAACAGTGTGGCTAGAGCAGACAGGTGTGGCTGTCAGGTATTACACTTTTTAGTCTTTCCAACACAAACAGTCTTTGAGAAATGAAAGAAAATGGAAAAAGCGTTGCAACGGGCCCCGCTCTCCCCTTCTTGATTGATGGGATATATGTGGGCGTGTAGCTCTCAGCCAATCAGAGCAAATCCAGCAAAACTATATGACAGGTTAGAGATGATTCAGCAATCTGGATTTGACTTTTACTGATGAGCATTTTTTTTTTGTTTGTTTTTTGTGTAGATAGACCTTTTTATGTTAAGACCATATTATTTGGGTAATATCAGAATTTACTACTTTACTATTTAGTTTTCATGAGATGTGTGTGTAGTGAGGCATGTGGGTGTGTATGTGATATTGTTATGTGATATTGTTTTACAGATTTTGTTGTACTGTGCATTGTGCATTGACAATAAAGTCTTGAACGAATTGAAAGAAATGAATTGAATGTGGTCTGTGATGTCCTAGTGGTCATAATGTCAATATTTGTTATTGATTTGAATAAACTTTTCCTCAATAAAGTATCAGCTTAAATTGTTCACAAGGCCTTTTGGGTATAATATATGACTAGCTCATAATATTCCACTATAATATATCTGAGTCCAATTCCATTTTAGTAATGTCAAAATGCTAAAAGGGCTTTTGTTGAGACCACGCTCAGACCAGAAAATTTACAGTAGCTCACTCTTTTAAGATTAAATCGATGCTAATTTATAGAAATCCTTCTTGTGCTATGGTATTCATATCACACGACCTCAAAATCAAAATGTCTGTGGCCCTGTTACCAGTGTGGTGACATACGAAAATGTGTAAACCTTTATGAAGAGCAACTGTGGAGACTATTCCTGGAAAGACAAAGCGGCAATAGGAGTGAATGTACAGAATGCACAGTATGTACAGTATGCTGACCACACTGCTGTCCCGCTTATTTGTGCTTTCTATCAAAATATCAGCACCGTTTAGAGGTTCACAATACAAAATCTGTCCCATATCTGAATACAGTGCAGTTTTAAATGGTGTAAAACAAAATAGGAATTACCGAATTGCAGAACAACATCGGCCTTTTTAGTGTCCATTGCTCAGATTCACATTATTTAGGGCACATCATATAAAGTGTCCCTGACCTGATCTACTTTTCCCGACAGCTCTCAGACCAGGACTCGGAGTGGCCTTAGTCATCATTCTCCCGGAGTGGAGTAATCAAAGTACTTGGATGACAGTTAGCAGTGATATCCAGCTCTGGGGACCTGGCAGCTGTGAGCATGGCTACCTCAGCACTTACGACTGACAGCTTGAACAGTATATGCTCGCTGAATTGGACACTGGAGATGTTTGGGGCTGGACTATCCGCTCTGACAGCCACGAGTGTGACGGGTACACTTCGGCGTTGTGGATTTTATTTTACAGTTTGTGCAGTAATAAAGACAAAGAAGAGGGTTTCAGTCAGGGGCTCAATAAAAGTCGATGACTGTTGAGGATTATTATGGACCTGCACATTTATACGGCGACTACAAAGAAGGAGAAAATAGGACCAACAAAGCTACATGCTTTATTAAGTAATTTGATTTCAGATAAAACAGATATTAACCCAAATTAAAGCAAAACTGAGTAACTTTTCCAGACGTGTGCCATCTAAAGGCCACTGGAGAAATGTACAATGCATGAACACATACAGTACATGTTGCTTTTTGATGCAGATATGTCTCGGTTAAATTTTAAAATGTTAGCCTGTTCTGCAAACGTGCACAGTTTTGTACAGAAGGTACTTTTGTGGTCAACAGCAATAGCTTACCTTACTGTGGAGAGGGGCATTTATTACATGAAAAGGGTGTCATAGTAGGATGTGTCTCTACAATGAGGCTGATCTATTTGAAGGTAATAATTTGCATATGTTGCATTAACAAGGTTTTGTGTAATTTAATTGTGTAATTAAATCAGTATAGTTGAACCAGTTACACAAAGTAAACTTAAAGATATATTAATAAATAACAGACACCATTGTGCACTGAGACTTCATGATAGCTCCCATTTCTGCTGGAGATCTTTCTGCTAATTTTGTTTGCCGTGGGTAATTAACACATTTTACACCCATTAATGACAGAACAATTGAAAAAACTGTCTTCAGCATGAGTTCATCCACCTGCTGCCTCAATGTTTTACCCCCTAGATTTCTAAAATCAGTACTAAGCAGTTTGTTTCCACAACTCACTAATATAGTCAATAATTCCTTTCAGGAACATTTCCAAGGGCCTTAAAAACTGCTGTCATCAAGCCTCTTCTAAAGAAGAGCTGTCTTGATGCTACAGTGCTCAACAACTATCTTCAACTTCAATCTTTACATGCTTCCTTTAGGCCAGTTAATACGCAGCTGTGGTGTATCCTACCATAATTATGCAGATGACACTCAGATTTACATTTCACTCACAGCAGGTGAAAATGGACCAATCCATTCACTGTGTCACTGCATCGAACAGATGAAGTGTGGATGCAGAGTCATTTTCTCCAACTGAACAGAAACAAGACTGAACTAATCATCTTTGGAACAGAAACCAAGAGAAAGTGTCAGCAGTCACCTCGAGTCTCTTTCTCTAAAATCTAAAAAAATCTAGGGGTCATTATGGACTCAGATTTAAATTTTCAGTCACATTAAGTCAATTACATCATCTGCATTTTATCACCTTAAAGTCAAAGGGATAATGTCTAAACCAGACTTAGAGAAACTTATTCATGCTTTTATCTCCAGCAGGTTAGATTACTGTAACGGCCTGCTCACTGGTCTCTCAAAACGAGGGTTAAGACAGCTGCAGCTTATTCAGAACGCTGCTGCTCGGGTTCTAACTAACACCAGGAAGTACAACCACATCAGTCCAGTTTTAAAATCTCTGCACTGGCTTCCTGTTGCTTTGAGAATAATACTTTAAAACAGCACTGCTGGTTTACAAGTCTCTAAATGGTTTAGCACCAGAATATATTTCTGAAATGCTAGTTGCTTATGAACCTCCTCGGACTCTGAGAACATCTGGGACAGGCTTCTGCTCGAGCCCAGGGTTAGAACTAAACAGAGTGAAGCAGCGTTTAAGTTTCATGCAGCAAAAACCTGGAATAGCCTCAACTTTAACAATCTTCATAGGAAAGTTAAAAACCTTCCTCTTTAGCTCCGCCTACATTACAACTTAAAGTGTTCTTTTTAAATGTTTTTATGTTTCTTATGTTTCTTAAATGTTTCTAAATCTTGTAAATTGTCTTTTTTTCATGTAAAGCACTTTGGGTAACCCAGTGTATGAATTATGTTATATAAATAAAATTGCCTTGGCTTGCCTTGCCTAATTTCACAGATAGCAAGATTTCTCAGTAACCCATCTTCTATTTACATAAAAAAAAAAAATGACACCAATGAAACCCTCACAGCAGTCCACCCGTGAGCAAACACATCCCCAAAGTATCAACATTATGCACACAACACATGCTGTCAAATAAGAAGGATAACACTGCAAATATCTCATTGAGAGTTAAATTTACAATTGAAATACCTGTAAAAGAAAAAAAAAAAAGCTAAGCTGGTTGAACAGATGGAGTGAGTGGAGGGGTAGCAGCATCGCAGGTGGCTGGATGAATGGACACAGGGAATAATACGGGATTCTGTGACGGTGAGATGTCATCATGCCCCTCCGTAACGCTCCGCCACCAAACCTTTCCGTCATAATTATAAAAGGCATGAATCTTATTAAAAGCTTCCTTATCATTACTTGTGTCCTCCTTTGGCAAACAAATCCTTTCCCGTACCGAAGGAAACAGATGCGTGTAAAACAGCTTGAAATTTAAATGACAAGAAAATGAGATTTACCATTCCTCTCGCATCCTCACAACACCTTAATACGGAGTCCCATTAGCGCCAAATGAGGGTGAGGCATTCACTCGGCGAACAGTTGCACCCTCCGGTCCTCAGGGTGACAAAAACGATCTCATTTGAGGAAGCTCATTGGGTTATGTGGCACTGTAATGACTGAGGATGAGCTACCTTTAGAGACTCAAGTTCACGATATATACCAGTATTACTTGTTCATTACTGAGAGGCTTCGGGCAATGACAGATGATGTATGGCCTCCCTGCGACAGAATGTGCCAGAGGTGTATCTGTCCTGTGGAAATGTAAGGAGTACCTGCCAAGCAAGACCTTAGGCTCTTCAGACTCTATTGCAGACATATTAGTCCCCAAAGCCACAATTCCCACTGAAGAATACCTTCTTTTTTTAGGCAGAATACAAGACCAGATCTGAAATATGCATTTAGCGAGTGTGTTGCATTCTCCAGACAAAATTAGCACAGTGAGATGGGGAAAAAGCATGTGAACAGGGTTGGATAGTGAGCCACCTGAGCTGATAATCCTCTATTATTCAGCAGGTGCAGATGTGAATATTCACACCACTGGACAGTTTCCACTTTCCATTTGTGCACCTGTCCGTATCTCCGGCAGCTAATGGAGTCGGCGGAAGGTGGAGTAGGATTCTTTTTTTTGTTAAAAACTCAGAATATGTCACAAGGAAATTGGCCCGAGCTCTGCTTTGACCAAACCTCGGGGTTACACAACACATCTACTTAGCAATGCAAATAGGCAGAGAGAAAATGTTGAAGAAATCAGTTCGGAGGCTTAATTTTAAAGCCAGCTCTGTTTCAGTTCAGTCTTACATACAATATGTAAATGAACTGACTATATTTTACTTATTTTCCTTCAGATGCAAAATGTCACAGAGGAAATTATCAACTGTATCAACCATAGACGATATTAGAATAAGACTGCTTTCAACCATTCGGTCAAACAATTTACCACTTGAGGCTAAAAACAGCAGGTTGTTTCCACTGCAACATGTCATTTGACTAGTTAGAGGAGAAAGTTGTGAATCACCTGTGTTTATAAATGTTAAAGTCATATAATGGAACTATATGGTACAATGGAGGACTTAAGACTTCAATTTGACAAAAACATTATTGAGAGTATGTTATAGACAAAACAGAATAGCTACTGTCCACTTGGAAAAAACAAAAATGCTCTATATTGTATGATACAAGTATCCATCAATAATATAATGTCAAAGCTAAAAAGCTACTATAATTAAGTGTGCCATGTTTTTTGTAATTATATTACCTAAGTTTGGGTCCAAGTACTGAGCCCTGTGGTACTCCATGACTATATATTGTATATTGACTAGATCAGGGGAGATCCTCTAATCTCAAATGTCAGACTCGTATTATTTGAACAATGTCTCTGGAATAACTTATGCTTGTATTCATTGGATTGTTTTTTGCTCTAGGTGTAGAAGATAGCATCTTTTAGCATCATGGGTCACATGAGTCAAAGTTTATCCCAGCTGTTTTGGGCTTGAGGTGGGGTGCACACTGGATAATCACCAATACGACTATTGAGAATCAAGTATTTCACATGGGCAAATTAGATTCACCATCACATGCATGTCTTTGGCCGTTAGCCAGAGCCACTATGCACCTATGTAACTGAAATAGCATCATCTGGTTCCCATTGTGAAATTCTGCCTTTTTATCATCTGGAAGTAAAGCACCTCAGTAGAGTATATCTTGTAATCTGCTAATCCCTGTCTCCAGGCCACACGCCAGGTATCTGTAGTTACATCTACGGTGAAGCAGGCAGATTCATCTTGGAATAAACTGGGACAACATGATGAATAGATAATAAAGGCACCCAGGGGAGAGTGCTATCCGGGTTAACTCCCCAGCATAAAGATACCATTTGTAATGACGCCGAGAATCAACCGGGAAGTGCAATGAGCAAAGCTAACTGGGCTCCAAAGTGACCAAATCAGTCCTGGGTTTGCTGATCCAGCAGATGGGAGTACAAACCAATTGTAGCCGTGACAACAACAAGCCGGGTGATAAAGCACCAGCGAGCAGCCTATCTGGGTCTCACCTGCTCAGTGGCACTGCTGCGGGGCGGCCGTGTGCAGTGGGCGTCAGTGGAGCGCTGTGGTGTGGTAATGAGGAGATACACTGTCAGGGCTTTAGGATGCCAATGCCGTTGATTGATTGGGAGTCTTTGCTCTGACCTCGTCACTCTAAGCGAGCAAAAAACAAACTCAGCACAGAACCTGGAGTGACGATAATGAACTTCTAGTGAAGAGAGGGTTTAGGTACAGCGCCTGACGCCAGCTGATGATATGTGTGGCATATACTGTGCTGTGTGTGGGCTAGCACCGGAAACCAAGAGCCTATTTCTCTGCTAAGTACTCCAGACCACAGAGGGGATTTAGCATCTAAACATCCCCCGAGAGCTCCAAACTAGTTTCAAACTCTGCCACAAGTGCCATGTTTAAAGACACCTCTGGTGGACTGTTGGCTCTAGAGATAGATTTATAAAAAAAAGAATACGTATATCAAAACCTAGCATTTATGGGCTAAAAACTATGGACCCCTAAAAAATACACTTTTTAAAACTCTAGTATCTGGGGTTATGTAATGTTCTTGGTCTTGTTTCTTTGCATCATCTTTTCATCTTCATCTTCATCTTTTGTTTTTTGAAATCCTGATTTGCATGGTGCTACCTCGGAATATTAACTTTTACTTTAGATATTAGGAAAAAAAAGTGGAGCTGGATCCAGTCAAATAGGTCTATATTTATATATTCCCCCACAAATTATGCACTGAGCATAGTTCTTTTAATCTAATGTAAAGTACAGGCTTTAAGTGAACTTTTCATACTCAAGGGTCAGTGTTGATGAAATGTCTTAAGAAGATAATTTATTCAAGAGCTGAATATTTTTTATACTTACATAACTGTAAAAAAGAATAAATTTATACAATAAAGAATAAATAAAGCAACAGAATGAAAAATGCCAAGACGTCACCCACAAGTATCTGTGGGAGGGCCACACAGCCACAGCAACCATCTACCGCGATCAAAAAGAATCTTATAAAGTCAGCACACATTAAAGTCAGCACATAAACCTCTTTTTAAGGCTTTTAATAATGTATGACGTATATAAAATGACATATTCAGTCTCAAGTCTTAACCTCAGTAATGTGTGTCAGTTACAGAATGTGCACAATGCTTATTCTGACGTAGCTCTAGAGCTGGTCCTCAAACTTGGGCTCTGGTAGCACCGCTGGTACGCTCTTTAGTGGTACATGGAAGTCATTTAGATTGTTTATGAAAGAACCATTACAATACAGTTATTAAATTTACACATATACTATACTAACCTAACCAAATCTGTGGTGAATTAAGTTTTCTTTCGGCCTAGATATTATATGAATAGCCTACATATAGCCTTAAGTTATTTAGGGGCACAACAAAGCTTTTTTTCTCAGTTTCTCTGTTTTTGCAGATACAGCCCTGACGCCTTCGTAGGGCAGACTTGTCTTCTGTGCAAACTGTTAAAAATGAAGATACAAAGGTCTAGACTTCTGGTACTTAGACAAATATCTTCTTGATCTGAAAAGTTTGAGAACCACTGCTCAGTTTTTGAAAGTCTACAAGTTTCTCTGTCTGTTACAAACCAAATAGATTCAGCGGTGATAATTACTGAGTGCCTGCCACCAAAACTTCAAAACAATGGCATCTGACTGTCTCTATTCTAGAAATTAGGGCACATGCCAGACTCCCACTGCCAACAAGCCATAAATGTTTCATGTGGTGCTGATATGGTAATCATTGGATCCCTACAATGACACCTTGTGAGAGTTGGATAACGATGGCTGTCTTTCAGTGCCCCGCGACTCTGGACCGAGGCCAGCAGTTGAGGCACAGCCCGAGGGCTATATCTGCCGCTTATTCAGATTCCATTTTCCCCAGTGGGTAAATGAATAGCTCAAAGACTGGAAAGAAATCCAAGGTGTTCTCTGAGAAACACGTGAGACCCAAAAGACGCCTCACGAATGTGTTCTTGACTTAAATATTCATTGTTTTGTGGGGTTTGAGAGTGGGTCCAGGTGCCCGCCGCTGGTGGCACAGACCCAGCTGGAGGATGTGGCTGCCTCTCTCTCGGCTGGCGCTCATGGGCTTGGCATACTAACAGAGCCAGGGGTGCTTTCACTAAGTTAAAAAAAGAAAAGAAACGCCAGCTGCATGTTCACTTGCTAAAAGAAATTACAGAACTAAATTTTGGGAAAAAAGAAAAAGCATCCATGAAAGTTGCTGGCGTGACACAAATATTATCTCATGACTTTATAAGCATCATGAACGCCGCCTATTTAATCACATATCTCTTTTGTTCTGCAGGGAATAATAATAATAATAATAATAATTGGCGGGGTGATAAAAGAGACATTTTCCAATCACACTGGAAGAAACAATAAGTGGCCATTGTGTTTAAAAAAGCTTAATGTATTATTTCGGTGAAGCCCGTGTAAACCTTTTATTAAAACAATCTTGTCAGACACCTGTTGTTCCTGCAGGGGTGTATTTATTGTCGGCCTTTCAGCACACTCTAATCCCCGGCTCGTACACGGCTGTATTAGCAGTGTGACCTATTCTCGGTCATCATCACTTCCTCAGTAATGTGTATGTGGGCTGCAGAGTGACTGAAAGAGCAAGAAGTGACAGCGCTCGTGTGTTTTGTGGTGTGTGTGTGTGTGTGTGTGTGTGTGTGTGTGTGTGTGTGTCCGGTGATTGCTGCCACCCTTCAGCCGTTTCACTTGAGCCATTTTTTTTGTCTTGGACCCAATGTCATGCAGAACAAATCGCCTATTGCTGACGCCAGTGATTTCTTGTCGCCAGAGCTGAGGAGTATATGTGGAAGCAAAACAGTTGGGCTCTCACTGACGGCGACTTGGACATTTCTGTGATTAAATAGTAATGGGCCAGGACGTGACAGGGGATTGCATTGGTCACACAGGGCAAGAAAAACTGCATACCCTAGGGCTGGGTTTTCTTTTTTTCTTGAAGAAGAAGAAGAAGGGACGTAATCATTTAAAGAGTAGGGTTCGAAAACTTCTGAACTCCCATTTGAGCTGTAAAACAGTTGAAGGTATCATTTTGTAAATGTGGTTACACTTTCCTAGATGACACAGACACAGAGACTAAACTGTATTAAGCTGATGTAAATGGGGTCAGTGAAAAATCCATTATAACCACTTGGCATTTAAATCACTGAGCTCTTTAACCTCCTGTTAAGTGTCTGGTACATAAAGGAGATTTTTAGAATATTGGCTGCAGAGAAATGGCACATGTTTTGTTTTAAACCAGTGTTTCTCAAACAGTGGTATGTTATTTTGTGTTCGGACCAATCATAAAGTCAAGATTTAGTCCTGGATTTACATTTACATTTATTCATTTAGCTGACGCTTTTACCCAAAGCGACTTACATTGTTCTACAGTAATTACCAGTGTTACAGCCACTGCAGGTAAGGTGGGTTAAGTGTCTTGCCCAAGGACACAACGACAGTATGAATTGTGGGGAGAGTGAGAATCGAACCGCCTACCTTCCAGTTGAAAGACGACTGCTCTAACCCTGGTCTTATTTCTTGTTAAGACTTTGTTCAAGTCATTTAAATGCAGTACATTCCAAGTTAAACTAGGTAGGCGGTTCGATTCCCACTCTCCCCGCACTGTTGTTGTGTCCTTGGGCAAGACACTTAACCCACCTTGCCTCCAATGCCACAGCTCTGGTGTACAAATGTGTGAGAAACTTTGGAGGTTGGAGAGTCTGTAGGCGCAAATTGGCTGCCACGCCTCCACCACCAGTGTGTGACTGTGGAGTGAATGAATAATGAACTCTGTAAAGCGCTTTGCGAGCCTTGAAAACGCTCTATATAAAACCATTCCATTATTATTATTATTATTATTATTAATAATTCATAAAAGTTATATTGGATTACCCATGTTCATATTACTGTATATGTGATTTACTAAGACTATACTTATGTATTATGATAATATTATGAGCAATACACCGCAGAAGAGTGGGTGGTCGGATACACACAAAAGAGAAAAGATTGAGAATCATTGTTTTATGTCACACATTTGTAAAACACAATTTTGCTGCTAGTATGGTTTGTGGTTTTGTTAATTGTTTTAAAGGCAGTGGTGAATGTATGTATCAAAGTAAAGGTACCTACAGTAGTGCATGTATCATTTTTATGGGTTTGTACGTTCAGCGGGCGTACTTTTGACTTTTATTCCACTACATTTTTGAGCTTCTGGTTTGTGTTACATGTAACTTTGTAATTTAGTTCTGAATGGTTTGTTTAACTTCTGTCACTTGTTTTAATCTGAATGCTGACCGCCTCTGTCTTGAAGAGAAATGATGTGATCAAATCAATTCTAGTTTCAGTTTTTTTTTTGTTTTGTTTTGTTTTTTTATAATCAGCAACATTGTCCACATTGTTATACATGAATTTGTTCTTGAATCTGAGTCAAATGTTTTTATTTTAATAATTGTTCTTAACATGGAGCCCATTTTTACCTCTTTATCTGTACTTACATCTGTTTAAAGATGTGTTGTCACTGGCTCCATTAACAGCCATAAACAAAGCCTGTGTCTTTGCTCCTTTCTGCTTCTCCAAACTTCAAGTGTGCTGACAATTCTTTTTTTTAGCTCACAAACTTGAACTAAATAATAGACTATCACTTTCAAGACTTGTTCCCTTAAACATTGTCATTTTGCAGACAGCAGCACTATTTGTTTTGTGATCCCTGTTTGACAACCATAATTGAGATTAACCTCTCGAACTGTTTGGAAAGCAAATAGGACGTCCGAAATCTCACCACCGATGACATGCCTGCCTTGAATTCTTCTGTCTGGCTCTGGGCTTTACCCTGTAATTGTGGCCTGGGTTCCTTAGGTATTGTTGCATGTCTGTGGTTAGGTTTCAGTTGCAGTTATATTAAGACCCGGATACTTTAACGACTATGATTGAAAATACAATCAGGGCAGATAATCAGGGATGTATGTAATGATTTATACTGGATGTGAGGTTGTTGAGGTAGAGCAGCACTTTTTTGGGCTCTGTTGTAGTTTAACTTGAGCAAGGCTTGGAATGTGTGGTTGAAACCAAAAAATAAGGTTGTAAATAAGAAATAATGAGAAGGTGTCAATGTAAAATCAGTAGGTATTTGACTGTAATGATAACTCAGCTGTTTCAAGAGGTGCTCAGGGAGATTCTGTATAAATAGTGTTAGAGAGACATCTAGTGGACAACAAGAAGATAAACAGGGAGACTAGAAAAGCTCATTCCTTTTCTTTGGCTAGAATTATATGACATTTATTTCACCATACAAAGTGAAAATAATAAAGTAATAAAACAAAAAAAAAACTTGCTCAGTACAACCCACTCAAAAATGTTGTATGTTAATATACTGTTATGTTTGTTATGCCTGACTGTGTAAATGTCTGTATTGGTATTTAATAAAAACAAAATACAAAATAAATTGAAGAAAAAGTCATTTTTAAGACAAAGTCATTTTCTTAAATTAAATTCATTTATTTACACTTGATCCCATTGGGGTTACAGGTGACTGGAGCCTATCCCAGCAACTTTGGTCCTGAGACAGAGCACACAATGGGCAGTTAGTCGCCGGGCTGACACGCACTAAAAAGTCAGTTCTTTGCTTTTTTGACTGTTTTATCAACAGAATAATTATAATGGTATTAGTGCGGCTGATACGGGCGCAGTGGCTCAGTGGTAGAGCGGTTGTCCTATCACCGGAAGGTTGGTGTTCCGAGTCCCGCTCTCCCCAGTTCATTCTGTCGTTGTGTCTTTGGGCAAGACACCTAACCCTTGCCTCCAGTGGTATTCCAGCTGTAACACGTAAATGGAAGCTTAATGTAAATTGTTTTGAGTGCCTAGTAGGTGGAAAAGTACTTGCCGTTTATGATATGATATGGTACACTACATTTATTTATTACATTTAAACTTGTAATCAACATCAGTGCACACCAATAATGAAACATCAAGCCAAAAACATGCAGGACTGAAATAAAAGTTGCAAGAAACTGTTGTTTAGTGTTGATCAATGGAAAACGTCAATCATGCTCCCACATGTTCTAATGACATTTTATTTACAATTCATTTATTATTATTTATTTAACCCTAAAAAAAAAAAATAAAAGATTGTGCCTATCCTTTATCGGGCTGACCAGTCATTACCTTTTTGTCTAAAATGGGACAGATTTTGTGGAGTGTTTTGTTTCTCTGGTGGGTTGTATGTTTCTCAAATGGCACCAAACCAGAGGCTGTTTTATTAGTTGTATGTTAATCTAATATTATAATCTGCATCTCATTGTTCTACCTCCTGAATATCCAGCTCATATCAACAGAAACCTAACCAACCAAAAGCTGAAAGGAGCACCATGGCCTGCTGGGAAACACGGCCCTGCTCCGAGACTTCAACAACACCATTCACCATTTGATGTGTGGGTAATGGAAATCATGATGAAAGTGAAATAATGTGACGTATGACAAATTAATAAACCTTCAGTCAAGTGTTCTTCTAATAGCTTCAATTAAAAAAAACTGCATAAGTGATATATAAACATAAATATATATTAAATATATATTATTTATTTCAAGATACAAATATATTAGTGTCTTTGATGACAAAAGAGCTAAAAAAGCATACTTTCAGCAATATGAATCAACATGCAATGAATGATTTTCAGCAGCTTTATTGTTCTTGAATTTTGGATTTATTAAATGTTCAAAGTTGAGACAGTTCAACCCTCCTTATGTTGTGGCGTCAAATTCCAATTGGTCATCTCCAGTTCAAATCCCTATGAATCCATCCTTGGCGACAGTGGCGAGGAAAAACTGCCTTTAACGGCAGAAACCTCGGACAGACACAGGCTCAAGGTGGACGGCCGTCTGACGGGGCCGAGCTGTGGTGGAAGGACAGAAGAAAGACGACAGCACAGACACAAGACAAACTGCATGGCTCAGGGCACTCTTCAGAGGATTAGAAGGATTTCCTTCTGTTCTGTGCATTTTCCCTTTAAAGTTAGACAGAGCATCAACACCGTGTATTCTGGGAAATGTAGTCAATAAATCTGAAGTAAAGCCTGAGAAGCACATCAAAGCCCTCTCTAAGAGTCACAAGACCCATCCCCGTCGACCAAATGTGTTCAAGGACGTTAAACGTATTCAGTCGACAGTGGGGCTTGTCCAGTGGGTCTCAGTGAGAACACTCTACTTTTTACTATCTCAGGTGTACTTTATGGTGTATATCTGTGATAGAGGTGTTTAAATGTTCTGAGGAAGGGACCGAAGGTTGAACTGCACAGAACGGAGGGTGTGGAAATCTTTCTGTGCCTCTTAACCCGGGGCGAGTCCAAACTAACTGTAGTGAACTTACCTGATCTTACCATTTAAGTTCATTACCCCTCAGTTCATCCACGGGTGGTCCTTGATGTCATACAGGGAGATGCGTGTTTTTGGTTTTTTGTCTAATAACCTCTTTAACAAGTCTCTGCAATCTAAGAACAAAAAGAATAGTTTAAATGTTGTCATTGTTTATCACAGCAGTGACAGGTTTAATAGCAAACACTCACCTTTTGAAAGGAATGCACCGATTGGAGACATCCTTCGGGACACCAGGGTGGACACAGAGGCAAAGGCACGCTTACGGTGCAACATTGCGTAAAGTGTGACCCCCAGCTGCCATGCGGTGGTGGAGGCGGCCTCGTACCTGGCCGCCAAGAACCACTCTGGAGAGGCGTAGATTTGAGTTCCTGCAACACACACAACCAGAGACCTTAAGATTCAAGAGCTCAAGGTTCACTATCCTAGGACACAGTAAAGAGCAGGTCAGACAACTCACCTTGGGCTGTTTCAAAGAATTGAACTGGAGAACAAGTTGTGCCACAACCAAAGTCGATGAAGCGGGCTCGGGGCACATCATGACCGGTTTCAATGAGGACATTGTCCGGTTTAATGTCTCTGTGAAAGACGCCAAGAGACAACATTTCTATGGCTTCATCCACCAGCTGTCTGAAGATTTTCTGTGGCAAAAAAAGGTGTAGATATGATTAATTTCTGAAACTTAAATATTTTTTCCGGGGGTTTGACCGTTGCTGCATAAAACAGGATATATACTTTAGCCTCACTCTCGCTCATTAAATCCCTAAGAGAGTTGATGTATTCTACCAGGTCCATGCAGGGCGACGGTTTCTCCAGCACCATGACGATCATTGTCTCCGTTTGATACCAGTCTAGTAGGACTGGGGTGATGTTGCAGGTCTTTGACCCTGGTCCAGCTCGGAGTATGGTGAGCAAACCCACCTCCAGTGGAATCTTGATACTGGTTCCATTCACCAACTTTAAGAGATAAAAGACGATTAGAGGTGGATAATGCACTAATGCATTCAATATAAATAAGTTTAGGGGAATAAACTAAACTTACATGTTCCATCCATGAAGTTTCACTTTTTTGGATAAACTTGAAGGCAACCTGCAGAGCACAAAGCGTAAAGTTCACTGCTCATAAAAGGAAGTGTGAATCAACAGAGTTTAGAAGACTTACAGGAAAACCGTCCTTTTTGCGAAACCCGAACCATGTTTTATCTACATCAATTCCGATGACTCTGTACTTGGCATAGATCCCTGCACACTCATTTAAGATCTGCAATGATCTTAATCATTGTCATTCTTATTGCACAGGCTTAACCCTCTCATTCCCTTAATTTTGTCCCAAGTTTTGGTTTGTTTAAAATATAAATTCTAAAACTATTTTATTTTATTTTTTCAAACCTCTTTTGGGTCTTTAATGGTAATGTTTGGTTGTTTGCTTTATACTTTATTTGAAAAATACTGAAAACCAACTAATCACCAGATGTACGCTGATGACTTCTAATTAATCCATTGCTGATGCAACAGCTCTTACAGGTGTGCTCAGTACGGCACAGAGTCTGATGTTAAATTTAACTCTAAAAAGAGCAATGTCTTGGTTGTTAGAAGATGATAAGACATTTACATTTCCTGCCTTTGACCTGTGTGATATGCAAAGAAATCAAATACCTTGGTATCTTTTTAACAGTGACTGATGACAGAGATGTTCAGGGACAGTGTGTACACTCTATGCACAGGTCAATATGTTGATTCATAAGTTCAGTATGTGCTCTCCTAATGTCAGATGTTCTCTGTTTAGAGTCTTCTGTACATCACTGTATACAGCTCATCTCTGGTGGAGTTTAGTTTATTTTGAACATATACCCGTTTTATACAAACAAAACAGACATAAGAAATAATATAAATAATGTCCGAAAAGGAGTGGTAGAAGTGTGAACTTATATAATTCCACCCCCTTACAATTCAGCATTATTTAATTAAATATCTAATGCTTCATGACAATAATATAATAATAATATTGATAATGATAATAACTGTAATGAACCATCGTGTCCCTCCTCAGCCATGTACCGTGTGAAAACTTTATACAGTAAACCTATAGAAGAAGTAGTTTGCAAACTCATTGTGGTTTACAACAATGCTTTTAGATTGTTGCATAAGGTCCTGAGACGACACGGTCAACTTTTTGTAAACTCTCAAATACAAAAGCTGGTTCCTTATCTTTGACCATTGATGGCTCTGTCTTGGCTACTCAAGCTAAAGTGAGGAATCTTGGAGTTATTTTTGATACCAGGCTTTCATTTGATTCTTTTGTCCAGAGCACAGTTAAATTATCCTTTTTTCACCTCAGAAAAATAGCTAGACTACGTCCTATGCTAAATTTCTCAGTAGCTGAAAAGCTGATGAATTCCTTTGTCGTCTCTAGGATAGATTACTGTAACGCCCTTCTAGCCAGAGTCTCTAAAGCCACACTTAAAAAACTACAATATGTACAAAACTCGGCCGCCAGGATATTGACTGGGACCAGGGTTTGCGATCACATCACTCCAGTTTTGGAGTCCTTACACTGGCTCCCAGTCCGATTCAGAGTAGATTTTAAAATTATGATGCTGACATATAAAGCATTGCATAGCTTGGCCCCTTATTATTTATCTGAGTTGTTAACCTCCTATACCCCAACTCGGAGACTGCGTTCTGCACAATCCAACTTGTTGTCTGTTCCTCAAACACGCTTAAGATCTATGGGTGACAGGGCCTTTTCTTCATATGCTCCTGTCCTTTGGAATTCTCTGCCTCCTGATCTTAGGGAAGCACAGGGCTATGACATTTTTAAAGGTAGACTTAAGACTTATTTTTTTAAATTAGCATTTGATTGTTGATGTTTTATTGTTTTAATTTTAAATTAGCATTGATTGTTGATGTTATTTTATTGTTTTAATTTTTAAATTAGCTTTGATTGTTGATGTTATTTTATTGTTTGAGCTTTGTATTGCTTGTCTTTGTACAGCGCTTTGAGAAGTTGCCTTTAAAGGCGCTTTATAAAATAAAGTTGATTATTATTATTATTATTATTTTAAGATTACTGCTACAGATAGTTAATAGTGTTTTCTCCTGTCCTAACAAATGGCATGACTACATTTTTGAAACATATCATTGTTGAACATTATCAGCTTTTTAACTATCTGTTTCCTACCAGAAGGCTCTTGCCTAAACATCACTTCATGACACATTATCCTCGTTCCATAAGGAATATTGGACCAATCCTGCACACTTGTTGTATGCGTTATGAGGCAAAACATAACTTTTTCAAATGTCAGCTTAAAAACTTCAAAAACATCACAAAGACTTCAGCTAATAAGCATCAGACACATGGCCTTGTATTGGGAATCGTTCACACAGTGTAGGTTAGTTCTTGGTCCAGGAAAGGTGGTACAGCTCAGAGAATTCAAAGAAGGTCCTGAGATTGAAACTAAATGTTCAAATAAACATTACTGTTCTGTCAGTGAAATGGTTAAAGCATTATGGCACTGAATACCGGACTGGTTTACTGGTTTGTGTTGAGGTAGTTGATGAGATGCCGGTATTTTGCTATTTTGCTTGAATTACTGCTCTTATTGTGAAAGATGAAAAAGTTGTTCTTACTTGCTCTGATGTTGAAACTCTTTGTTTAGATGAGCATTACCATGCATTTAAAATTGTGTTTAAAACATTACCAACACATAAGGTGTTAAGTGTTCAAGAATTGCTGTATTTTAAACCCGTTGATGTTGAAATGGCATATGGTTCTCTCTTTGTAGTCCCATATTCCCATCTAATGCAGCCTTGAGCACTTTTGTATTCTCAAAGTTATATTAAAGATTTAGTGTCCACTGGGGTATGAAAGGTAGCATAACAGTATAAGGTGGATAAAATTAAGATTTCTCTGAAATTATTATTCTTAAAATAATTTCAATATCTAACAGGCTAATTGAGATATCAGTCATTTAAACAGCATTGTTGCCCTGTTATGACATACCCCAGGTCACTCCATAAAGGAAGATATAAGGAAGATATTTAGAACTGTTTTTTTAGCTTTAGCTTTAGCCTAGCTCGCCCAGCTCAGTCCTCAGAAAACGATTTTGGACTAACCCCTCCGGATGCGTGGTTCGTCCAAAACGGCCCTCTGAAACAAGGAAGTTTCCTAGTCGTGCTGCAGAGCGGCTTTTCAGCACTTATTAATAGTTTTTTTTTTTTTTTTAGACTCGTGCAATGTTCTGCCACTTACGCACACGTGTTGCGTCATTACGTACATCTAGCCAATCCAATAAAAATAAATATGATAATACTAAAAAACAAATATCAACTATCACTGGGTTTTTTCCCTATTAAATAACTATGAACTCTTCTTCTATTTATACACTTTTTAACACTAGATAAATGCGTATTTTAACTTGATAATAAACAATAAAATTATCAAATTAAATTACAATGCCTCACTGCATTACAATAATAAAAGGGTAAACATTCGTGTAAATTGTAAAAACAGAATATCCTGATATACCAATAATCAGGTTATTACATAATGACTTATACTGGATGTGAGGTTGTTGAGGTAGAGCAGCTCACTTTTTTGGGCTCTCTTGTAGTTTATCTTGAGTGAGGTATGTGTGGTTAAAACCAAAAAATAAGGTTGTAAATAAGAAGTAATGAGAAGGTGTCAATGTAAAATCAGTAGGTATTTGACTGTAATGATAACTCAGCTGTTTCAAGAGGTGCTCCGGGAGATCCTGTATAAATAGTATTAAAGAGACATCTAGTGGACAACAATAACATAAACAGGGAGACTAGAAAAGCTCATTCCTTTTCCTTGGCTAGTATTATATGACATTTATTTCACCATACAAAGTAATAAATAATTTTGCCCTGTATTCACTTCATGTGCTTGTGGCATAGTTCTAAGGGACAAGAATTGCAAATAAGCTTCATCTTAACCGAATAAATAAATCAAAATGCTAGGATTAAAAGACGTCTTAATGGAATCTATATTTAAGCATTTACATTTTCAGTTTTTCACTTGTTATTATGTGTTGTTATATAATATAAGGTGACTAAAAGTGAGCGAACAGAGCAAAAACTAAATCAGCATCGGTTCTACTAGTTACACTTCCTGAAGCAGTCCTCAAGAAGCAGTTACATTACAAGCAGTTCACTCACATTGCTTTCTGTAAACTGGTAAAAAAAGGCCATTTTGTAAATTGTTTAAAGCATGTTTGTTCTACATTACTGCTTAGAACTTTTACACATTGACGTTTTAGTAGGCTACACACTTATTGTATTATAGGCTATAGTGAGCTTTATGGTAGTCCTCTACCTGTGTGACATTTTATTACATGTTCAAAACGTGCATAATGCAAGAATGTATTCTATAAACAGATGGCCAAACTTCCCATTTATGGATTAAAATGGTGTTTGAACTCATTGTAATGCTTGTAGGAAACGTCATTATTGTAAATAATATAAAATATATGATAATACAAGCAAAATGTGATCCAACTATTAACGTAACACCATACAATCTGTTTGCAAATACTTGCCTATGTTCTATTTAGTATTATATCAAAAGCATTTTAGTGAATATGTCTTCTGTTCCTACATCATGTTACCACCCTGTGTCTCTAATTCCTGAAGAAATTCCTCCCAACCAGTTTGCTGTATCCCATAATGCATCTCTGGGCTGGGACGTTATAACTACGGCATTATGAGTAAATTGTGACCATGTGCACATCATCACGTTTTTATTGTAGAAGTCACGCCAGCTGCACTACTCCCTGAGCCTAAAGCTATGAATGACAGTGCATCCGACCACCCAGAAAATCATAATGTGAGTAGTAACCAATCAGGGTTCAGCGTTCAATGACGAGCGCGCGCTTTGTCCAATCACCGTTCAGAAACGGCCAGTGAAACCCGCCTCTTTTCGGCGTGTAACCAATCAACTCTCTGAAACAATTACATATTCATTACATTGCAAAGGGGAGTGACGCAGTTATTGTAGATGTATAGATACTACACGCTTTTCTTCGTATGACCTAAAATAACTGTTTTTGTAGACGTGGGAGTAAATATATCGTGATTATCGTAGATATAGACTAACCCCGTCGTTACTTGGGGGCTGTATGTCGAATTGGTATCCCTGAATTTTGGATGCTACTCCGGTTGGAGGTTGCGGTACACCCCGAGGACTAGATGCGATAACCAGAACGAGATATGCCGCAGCCGAAATCAAGAAAAATCGCCATCCTCGGGTACAGATCCGTAGGTGAGTTCAGGCAAACAACATCCAGTGAGTTTTAAAGGATCAAACGGAAGTGCGGGTCGATATTTCATTGGCCTTTCTGCTTCACTTTAAGTCCATTAAGAGAGCGGTTTACACCTGCTAATAGTCTTAAACCAGAGCGGCTTGGATGTGTCACGCAGTGTATTTTCATTTTTAGCTCCTAAGACCTCCTTTACATCGTGTATAAGCAGCTTTCTGACCCCCTCTGCATCGTTTCCATCCCTGACCCCAACCCTAGCGGCGTTAATGGCACACTGTCATGTCCGCCGCTCAGGCCTCGAGGACCACCGGGGTTTTTGACGCATTACAGAACCAGCTACCTTGTGTATTATGGTGTTGAAAATCCAAAATAAACTCATTTAATACGCCCCTGGAGGATGTAGAGGACAGAGAGGAAGGATGGGTACTGTGATAGCGTGGATGCAGGCCCCAGTTAGCAAACCAGCACTGAGTCATATTCCCAATGTTTCCAGCTCCATCACTGCTCATCACCAAATATCTAAAGCTGCCCTGGTTTGTCATTTAATCTATTTAAAGCTAATATTTACCCTGACCCCCACTTCCCCTTCAAAAATAAGAAACTATCTGTACGGTTATGAGAATAGACAGTCCAAACTTCTATAACATTATGTACCCATCACCTCATGGTGCATGGTCAGGTCTGAACACTGCATCATATAGGCCTGCTGTAAGGAGAATTGTTTGGCCTATAGCTGTGATCTTCAAGCTTTTCACACCAAATACCATTTTTATACCAGTAAAATATGGAAGACCGGGCCAATTTAACTGCATTTTTGATAGTTTACACAGCAGACAATTGTAGGCTATGTATTGTATGTGTAAATAGTATAGATTTGTGTGTTTTGTAAACAAATACATGCCTTTTAGAGCCACATTTTCAGCATCCGAACAGTTAGCCAGTATAACTGAGTACAGTATACAGTATAATATAATAAAGGCTTAGTATTGGGATGTGTTTTAATGTTGAAATAAATTCTCATGAAGATTATGCGTACCACTACAAAGAGCCAGTGTACCACAAGTGACACCTATTTTATTGTTTATTTTTTATTAATATTACAAATTTAAAAGTGTGAAGCATGTAATTATTATTTATTTATTATTATAGTATTTTATTATTATTTTATTATAGTATTTTAAAACATGTGCAACTTTATAAACTTAGTAACACATGAAAAATGTTCTCTGCTTGGGTAAGAATTTAAAGTATTGTACTGTAAATGTAAAAGCAGACTAAAAAAGAACTCCAAGGCATTCTGTTGGATACAAAAAATTACAAAAGCCTTTATTTTATCAAGGCTGCTTTGAGGTAAAATACACTGCATCAATGTTCTTTGGCAATATTACATGCAACTTTACACTGGGTCGTTGGCTGTAGTGAGCTATAAAGTCGTCATGGTCTCATCTTCAGTAATTCTTTAGAGAACACAGTAAATAGTAAATCAATGCTTAAAGCAAGGATGAAGCATTGTAGATGTAATTTGTGCATTGATTTTTTTTTTCGTCATTGAATGCCTCAAACACAACAAATTATCAGATACTTCACGAGCAAATATGTTTGACCTCAGTCATTTCATAAACCCTGCTGATGATACCAACAAACACATGACTGTAAGAAATGAAACCTGCTGCTAAATCCTTGGGTTTTGATTTGTTGTTTATGTTTTCCAGGAAAGTCCTCCTTGACAATTCAGTTTGTTGAAGGCCAGTTTGTCGACTCTTATGACCCGACAATAGAAAACAGTAAGTATGTGGTCTACCTTCACTACCAGCGCGAAATATTTCTCTGCCTCTCAAAGTGGTACTGCAAACATTTGAGCTAGTAGCATCACGTCATTTTAAAGTAAAGAAAATATACATGATGTAATGGTTCTTAGATACATGATTGGTAGATTTGTGCCTATTCAACTTACACAGTACCCTCAGCTGGACAGCCAGATACACTGGATCTTAGTGGAGTTGTATTTGTCGAAAATGCACTAAAACCACCCTAACATTTCAGAAGACATGATTTATTTCCTAAACTTGACGGTAACAGAGAGCTGCTTTAATGTATTAAGTATATATCTGGTTTGTAATATCTTTGCAGGGATTCGTCAAATGTATAAACTCCTAAAGGAACCAACACAATTTTAACACAAGATAAACTGTTCAAATGTTACAAGTAAAATGCTTTGAGATGATTTCTGTTATGAGCTGCCACAAAATACTGTACTTACATTACAGAAAATGAACAGTCACATGTTTTCCATAACATACCAGTTTTCTTCAAAGAGACCACTGCCTTCATGAAATTCCATTGGTATATAAGTGGTTTATAATGAGAATACATATTCATTTTTATTTGTTGATTAGATGCTGTGCCCTAGGGTTTATCAGAATATCTGTTCTGGGCTGTTTTTAACATTTGAACAGGACAAAAATGGGTAAACAGAATGTGAATAGTAAGAGAAACATACAAAATCACAGAATAATGCTCATATAATGCCTGAAATATAGGTTTCAAGGGACAAAAATACTATAATATACTATTATTATTGTATTGTTATGGCTTGAACTGTACACTGTATAAGACCTTATGAAACAAAACAAAACAGACACTTGCCAATTTGAACATAATATTTACAGTTAGTATAGAGATATGCAGAAAGGAATTTAACAATATAAGCTCAAGCATTAACAATTTGCGACTGAGGACACACATTTCTTTACCAAGAGCCACTAAAGACGCTGCATACAACACAATTTATGACAGTTTTCTCTTAGTTTCTTTTAGGCACCAACTTTATTTTACCTAAGCAAAAATGTGGCGTAACCTACAAAGCTAAATAACAGAGAATAACACAAATATAGTATAATTAATGTCACTGATGTAAAAAAAGTAAAAAATAATGCTCTAAGCCACTTGACATTTCTGAAGGGTAAAGCCATAACGTGCCGTTCATCAGGGACTGGAGGTGCTCAGTTGCCATGGCTATGCTAAGGTCATTGTGCAAACATGTAGTTATGTTATTCGTATATGTACCAATAATAAAACTTGTCTGAATGTTATGCTTTACAATAATTAAAGTAAATACATATTGTTTGATCTTTTTTTTTATTTATTATTTCTTTGAACTTAAATAGAAAATGAATGCTTTATAGTTTATTGTGATTTTTTTTTTTTTACTGGAAGATGACAATAATGTGTATCTCTTTTTGGATTCCTCTGCTGCAACACTATACAACTTTTTAATCACCAGTTTCTACAGTTCCAACCAAGCTAAAACTTAAAAACATTATAATCAATAGCATAGGCATTAATGGCAAAAAAAATACATTTAAAGGCAATGGTATTCAGCGCTGGAGGACAGAACATAAATCATCATCTTACTAAAAACACACATTCCCAGACACTCTAGAGGTTTGAGTTTAAACTTTACCTGTAGGCGCTTTCTCTTTCGCCGGCATGTTCTCTCACACATACACCACCCTGCATTTCTCAAGTATGTAGCCTGTGTCTATAAATAATCGCTGCATGGTTAACATAAAGTGAAGTGTCATCAGTGCAATGCTGCAGGCAGCGCAGTCTCCCGGTCCCACCGCATATAACACGACCCATCTCCAGGAAGATATTGACAGCGCTGGACTGAATGAACTCAGTGGCACCATGCAACTCAAAATAGATCCGTCTTTCACTTGCCTCTTGTATGTTCTGATGTCTTTACTCTGGGAATATGGATAAGATACAATCAGATGTACTGTACACTGCTTACTCTTTTATTTTCCATCATATGCAGAATTTATTTCCGTGGTTATCGCTGTAATTTTATTTCTTTTCCTTGTAGCGTTTACTAAAATGATCACAATAAATGGACAAGAGTACCATCTTCAGCTGGTAGACACAGCAGGACAGGTATGACTCATTGCTCTTGCTTATATTTAATGCAAATATAGATGGCTGTCATTATGCTCATGAAGTATTAATTTGAAACACACGCACACTGCTTCTAGGGTTTCTCATGACGCACATACTATATATATATATACACCTGAAATGTCCAATTGGAAACAGCACATCAACCAGAACAAAGTGTAACCAATTGTAGTTGTATTATTTATGGCTGATTTAAAAAATAAATAACAGAGTGAGGTTTTGGAGCAGCAGCAGATCAGATCATCCACATATTGTACCATTGCTATTCTTTCAAGTTGACTGAACATAAAGTACATTTTCTACCTTTGCACAGAAGCAATGTTGTAAGGCTCAAGTTAGAGTTGATGCTCTTTGTGATGCAGTACTTTTTATGTTATGTTTCAGTGATAATTGATGTGTTGCAGGACAAGTATTTCTCATATATCACAAATGATCTCTCTGTCCTATATCTCCAGGTCATTTTCCAAGAATAGGTTAAGCATCTGGACATAGTTTTGAAAGTGTCTTATAATAAAACCTGTTTTTCTTTCAAAACTCTTGGAATACAATTCTCTGACCACATTAAAGATGGTATCACACTGTAAGAATTTCTTTAATCCTTGGCCTTATAATCTTATCACAACCTCTGTCTCTGCAGGATGAGTACTCCATCTTTCCTCAGACCTACTCCATAGATATCAACGGTTACATCCTGGTCTATTCTGTCACATCTAATAAAAGGTACATTTTAGGGCTTGTTCGATTATGTAAATCAAAATAATTTTTACAAAATTACTTCAAAATTACTCATTGAACTTCTGAATGTTGCATTTACTGAACAAAAACAATTAATTCTCCTTGAAATAAATAATATATTCAAACAAATAAATAAATTGCTTACAAAAATAAACAGAAAATATAATTAAGATAAATAAATAAGGTCAACAACGTAGTGCACTTCCACAATCTCGTGGAAAACCAGTTTCAATGCGGTGCAGATCGTCGTGTTTCAGATCTTTCACAAAATGTTTTTATAATGTGTTCGGGCAAAAAATTATGTGCAAAACAGAATGTGACTATATCTGAATTTATTTCTTGATTATATCAATTTTGTGATTGTTAGGAGCCAAAATTGAAATTGAAAATTCAATTAAGCCCTTGTTTGTTCTTTATATATAAGGAAACATGTAAATATGTGTCAGAAATCATGGCTGAACATTGGTGTTAATGAGGAGCCTTATCTTCCAGCTTTGAAGTCGTACAAGTTATTCATGAAAAACTGTTGGACATGGTCGGGAAAGTTCAGTGAGTACTCTCTTTTTGATTTGTTTTTCAAGGCACTTTAGCAATGTGGCTATGGATCAAGCACAAAATGAATAACATACATTACTCTCTTTTCAATACAGAGTACCAATTATGCTCGTAGGAAACAAGAATGACCTACACATGGAGCGGTATGTACAAACATTGAACCTGAACAATTTAATAAACCAAGATGCATTCAGGACAAAGCCATGTTTTTATCACAGTACTGCAACGTTACTATTTGCGTCACAAATGTAAAACTATACTATAATTTATAAAGTGTGCTTCTGAATATACAGTACCATCCTTAGATTTATTTGAAATTGAACTCGTTGCTGACACTGCATCCACTTTGTGAAATATTTATGCCTGGGATCCTGACTGACTGCCCCTTGTGCCTCTGTTATTTAGAGTAATCAGTTGTGAAGAGGGAAAAGCATTAGCTGAATCTTGGAACGCTGCCTTCATGGAGTCCTCGGCTAAAGAGAACCAGGTAAGAAGAAAGACCTTGTCCTTCAACCGGAAGGTAGGCAGTTTGATTCCCACTCTCCCCACAGTCGTTGTATTCTTGGGCAAGACACTTACCCCAACTTGCCTCCAGTTGCTGTAACACTGGTAATTAGAAGCTCAATGTAAGTCGCTTTGTATAAAAGTGTCTGCTAAATGAATACATGTAAATGTGTTTAATTTATGTGTTAGCATTGTACACCTATCATGGGTAGAGACTGTACATGTATAGATATATTCTTAAGATGATCAAAAAAGCAGTTTTGGTCAAGATATATTCAGGCACCTATGTTTTTGACATGTTCACAAAAGTATATGGACTTTGAGGGAAGTAAAGTGTTCTGTTTTACCTTAGCCTTTGGACAAACAACAATAATTTCAGTGTTATTGCAGTTTAAAGGCAGTTTATCCAGAAATGAATGGCACATATGCAGTTGATAAGGTCATTCAGAAGACAGAGATGGGTTGGAGAAACAAAAATGTACAGCCGAGAATCATCAGCACATTTTGTTCAGTCATCAGTCTTAAATAAATAAACAACAATACAGTTCCATTTATTAACTTCTTGTATAAGACACTTTAATTTTTAACAGTGGACATGAGTTGTAACGTCTGAAGATTAAAAAGTAGTGGGCCAAGTGTTGACCCTTGAGGAACTCTGAAAGGAAGGCTGATGGACTCAGAGAAGGACAGGTTCAGGCCTAAGTTGAAACAGATTTAATGATGATTTCACTTTGAAACCAGTTCATTTATGAAAGTTCATAAACTTGCAAAATGTTAAATGTGTGCTCAAGTAGAAACATTAGTGTGCTTCTCTTCCGGCATTAATAGCTCCTTCCACTGGGTTTTGTGGAGCTTTGAATGTCTGTTTTTACACAATTAATTGCAATAGTTACCATTTGTCTTATGCTGTGTCTTAGGCTGTGTACCACTAAGTATAAATTCCTTTTACACATCCCAGATTCTATACTCTACTCGTCAGTGTCTAAGTACCACTCTTTAACAACAGTTGCCTCCTCTTCCACTCAGCTTGCTCCAGAGGGCCTTTTCCTTGGTCTAAACCTATTACTCTGGTGGTTTTATGGAAACAAAATCTGTGTTATTCTGTGAGTTTAGTCATGCTGCCTCAAACCACTCACAAGGCTCGGTCGGTGTTGGATGTAGCATTTTCGTTTCTTTGCTCTTTTGTGATTTTCTCAATTGCCTTAAACCTGACTGAAAAGAAATCTACCCTTCACCTATGTTTGTTTCAGCCACCTCAATTTACACGACACATCCCTTGGCATTCGCTTTCTTTTTTCTTTCCGTCTTTGGTGATTTAATCTTCAGAATCACTGAATAGAGAAAAGGTTCAAGAACGTGTCATGTTATACAAGATAAATTCAGATATTACTGGAAACTTTCATCAACGACATCAATAAGATGAAACTAAGTTGATTTATCAGCATTTAGCAACTAAATATGCCATCACTTTAAAGCAGAAAGACATTCATTCAGTAGAAGTGGTGCTTCAGCCAAGCAGCAGTTTCATTATTCTGGTAGAAACATAGAGATATAATATAAAAGGTTTAAAGCTTGGGGTAATAAAATGACAATAACAAAAAAATTGTTATTCTTTTGTCTAAATTCTTAATCAGTTTATCTTCATCCATGCATTCTGACCTATTCTCTGATTGTCACTGAACAAACGTATTTTTAAGGAAGGAATCTAAATAGTCCTAAAAATAAGTAGCATAAGGATATAGACCTGTAACACCTGCAACACAAATTCCACTGCAAAGCTGCTTGTTTCCTCTTTGTTATGCTTTATATTCATACGCTCTGGTTTGGTTTTAAATCTCAGTAGTAAAGAATATTGCCTGACTGTCTTCACTCTAAAAAACATGGTCCCTATAGGTGCATTGTGTATTGAGCTCTACTCAGTGCAATGTGTGTGGCTGGAAAATTCAAAGCAGTATGACATGTGACTGTGTAGTTTAATGGTATTTGTTCGTCTCTGTTTCTCTCGCAGACGGCCGTGGAGGTTTTCCGGAGGATGATCCTGGAAGCAGAGAAGATGGACGGCGGCGTGCAGCCAGGAAAAACCTCCTGCTCCATGATGTAGAGCCGCCCAATCAACACACACACAGGACACTGCACTGGGATATCCCGTTACTTGAAGGCTAGCTGCCAGTTCTTCTCCACCTCAGCTGACTCCACCCCACAGGGTCCTAAATATCCAATACTGTCTTATTTAAGGCTCTGATTCCACTGTTATTTATCAGTATTCCCTTTTGTCATCCTTGTTTTTCTTTGTGTGTTTGATATAAAAAAAAAGGATGAGTGGCGGTTTCATCGTGTTATTATACCTTTCATCCATTACCGTGATTAGCATTGATGCTCAACACAGAATATAATTCGGGTGTATCAGAAAAAATGTTTTTTAGTTTTTTTCTGTGCTTGGTAATGACAAGAATCCTTACTAAGTCCAGAGATAGCAGAGGCTTGATGCATCCCCGCTTCCCATTATGCAGCTCCTATATAGTCGTCTACAAGCCCTTCTCCATTTTAAATAACAAGAGATAAGAGAAATGTCATGTCTGCCGTGCATATGCTCTGAAAATGGATAGAAGTAAATTCACGTTTCTTCTGATACATCAGCGGCTGTTGGGTCTCTTAAATATACCGCTCTTTTTCTACTTCATTTCAGCGCAAGTACATACTTCTCTGTCTCTCAGTTGGGTTTTAAAGCGGTTGCTGTCAGCCAAAACAACCTGCATCCATTTTCTAATGTTGAAAATGTTGTACAAATGTTTTTGATTGTAATCATTAAAAGCGAAAAGTGGTTATGTAAAGCAGGGCTGGGAGTGGATTATTACACGGTTGATTCAATTTGTCATCACAGAAATGCATTTATTCAAACTAATTGATAAAACACAACAGGCTCGAAGCTTCTTTATGGACAAAATATCAACCGATTCCTGCGACTGATGACAGCGCTAAACCTCATTTGGAAAAGAAAACACTGCAGAATTTCACGTGCTTTTGTCAGACTTTATTTGTCATTCAAGGGCACTGACACTTTTTCATCTGAAGCTGCTTTTGAATTCAAACGCACATTCACACCCCCGCCCGTCTGGAGGAGTCACTGGGTTTACTCTCAGGCTGGATGCACTCCAAGCGCAGCAGTGTTTAGGCCTTTTTTATTACTGGCTTTTTTTAAAAGGTGTTGCACATCTCGTCGCCGCAGCACTTGATATCGATGTAGGCGTTCAACTTCAGCATTTCACAGTCTGACCGAGCCATGCATTTCTGGTACTGACCAACTAGAAAGAGAAAAGTGCAGCTCAGACATCAAACATCACATTTTTAGACTATTTTAGATAAAAAATTTAATTTGATTTTGAGGGTGACATAATACACCACCAAATACCATATAAACTCTACAAGGCCTGTCTATTCTAATTTATCAACATGTGTAATATGTGTCAAAAAAGTGGGCACAGCTCAGGATGGAGGAGGTAGTTTGTGCATTGAGTACTCACATGGAGCTCTGAGGAACTTGGCAGACACACAAGCATCCTTCCCTGGTTTGCACGTCTCTACAATGAGCTCGCAGTCTTCACCGGGCTTTCTTGGTACACAGCGGTGACAGTTCAGGGATTCACCTTAAAAGGAATCATAACATTTACTCAACCAATTGTATTCTAGTTTTATATTATACAGGTGCATCTCCAGTCACAGCTAACTCTGAACACTGCAGTGTTGTTCATCCATCAACAGGCTCTCCTGGGAGGCTGAGATGAATGTCTGTGTTGCACGGCAGCTGAGCTAGTGTTTATTCAGTGGACAATCAGTGACAGACTCACCAGCTGTAAACAGCAGGGCGATGGCCAGAGCTAATGCCAATAACAGCTTCATGACTGTTCAGTGCTGCAGCCTGTGGGAGATAGAGCAGCGCACATTTGATAACATGTAACCACACTGCACTCGAGTGTCACGGGTTACTGTGTTGGAGTAAAAAAGAGAAGACTATTTTTTGCCGCAATTATCTGGTTATTTTAGTGGAGTGATATGAGGAAATGTCAGAAAATACATTCATGTGGTAGTTGATAGTAATGTTACACTGTAAAAAAAAATCAATTTACAGAAAAAAAAACTGACGGCAAAATTCAAAGGGACATTAAAACCAATACTTAATGCAATTCTAAGTTTATAAATATTAAGCTACGAAATATTTGCTAATCACTGTAGTGTTATATTTTACTGTCAGTTGAAATCTAGATGTGCCATCACTTTCATTACATCAATTTCGAGAATGTAATTCTACAGTAATTTCCTGTTAATTTGATTTACTGTTCCAATTTGACAGTATTACACCATAAATATGTTAGACCTCTTTAACAGTGAGGATTTTTGAATAGAGAAATTTGTACAATACTGCTTTGGCATTTTGAAAAATATATGTACAGCCAAATATGTCAAAGAAAATGTGTACATACCAAGTTGAAATGTCCGCGTCTGCTTCTTCCAATTACTGTGTTTTTTCACTCATTTATATGTTGCCCCTGTCCAGGTTATGTCACTTTAAGGGGTGTACTTTTGTTAAGTCAATATACTCTGCAGCTCACCCTGGACACAGTGCACATCGTTCATAGGTTACTGTTTCCCAACGCATAGTGCCCTGCATTATGCAACAAGTGTCCACCCTTTGTCTACTCCGGTACATAATTAATGGCACCTCTTGCAAATATCCATTCTTAGATTTGTCACAGGGTTTAAATAAATAGAGACTAGGATTTGGAAGTGTAACGGAGCCAGGCGGCGTTGGTCAAAGGTGGAGCTTGTTTGTCTGGGGATGGATAATGTCTGCCCCATATTAAGTTGAGAGTCTTGATGCAAATAATAAAAGCTGGACTTGAACTAAGAAAATTATACCGGAGTAAAAGATTGTGACACTTGGCTGCTGTTCTGCTTTCCTTCTGTGAGAGTCATTGATTTTTAATGCAGTAAAAATCTTACTCTTTAGCTTCCTGGCAGGAAACAACGTGGTAGGTCATGCCAAAAGGTTTATACAGTAAACTAGACATTGCACAGTGGATTTAACAGTTTACAAATTACAATGCAATGTGATTATTTTTTACACCCACAAACCTGCCCTATGCCTGATACAATATTGTTTCACCCATTAGCCTACATATAATTAAACGTACCAAAGTAGGGATTCTATACTGCTGTAAATGGGTGTCAGCTATTATTCAGGCTTTATCTTACGCATAAACAGCAGATCAAAAGTCAGATTCAAATGAACCCAAAGTTGCCCACTGACTCTCATTCAGAAACTCACAAAATACATTTCTTCTGGTTACTACCTTCACGGGTCTCCTGAGTGGTCAGTTTTTTTTTATACCGGATGATCCCTCCATGAACCCTCCATTTATCCAGGCTTGGGTCTGGTACAAAGGGGTGACCCGTTGTGGAGCTGTGTTTAAAATCTCACAAAATACCCAGGGGAAATCGGTCTGGTGGGGATTTTTTGTCCTTTCTAGGCACCAGTTGAAACTGAAAGTAATGGGACTGAAATTGGAGCTTTACGTGTCTATTTTTTTTGCAAAATGTTAGATTTTCAATTTGAGGTAAGTATATGCTATTAGAATTGTGTTGACTAAATTTAACATGTATAAATGTTTTACAATATTAACTGTTAACCTTTAAAACACATTTTAATTTTCTCGCTCCATTAACGTCTGCTACTCTTCAGGCCCAGTGCAAGACTTCACAGCTGACATCATTTCTCCAGTTTACAATCTTGCTTTTGGGTGTGTGCATTTTTTTTCCTTTTTTTTCAACTTTACAACGGCACAAGCCGATCCTTGTAACAAAATGAGGGCAATTTGTCATTGAGATAAAATTAAGTAAACTTTGAAAACTGAATAGACTTATGATAAATTTTTGTGTAGTCATAGTTAAGTGAGTAAATGTTTGTAGAACATAATCATAAAGAGTGCTTACATATGCTCCAAGATGGGGGAGCTCTGACAATGGACCACTTATAGTTTCACATTATTCATTAATGAATACTTCTTTAAACCCCAGTTTCAATCCTTCAAAATTTGCTGAGTCTTTTAAAGCCTAATACTTAAATAGTAATGTGGAAAAGGCGTTTTCAAACTTACACTAAAATAGATTTGTAGGTTTTCCATCTGCAACATTGAACTGGTTCTTTTGGCATCAAACCTGATATATTTTCTTGGACGGCGATCAAATATAAATTGATACAGAAGCACTTAAGGAAAAAAAACTTTCTTGGGCTGTTGCCATTAAACATGTTTACACAGTTTAAAACCATATACTATTCCCAATTACATACAAAAAATAAAACAAAAAAAACAGTTTCCATATAATGTCCTCTTTTATTTATTTTCCTCCTCATCTGAACCCAACCCAAACATTGCCCTGGAATCTCACGCTCTCTCCCAAAGCCCAATCAAAGCAAAATCTCTCCCACTCTATTGTTGTTGCCCTCCCAGAGCCAAAGTCCAATATCAGCACTGGTCGATGTAAGGGAATCTGTCCATGTGGCAAAATGTCTAACCCCCCCTTTGTGTGGCTTTTGTTGGCTAGGCCTCGCGATACCCCAACACATTCTGTGGCCCATATATATCTCTCCGTCCAAATTTTTCCACTCCCACTGACTACTGTGTAAATAGTTTTGGGAGATACCGCTAACATTGGAAAATGTCTCGGTATTCAGGAAAGGTGAGTAACAAAAAGTCTCTACACATCATTTTCAATAGCCCACTTTAAAGTTAAATTGTCTTGTTTTGTCAGATTGTGTTCTATGAGGGGAAATGCTTCACGGGGAGGAAGCTGGAGATTTCCAGCGACTGCGACAACTTCCAGGATCGTGGTTTTCTGAACAGGGTCAACTCTATTCGCGTGGAGAGCGGGGCCTTCATCTGCTTCGACCACCCAGACTTCAAGGGCCAACAGTACGTTTTGGAGCATGGAGAGTACCCCGAATTCCAGCGCTGGAATGCCCATAACGATCACATGGGCTCCTGCCGGCCAATCAGGATGGTAAAGCTGTATATGTGGGACTCAGGGGACAGATTTTAGGCTATGTGAAGTTGGTCTGCCAGAGTGACATATGTCTCTGTTTGCGCTCTGTGGACTTAAGATCATGTGTCACACTCAAGGGCCAGGAGCTAAATCCGGTGTTTTGCAATCTTTAAAAATGATTTACACTGCATTAGTAAATAATTAATCACATGTATATATTGGCTTTTTACGTAACACTGATTAATACTTCCAATTACCTTACATGTGTTTAACAGCCATTTTTGATTATTTTGTAAATGATTATAGATTTACAAGCCTTGACGTAAGAATAACATGAACTTTTATTTATAAATAGGTTATAAGGCATACTGAACGCTTATGTTATGCAAAACCATTATTACTGGTTACTCTCTCATCAAACATGAAGTCAAAAAAAGTACCTACAAAAAACCTACAAAAAAGATCTACTAATGTTATTGAACGCCTCAAAAAGGATTATCATTTGCTAATTGTTCCCCTCTGTTTGTCTAAACTGCAAAGAACATTTAATTAATTTAGTGGTATAATAACAATTAAGATGTTAAAAACGAATTAAAAGACCAAGAGCAAAAGAGAGCAAAGAAAGCTAATAATAAAAGTAACACAATGGAATAGTTCTATACGTTATGGGCAGGGTTACGGTTAGGGTTAGGAAAAGGTAGAAATTGTACTTTGAGTCAAACTTGATGCTACTATCTATTATTCCTCACAATACAATCACTTGAAAAGTTTCTGTGTCAATATAATTAACTATTTTCTGTGTTTTTATTGAGATTGAAGTAGGATATTGTTTGGAACATCAAAAGCTTGCTGATGATTAACTTTTAATATTTCATCTAATGAGAGATTTTATGTTTGAAATTAACGTTTTGAGCACAGAGGAGTCATGGAAAAGTCAAGGCAACTTATTTTCTTTAACTTTATTATCTAAGTAAGTCTTTGTCGGCAGACACCACTCGGGGTTGCCCTGCATGATTTGATGTTTTGATGTTGGTGGGGGATACTGGAGGGATACATGTAAAACGTTCAAACTCCACTGGTATGGCTCTTTCTTGCCGTGAGGCGACTGTGCTAAACACTGCGTCGCCTAACCATACTTTTATTTAACCCTGCATAAGCCCTATAGCACGTAATGTTGCATCTGTATAAAATGTCTAAAAGGCATTTCATTCAGTAATATCTTGAGAACCTTGGCTTTTCTGCAACAGTGGCCCTTTTTAAATTTGAGTTTGACACCACTAGATGTCAGCTGGTTAGAGAGCTAATAGATCTGCTCTTGCATATTTCCCACGCTCAAGAAATCTTTTTGCAATACATATCATCCTCCTCATTTAACCTTTAGATGTTCGAATGTTTGAACACAGAAGGCAGTCGCCATCACATGAAGAGAAAAGGCCACGGTTTCTTTGATGCTGTGACTCAGTGAATGGCATGTCATTATCCTTCCCCGCAGCACGGAGAGCACTACAGGATGGAGCTGTTCGACGGAGACAACTTCACTGGCCAGTGTGTGGAGCTGTGCGACGACTGTCCATTCCTGAAGGCACGAGGCCTGACCAAGAACTGCGTCAACTCCATTAAGGTCTATGGAGACGGAGCGTATGTATCTCTATGGCAACGGCCGATTAATGCAATCAGTGCAGGGAGACTATGAGAGTCTGTAGCCGTGTCTGACGATGATGGTGGCAGTCAAGAACACTTCACTGATTAACTCGGTGACATTAGCAAGTTACGTGAGGATAAGGTTCAGCTTTTTCATTAATTCTGACATTTAGTTTGAGTTTGACTTCTTAAGAGTTCTGTGAAACACTAACAGAGGATTCAAAATGTTGTTGTACACACTTTTAATGACCCTTCAATGACAGGGACCTTGATCATTGTAAATTCAAAACATCCATTCTACGAAGATATTTACTGAAAAACATAATTACATGTCCCATTTTCAGAAATTGTTATCTATTTAAAAAAAGCATAGTAAATGTCCATTGTGTAGTGTATAGTTGAACAAAATGGAACACATCAGTCAGTTAGTATTTTTCAATTATGGATAATGAAATCCAAAAATCCATTTTGTTTTTCTTCTGGCAAGGCAATTATCCATTAAATTGACATTAGTTAAATTTTTTAAATTAAAGTTAAAACAGCAGCAGAACAATTTCCACCGAGTTTGTTCACAGACAACAGTATGTCCCTGCAAGGCTACCGTAGCTGTTCACATGCCCCTAAAAAGATGAGGCCATGAATCTACACCCTGCACCTTTAAGAGAATGCCAATTAGTGGAGTGCTATAACAGCAGTTTTGATTGACGCTTTCTTGGTTATTGATACCAGTCTAAGATCAGTGTTTCTCAGTTGGTCTCACTTTGGGGCCACTTCTTCCCTAATTATTTTGTCTGTACCTACCTTTTACAGAAACCAAGATAATTGCTTTATAAACACATTTGAAAACAATGTCTTTAAATGAATATATGTTACTTTTTAGTTGACTGCCGTTACATAGCATCAGCAGACTGTGTGTTTAATATAATAAATGCCTCACATAATAACAACTAAACACTTTATTTGATTAGTCTTTTCTTAATCACACACAAGAAAATGCCTGCTACTCACTTTTGATCTCAGATGAGCTCATCCATCTGGCTCATTAACGTCCCCATTTTTCTTAATATTCTTTGTATTAATGTATAAGTTTGTGCTTTTTCCCCACAGCTGGGTGCTGTACGAGGAGCCCAACTACCGCGGCCGCATGTACATCGTGGAGAGAGGCACCTTCTGCTCATGTAAGGAGTGGCAGGCGGAGAACCCCAACATCCAGTCTGTCCGCAGGGTCGCCAACTACTTCTAAATAACTGTCACTGGCCTTTTGAGTGAAAGATGGCTTCAATACATGGAGTAATCTCACAAACTGACTCTGTGGGCTTGTAAAATAATAAAAGCTCCAAGAAATTGTTTGGGATTGTTTGTTGTTTAATTTTTGTATTGAATTATTGAAGAGGTTGAAATAAACCAGTGATCTTTCAATATCTTAATTTATTTATTTTTTCTTTATTGCTTGCAGCTGTAAAACCATGACATGTCACTGTAAAAATGATTACATGCTGATGTGGGTAATTGCTTACTATTACGTGCCATAAATACCCAAAGCTTAAGTGCTGTGCTTTCCCTCATCCTAATGGAGCCATTACCAGGTTACGTCCAGATGTAGAATAATCAATAGGTGGCCATTTTATTTATTTCAGAAGCAGATGAAACCATATATGTGCCTCTAATAAACAAAAACGCCATAATTAAAGCGGGATACACTTGAACATGTGGCAGTGAAACAATAGAAGGCGTGTGCCCTGGTAGCATGTACAGTAGTGTATTAATCAAGAGTGGACAGGTAGAAAGACTATATGCCCCTGCCCCAGGGAGCTCTACTACCACCTAGTGTCATTTATCTACTTTATCGGGGAGTTCTGACGCTCACCCCGGGGTTTTCAAACTGATACGATGGGGACTTTCAGTGATGACACCTTCTTCTGCAAGAATAATATCCAGATGTTTGGGCGGAGGGTTAAAAATGTGTGGGTTTCTTTTGTGTTGCTTTTGAGGGCATTCTGTCAAACATTTGCATTGGGTGTTTTTGGTGTTACATTGTGGAGCAACAGCATGAAAGAAAAGGTAGAAGGTCTGTTAACTTGAAAATACATGTGAAGAAACCACTTAAAAGACTACAAGGACACATTTAGTTACTTTTAATAAAAACACATAGTGGAGTGGAGTTTGGGAAAGAATATTTAAAAAGCTGTGTAACTTAGCCTTGAAGTTAGATACTTAGAGGTTTATGTGAAAAAGAAATGGAAGAATAATTTACTCTTTCATAGACAAAGTGTTCCCAAATGTATTGTGTGACTGTGAAGCCCCATTTGCAGCGGCATGGGTTGAATCCATAGATTGTAAAAATCAGTAAAGTGTCCCAAAAAAGGTATAGTGTACTTTGGTTTAGCCTTTGGTTCCATCAGTGTAGTCCACTTTCTAAAAGGGTTTAGAGAAAAAAAGATTTTAGTTTTTAGAGTTAGTAAGGTCCCAAAAACAGTTTAACAAAAACTTAAAAAGCATATAATTTTAATTGGTACAGTACACATTGCATTAAAACACCTAAATTACTGTTATTCCAATCAAACTATGTCTTGTTCTTGTGATGAACTGTTAATTGACTCATGGTCCAAAAAACAAACATAACTGCATCTAACTTTTGAAAGATTGTGTTAAAAGCAGTTAATTTTTTACATTGAAAGTTTTTATGATGTCACTGTTTAGGAAGCTGACACTGCTCACAGCACAGCAGAAATAAAAATCTTACCTAAATGTCTTTATTTACAGTAACCTGCTGAATATATAATTGTAGTAAGTAATTGTTTTTGTGGTAATGTCAGTGGAGGCTATAAAAAAACAGGTTTGAAGTTAGTTACACCCTTAGATATAGCCTATTGATTAAAACATTCAATTGTGTAGCTTCAACACTAGGTTTGCTAAAAAGTATATGGTTTTAAATAAAATATATTGTATGTGTTATTCATTTGGTCTGGATTTATGGGACCGCCAAATCCGAAAAAAACAAAACAGAAAATAGATCAAATTTTATTTAAATGTGTGTTACTGTAAAATAAAATGACAGTGCACCTACTGTAGTCTGGTCATTACAGTAACTTACAAGCACTGAAAGTCTAACAGTGTATGATATGATTGCAGTGTGTCCTGATGTGCACTAATGAGTTCCCCTCTCATTTTTAAAGGTTGTCACAATGTGGCTGTGTCGGCCGAAACCGTTAACGAGCACTTCTATACTTTCCCTCAAACTGTCATGACAACAGAGCATCTATCTTTACAAGGTTTCGCTCAGGGCCTCGATCAAGTTACAGGGTCAATATAGGACAGCCTAATGAGGAAATACTTTGTCTCCAGTTACGCTCAACGCCACTAGTTTAAAGGCGATTACCTATTTCTAACCTTATTCTTAGACCATTTGCTGCATGAATCGTCCGGGTGTCACCAACATGCCATTAGTCTGGATGTCAAAGACGAGAAACAGAGATGAACTACTGAGTAAGCCCTAATGACATTTTAACAAGGTCCTTGCTGATTCTTTCCCCGATGATCGGATTCATTGTAAGCATCATTATTTTTTCAACAAAAGACCAGTTTTGAAAGGCGGTTCTCTTAAAAAGTCACTTAAAACTGTGTGCTAAGATACTGCATCAGTGAAGGCAACTATTCTGTAAATAAGCCTTGTTTCTTCAGAAAAGTATGAAATGATTAAAAAGGAAATTGTAAATGAGCACAAGAGCACCCAATTAAAAAAGTACAAGAGGAGTTGAATCTGGGGTTATCATTAGGGCAACAGTGTCTTTTGGCTTTGAAGCAACACGTAACGCCAACTAAAGGGCTCTGTCTGGTATCATACACTGCTGTAAACCTACAACTAAATATGTATCTGGAATATATGAGATAAGTAGAAAGCTATGTTTGGTTATGATAGATATATGAAGATATGTGTTGACACAAGGTTTAGGAAAATGTCTTATTTTTGTAATGTAATGATTCTGGGGTTATGTATTTCATGATAAAGTGTTACATGTTTTTTTTTTGAATACAGTAAAATATTTGTGACAATGCTAGGTATTTTTGGGTGTATCTTTTAATTCAGTTTGGAAAAAAAAAAAACTACAGAACAAAGAACAATTCCCTGAGAGAGCCAAAGCAAAATGTACCCCACCCAAATCATTTTTACCATCAATTCCTGTAGTTTGAGTCTTTATGTGTGTGTTTGTTGTAATGTGGGTGATGTTGGGATCAGAGTAGGTACTTTCAGCTTCCAGAAGTTTGGGCAGAGAAAAAGAAAATATGGTGTAGTGTGGGTTTTTTTGTGCAGATTTTCAAAATAAAAAAGTTAAATATGTGCAGTTAGAGTGCACTTATTGTGAACCAGCATCATCAAAGAACTGTTTTTTACAACTTACGCCTTTTGTTATATTTAATAATACATTTAATATTACAAAATAATAATAAAACAATGGGATGATGTGAGTCTTCTCTAAAACAACAACTGAAAAAATACCCACAAATTTTTTTAAATCAAGTTAAAATCTAACCATAAGAACATTGTTTTGGACAAATACCATTTTATTATATGCTTTAGGCTACATTAACATTTATATATTTACTGAACCCAGTGAGAGTCAAAATTAAATGACAAAACTGGAAAATTAACATAAAAAATGCTGCTATCAATGCGCTCTGTGTTTAAAGACAATAATATCTGTCGTTTGACCGTAATATGTTTTGTTTCTGTCCATGGCTCTGCTTGAGATTTGATATAAGGTGGAAAAATTATAACCAGAAAGGAATACATTTTGAATAGCCTTTATTGTATGATGTTACTTCAAATTAGGTCAGCTATTTTTAGCCCTGACACTTTTGCATTTTAAAGATTATGCAGATAGAGTAAGATTAATTTACCATACTATTTACATACCCTACTATTATTGCACTGGCTTTGATTATTGAATCAATTTAACATAAAACAATTGCAAATGTCCACGATATAATATTAAAAGGAGCTGCTCTTTACATAACACTATCTCCAATAGTCTACATACCGTATACTGCCTTCATAAACGATCAAATAAAATATATTCCCCTTTAATTGCCTTTCAAAGACGAAGCTAAATGATAAGGAGTTAAAATTATTCTATAAAGTGCAAGTGTTACACCATCTGAAAGCGGGACAAACACAAACGTAAAGGTGACCATTAAACCCCAGCGCTACACATTTCCCTCCACAATGTCATTACTAAATAAAAAAAAAATCAGACATAAATATAAAATAAAGTGCTTTGAGGCGTTTCTGTTTGGTGTCGCGTTAAGGTCACTCGCTGGCTGCCTGAATTCCCCCCTTTGTGTTTACACATCCGGGTTTCCCTGTTTTTGCAGCCCATTCCCCGTTTAGAAGCCATTTTGGACACAGATCAGTAACATGCATGTAAACCCCCGACCGACCTCCCGACGCAGCGGTGCTACTATCCAAGTGAATAAACCTCGGAAAAGAGCGCTCACTTTTCGTCTCGAATGATTTAGCGACTTCCCATTTGGCTTTTTGTGTCCACTTCCGATGCGAAATGCTGCTCGTGTTGACGGAGTAACGAGTCTGGCAGGCAATTAATCGCGCGTAGCTTTTTTTTTTTTTCTCCTTCGTAACATTGTTGCAGCAGCGTCTCGCGGCTATTGACACGCGCTGTGGCTGTGGTGGTTAAGGCTTGCTGGAGCGAGCGCAGGCCTGTCCTCGCTTTGATCCTTTGCACTGATGTTTCGGACAACCTGAGGTTTTTTTTTTTTAATGTTTGCCACGGAAAGCGGGGAAAACCTTTGTCCTGTGACTAACGCGGAACATGTCTTTTTCATGGCTGACTTGTTCACTTCTTCTGGGAACTTTATGCGCAGGTAAGCCGCGTAATTGTTGTGGATTTGCAACAGTTTATTTTGCGAGAAGACGAGGTGATATTTCTCTCCGTTTTTTTTTTTTTGTTTTTTTTTTTGTATTTGTTTGGAAATGAGACCCGACAATGAGTTTTACACGAGCTGGTTGTTCGCTTGCTAACTTTGTTTGGCGTGAATGCTGGACAAAAACCTTTCGTCCTGTCGTTTGTTTGTTCATTTTCCCCAACCCCTTTAGCTTTATCTCCTTACGCTTTTAACCTTACACATACATTTACCCCCTAATCGACTGCTTTGACATTTTAAAAAAAAACCTCACCCCAATAAGATCTTAAGACACCAAATGTGTGGAACTGTTTTGTCCTCGCCTTTTCTTTCCGAACAGTGGCAGGAATAGCAGGCGAGCAGCTGCAGCAACATCCTGAAACATTAGAGGCTAAAGCTACAGCTACAGCTCTCTGGACTCTTGTTTGTGGTCACAGCCAGAACAAGACAAGAGAGAGTCTGGAAACGCACACATTTCCTTTGGTTTTTCATAAATCAATGGAAATGATGTTGGATTATTTGAAAAGATGGCAGCTGTTGTCTCAAGTATTTATTTATTTTTTCCTGAACTGAGCTCTTGTTCCCAAACACTTGAGTTGAAACCACTAAACTGAAACTAAACAGTGGGTTGTTTTTCTTTTGTTTTTAGGGTTTTGTCACCTACTAATATGTCTGACTTTAGTCCTTTTTTATATTGGCTAACTCTTTTAATATCTTACCCTTGTTTTCTCTTTTTCCACTTTGGGCAGTATCGAAAACAAATGCATACCACACATTTGTTTAGTTTGCCTTCCAACTGTGATAAAAATTTCATTGAGGCACAGCTGTCTGTCGTGTGCCAAATAGCTCTGGCTTAATGCCTGTATGGTTTATAGATTAGGGCTCGGACTGTGGAGTAAGCTGCTTCTGTAGAACTCATGTTGTTGTGGTGTAAAGCCTCGGTAAGTGACAGAGCGAAGGGGGTTGGGGGAATGATCTTGTAGTAAAAGTCCTCCTGGATCATGTGACCACAGATATCAGAAATGCCATCTCTGCTCAATGGAGCATTGAGCATCTCTGCTGCTGCTGCATATGTGTGCATTTCCCTTTTTGCTCCAGTCCTTTCTGTCTGTAATAATGAGCATGGGGTTTATTTCATTGCCTGCATACCTGTTTGTCATAATGAAGTCTAGTCTGTGCTGCTGGACAAGTAAATGTATGTGTGCCTCCCTCTGTTTGTGTGTGTGATTGGTTGGTGGGGGTAACACTGGGGGGGATGGGCAGCCTCCTATAGGCAGGGATTTAAAGAGACAGGCGCTATTTCCTCTCCCCTGAACAAAGATTAGGCACAAATGTCCAAGCGATATTGTGGAGGACGTCTACATCGTGGCTTTCATATGTTGCTCTTGAAAGTCTATTCATGAATTGGACCCGTAACTAGCGTCTTTACATATTTCCAGTAAGAAATTAAAAGCCTTAGATATATTTTTGCTCATTTAGTAAAAGTTTCTGGGAAATGCTTGTATAAGTCCTAAAGAAAAATGGTCTTATCTGTCTCCCCACATGTCATAAAAAGCTGAATTCAACACTCCTTATCTACCCCAGTGGCATTCCCATATGAGCTTCTGTACCATATTGTTTTCTAGTTAATTAAATTCTGTCTGTTGTTACATTTCTACAGATATTCACTGAATGGGATTGTGCCAAACTACCATTATGAACATTTTTTGTAGCCCAGAGGAGCTCCCTTTTTACTACAGAGAGTTCCCAAACTTGGCTTTGTGCCCAAACAATGATGGAGTCTGTGCTCGGAGGTGTTTCTTGTGGCTCAAAGCAGAATCCGGCGCCATATGTCCGCGCTTCCGCTGTTTTGACTTTCAATTCATTAAAACCGGGGTGCTGACTGTGTCCTTCTGTCCGTTTCAGGGTACAGTCTGGGTGAAGCGGAGACCCGGGAGTGCGTGTACTACAATGATAACTGGCTCACGGAGAGGACCAACCAGAGCGGCTTCGAGCGGTGCGAGGGGGAGAAGGACAAGCGGCTCCACTGTTACGCTTCGTGGCGCAACTCCTCAGGGACCATCGAGCTGGTGAAGAAAGGCTGCTGGCTGGACGACTTCAACTGCTATGACAGGTCGGGTCACTGAGCCAGGTCACATTCACATTTATAGTTAAGCTTTCTGCCTTTTGTGCCCGCAGTAACTGGCAGTGAAAACATTAGATTAAACATAACCCCGAAGCCCCTGTGTTGTACAATACAGCCTCATTTCACTGACCCGGGGCATTTCATGGACAGAAACATAATGATCAGTAAGCTCTAAAGGAGACTTTTTATCTAAATAATGTAATTTTAGTCATTTTTTTTCAGATAAGGTTAGTTTATTTTGGAAAAGGTTTTGTTAACACAATAAAAGGATCAAATCAATGAGAAAATAACTTGACACTGACAATTTTACACCAGAACAAAAAGGTAAAAGCTCAAACCTTTTACACATATATATCTTTTGCAGATGAAACGTTCAATCCAGATGCAAATTATATATTCAGCAATATAGAATGTAATTATATTCTTTTACTAAATGTTTTAAAATATGAGTCAGTCCCACTACTTTACGTCTACTGGATATTTATGAAAAGGTAATAGTTCTATAGGAGTTTTGCAGCAACATTTAGCTTTAATCTACACTTTTCAGCCCTTGGTTTCTTACTTTAGAACCAGTCGTTTCTACAATTTATTGCTTTAGATAATGAACTGTGAATGTACACATTTTAGCTGTAGCCTAACTCAGCCGTTTTATTATTAGTTTTCAAGCATGACGACAGCTTCATTCTGGTTTATCTTTATTTATAATGCGTGGCATAACCTGAGTCAGATATCTGGGCCGTTAAACACAGTGTACGGGAACTTGTGCAACTGAGCCGGGTGTAAATATAGACCGGTCATTGCTGTTGCCCCGGGGCTGTTTTGGTAGAGCTAGGACTGAGAGTGGACAATGGTGTGTCTTGTTCTTAACATAATTTCTATGCTGTAGTAGTAACTTTGGATTATTAGTTAATAGCTTAAAACTCTCACTGTATTATTGGACTAGTCCTTGAGAGTTTTTCTGGGAGGCTCTTAAGTCTTTGCAACAAAAGCCTTTTTTTCAAAGTCTTAAGTTAACTAGTTTTTCTGTAATGTGCTAGTTTTTTTCCAAGAACAGAGCCAAGACTGAACTAAATCAACATTTTAAAATCTAAGCATGAGCTTTCATGACATCATCTGTGCAAAATAATAGGTTTTGAAAAAGATGAATGCATTTCCCTTTTTACAGAAACATTTATTACATTTCTAGGTAACCTTGCATTCATTGCCCTGAACAATAGTAGCTAGGTTTCCATAAAGACAAAATAATTGTACATTTTAAAGAGTTTTTCAGTTGAGCATTAAACCTTTCTTTTTGAATTCTACAAGTTTTAGTTGGATTTGAACAAATTTTAGATGGTTTGTACAGGTTTAAACAGAAATTGCATTTTGAGTCTGACTCTTAAAGCTGTTTGACAGAGCTGCTGGGGCCATAAAGAATAGTTTATCATAGTAACCGAGGGCCTTAAAATCTAACCTTGTGGCATGATCGGCCCCCGGGCCAGACAATGGACATGTTTGCTTTTATACTTTTGAATAACTATATTAATGAAAGCTGCTTAAATACGAGCCTCACAGCAAACTCACAGTATTGATAAAATATTTAGTAGTCATTGCAAAACTATACATCCAACTCACTGGTCAAATTGGGTTTCTGTTATTAAGAAAATACTGAAGGCTATTTTTCATATAGGAGCATTTATGTTAAGATGAAAACAGGCTCTATTTTCATCTTCCTGGAAATGCCCTGCGTCCTCAGAGTACAGCCCGGTGTCCACATGATGGCACAGACATGTGGTTGCACCAGGCCACTCAGGTTCTGCAAGTCACGAGCTGAATATACAATGGGCTCCTGTCTTTATCAGTCGCCAGACGAGAGAGTAGAAGGGGGAACTGCATGATCACATTAAAGTGTTTTGAACCCTTACCTGGAAACCTCTGGTGGTTTAGACACAAGTCAAAGCCACTCAACAAGTTTCCTGTGAGCTTCCAGTGATGTGCAGTGCTTTGTAGAAGTAATGACTGTATTGTACCAAGTCAAGAGAGAGTTGCAGACATTATATGTGGCTCCTATATTTTTATTCACTGAAGAAATAATTAGCCGTCAGGTGGAGAACAACCTTTTGATGAATACATGTATACTTCTCTAATGACTGATTCTGAGTCTTTGATTTACATCCATCAAAACAACTGGACAGATTAGAGACCATATTTAATTATTCTTTTTTTATATATTATAAATATTGCTTAAAGGGAAACAACAGGGTACTGTAATGGCCTCATTTTGGCTTTGTTAACAGTGAATACAAATATCACCACACAAATGAAATGAATAAGGTATTTCTGTTCAGTCTGCACCTGGATTGACATATAGCGCAAGGAAATGAGCTTTCACTCCAAACGCTGGTTGAAAATGACATGGATGTGATCAGATCTTTTTGTAAATGTCAGTAACAGGTGCCTCAGCTTTGACATTTGTATATTTTTGGTTCCTTGGAGTTCTAATGTGGGTCTGTCACCTGTTTTTAGGCAAGAGTGTGTCTCCATGGAGGAAAACCCGCTGGTCTTCTTCTGCTGCTGCGAGGGCAATTACTGCAATGAACGATTCACCCACCTTCCCGACGTGATTGCCAGTGGCAACCGAGGTAAGCGCCAAATGTGCCCTACATTTTGTTCACTTTCTATACATTTTTTTTTCCTTTTATGGAAAAATAAGGTTATCCTGTATTTCTCTTTCAAAAGTCAATTCACAGTTTGTGGCACATAATTTCTCAAAAACAAGGTCTGTGAGGGATGCGTGTGATGCCTTGAACAACTTGTGCGTCGTAAAGTTGACATGCTGTAAATATTGTGTCCCTCCTCGACAGTAAAAATTCGACCTCCACCTCGAGTGCCATCCCTGCTCAATGTGCTTGTGTACTCCCTGCTGCCTCTGTGCGTGCTGTCCTTGGCCCTGGTTTTGGCCTTGTGGATGTACCGCCACCGTAAGCCTCCATACGGCCACGTGGATCTGAGTGAGGTGAGACAAGTCCGGTATTAATGAACAAAGGAGCGTTTTTTTTTTTTTATTAAAAGTCCTTCTGCTTGTATTGGTATTTAGCAATACTTAGAAGTGCTTTTTTTTGTCTTTCAGGATCCAGGACAAACGCCTCCATCTCCATTGGTTGGCTTGAAACCACTGCAGCTGCTTGAAATTAAAGCTAGGGGGCGCTTCGGATGTGTATGGAAGGCCCAGTTGATGAGTGAATATGTCGCAGTAAAGATCTTTCCTGTTCAGGTATGTAAACTAGATTCTACAGGGCAGCAAAAGGTGGCACTACATTCACTGTGCTCATTAGACACAAAGTTTACACCAGAAAATGTCGGTTTCTTTTTACAAACCCCAGCTTCAAATCTAACAGGAGTCCATTCTTTAGCTGTTAGGGTTTCTTTGTGGGCATTAGGTTTTCGGTTCCAGAATCTGATACTTCAGGACACTGTAACTTAACCTGTAAGAAATGCTGTAATCCAAAATGAAGTAGGCCTGTACTGCCTTAAATGTCACTTAATTCAACATCTAACACTGTAACCAAGTATCGGTAGCATGTACAAGAAGACAGCTAAAACCTTTTGGCAAAAGTATGTGCTTTTTATTTTGTATGCATAGTATTGGCAACAGCCACAGTAGCTGCACCTTCAATACTTTGCGATGCAGGTTTAGTCAATAAACGTGTTAGAACAAGGTCCTGGAACAATACGAGTTTAAATTATTAAGGTGTGACGGTATCATGGTATTGTGGTAACCACTCGATGCATTAATTTTGTCAGTAAATTCAATATCAGACAATGTTTTGGTTGTCTAATATAGAAGTACAGTCCAAATTTATCCAAAAAAGTTAATTGCATTTCCTTTTAAAATAACTTATTCATTAGTTGAGGTTCATGTCCTCATAGTCTTGCCTATTAGTTACACTCTGCTTTGTTCATTTACTGGCCTCTAAGTGGTACAATATGATTGGCTGGTTTGTAAATGTGTTATGGTACTTACTAAGCTTCTTCAATTAACACGCAGTATAACCCAAATGTCAAGGTATACTGTAAGTGCTTTTCATTTAATTACATTAGAAAACTATGCTAAACCCTGCTAACCGAACATCATAATTTCAAGACATGCATTACAACCTTGGCATAAACCCTTTGCGCACTTTCTTTTGTCATAACTTCAATATCTTTTTTATCAACAGGACAAGCAGTCTTGGCAAAATGAACGGGACATATTCCTGACTCCAGGGATGCGACATGAAAATATCCTGCGCTACATCGGTGCAGAGAAGCACGGCGCAAACCTGGAGACGGAGCTGTGGCTTATCACGGAGTTTCACGAGAGAGTGAGCATATATATACGTGTAATCCCCACATAGCACAAATTTTATATGAAAGGGGGTTTAGTGTTGACCAGAAACACGCTGGTCTTTTTCCAATAATGTTGCCGCTTATATTTACCTCACCATAGAGAACAACAGCTTTTATTAAAGACGGGATTTTTTTTATTACTGACAGGGGGTCTACAGTCAACGGTATGTCTAATGTATAGTGAGATGAGCTTTCCGGATTTATGGCTACACTCTGTGTCTGCCTGAAATAATGGAGTAATTTTCTCCTCTATGATAAAAATTCTAATTAGACAGCAAGGCCATCTTGTTTATTTGTGTTGTCAACAAAGGTATTAGCGTATTAAAACAAGATTGAGTCGTAATTGCCATAACTGCAAATGGGAATTGGAGAAACGTGTAATAACTTTGAAGACGTGGCCCCGGTGGCACCTTATCTGGCTCCTGTGACACAGATGTATTTATAGTCCGGGGACATGTGTCATCAGTGTCGCATTAAAGCTTTTTATTTATGTCTGTGCTTGTGATACATTTAAAGCTGTAAAAGATAAACACTTTCTTTGATTTAAAATGGTTATTATGTTCAGACATAATAAAATAAAGAGAGTTGAAAAATGGTGTTTGTTCTGATAATGAACCTGTGCCCGTTTGTCTGGGGGCAGGGCTCGCTGACGGACCACTTGAAGGGCAACACTGTGACGTGGAGCGAGCTGTGCCATATCGCAGAGACCATGTCCCGCGGCTTGGCTTACCTCCATGAGGACATCCCCAGCTACAAGGGAGAGGGACCCAAACCTACCATTGCACACAGGTAAAAAAAAGGAAAAGTTCAGCACTTATTCAGGGTTTTCATGTGACCTGTTTTATAATCATAGAAAAATGTTTAAATGTCCTGGAAGTTGTGTATATTGCTTTGATTATTTTTTTTTTTTTCTTTTAATATTATCTAAGTTTGTCAAGTTTCTTTCAATGTTGTATCTGTAAAAAAAAAAAATTTGAAAAACAATGCAAAATTACAGTAAATCCCCATTTCCACCGCTTAAAAAAAATAAAATAATAATAATTACCCGTGGTTTTAAAAACTTTAATGAAATTACTCAAAAATAATCTTTTCTTCCACCCCAAACTTTTCCTGAAAAAAATGACAGTAGTGGCCATGACGTTTCAGATATCCCAGGGTTCTTAAAGGGGCGGGGCTGTGTGTTGCATATCAGTTGCTGGGTTAGCCTGCCATTTTCCGTGAAAGGTTTCAGCAGCCAGCTTTTTTAAGGGACAGTTGGAAATGCAAACAACACGGATTACCAGGAATTCCTTTACCCATTAGGTAAACTCCTAGTAATAAAAGTGATGCCTTTCCATAAAACCTTTTTTGAGAATTTAACATTTGAACCTCTGAGGCCACCGTAGTAGGTGGGTTAGAGTTCAAACTGTAGCAGAGAGATGTATTCCAAAAGTGAATTTCCTAAACACATACCCAGAATGTAAATAAAATATGAATATAAACGTGTCTGGTGTAAATGATCACTGTTCTTAAGAAAATGCTCTTTTGAATTTTCAAGAAAAGTGAGACATTCCTCCTGGAATATAGTTTCTTGGAAAAAGAAACCCATTCGAGACCTTTGCGTCCCATGTTTTTGTTAAAACTAGACAAAAATTCAGTAAGTCCATTAATGTTATAAGCCTCTGCAGTTGAATAGGACTTTGAGTGTGTCACCTCGGTTTTATTTTGATCTATTGAATAAAAATTCTGCACATGTTACAATTAATGTTTTTGGTGAAATATTGACATAATTCCTCACGGCAGTGGCTTTAAACATGTTACATAAAGGAATTCTAACTGTCAAAGCGTACCTTTGTACACTTAGCCCCATACAGCTGTTTTAGACTCATTAAATTAAAATAAGCGCAACTCGTTATTAAAATGTAATGCCAATTTTTGTTATTGTGTCGGAAGCATCGTCGCTGTGCATTTTATAGCACTCTGATAATGAATACCAACTTGTCTTTGAAGCTAAAGATAATGTATGTAAATGTAAATAATACATCGACAGCTGCTGCACTAAATGTCTTTTGTAATGAAGCATCGTGATGACTTTGTTGCCTCCTGAAAATCCCCAGAGACTTCAAGAGTAAGAATGTGATGGTCCGAGATGATCTGACTGCAGTTATCGGAGACTTTGGGCTGGCAGTTCGGTTTGAGCCGGGAAAACCTCCGGGAGATACTCACGGTCAGGTAGGAAGCCATTTTAGCTTCAGTTTGAAAGACTCTTTAGATTATATTGCTGTGGATTTAGACTTTTGTGCTTAAACTGTGCAATGTGTAATGAAGTACTTGATGATGTATATTTCCAAGATTAAGGTTGACCTTGACAGAAAAAGATGATGCTGGATAAGAATCTTTTCTTATTGGACATAGCTTTGTCTGTGTTTTCCATTAACTGCATAAGAGCCTACATCATAGTATAGACCTGGCCTCCATATTAATGCATTTATTTATTTGTTAGCATTTTTATATACAAGATTTTAGAAACACTGGGGTCTACAATATTGGTATACTTGGCAAAATTACATCTATATATTTACATATCTGCATTTTAAGATTAAAATGAAAATGCTTTGGTGAAAAAATGTAGAACATCAAAGTGTAGAAAACATTTAGTCAGGCGCACATTATAGATTTTTTTTTTCTTATACGGCTGCTTGATATTGAAAAAAATATATAAAAACGTGATTACTGCGATATTTAAATGCACTTTGACATAGTAAATAATCTTCAATGAAATTTGATCTAGAAAATATAAAGAGATAAAAGGCTCTCGACTAACTTCCACTAACAAAATTATTATTATTATAATCATTATTATTTAAATTATTATTATAATCATCATTATTATTATTATTATTATTATTATAGACTGACTTGTTGATGTGACGCCAACGTTTGCAAATACAGATTTTTCAGAAACCTTCCGAGGAAAGAACAGATTAGTCCATAAACTGTTCAAGATTAAAGGAACATAAAACAGCAGTGTTCTAATTTTAAAACTTTTATTTTTACATCTTGAACCTCTGTCGGTGAAATGCCCTTTTCTCTTGATCCAAATGTGTAATGGGACACATCTTTGTCTCTTGTGAACGCACAAAAAGGGGTAGAACTAGGGTTGAGCCTAAATGGGCCTAAACCAGAACTTCTTTATTTAGAAGCACCACAGTTTGTTGTGTTTTGACAAAGATTTTTAGGGAAAATGTAAATGTCTTTAACACGAGTGACCTCAGGCTTTGTTCTGGCGCCAATAAAAATAGTCCTGGGTAAACTTTTAATAACCCAGAAACCGTAGGTATGGCATCAGTATGACTTTTTAATACAAACATCTGTATTAATCACACACCTGCTGCCTTTTGTAATGTAATAATGTAATCTGTATTTTCCAGGTGGGTACAAGGCGTTACATGGCCCCAGAGGTGCTAGAGGGCGCCATCAACTTCCAGCGGGACTCCTTCCTGAGGATAGACATGTACGCAATGGGCCTGGTGCTGTGGGAGCTGGTGTCCCGCTGCACAGACGCAGACGGTGAGTCGAAACGACACACAACAGGAATGTGGCTTGTAGTCCACAGGTGAAAGTTCACTGTGGCTCAAGATGATCAAATAAAACAGATTAGTTGTGTTTGGTTTGGTCAGCAAAAGGTTAAAGGTCTGTTGTGGTTAAATACAACACACACACACGTATGTTTTTTGCATCAGATGTCCACTCCGCTGTGTAATGTAATATCCATCTTGTGGCCCTTCTGCCCTGGATCAGGTACAGTTGGCGAGTACATGCTGCCGTTTGAGGATGAAATAGGCCAGCACCCCTCCCTAGAGGATCTGCAGGATGTGGTTGTGCACAAAAAGATGCGTCCAGCCATCAAGGACTCCTGGCTCAAACATCCGGTGAGTAATAGTGGAAGAATAATGATCGCATTTTAAGAGAAATAGCAGGATGTTAGTCGGATGTGTTTTTCCAGTAAATGATTCAGAATGGATTTTTTACCGAAAGACTTGTGTTTTCATGCATGAAATAGGCTGCCGTGTTTGCTTATTGTTTGTTATAATGTGTTTTTGTTGCTCTCTCAGGGTCTGAGCCAGATGTGTGAGACCATTGAGGAATGCTGGGACCACGACGCAGAGGCACGCCTTTCGGCCGGCTGCGTGGAGGAGCGCATCGGCCAGATTTCCAGGACGATCAGCAGCACTACCTCGGACAGTCCCGTGTCCATCGTGACGTCTCTCACCAACGAGGACCTACCTCCCAAAGAGTCCAGCACCTGAACGGGTGGCACCATCCTTCACCCCAGCTTCTGACTTTATTCTTTGAATCCAAACTCAGCGGATCTCCGTGAATATTACTAGCGACATGAATGCAGCTGCTATTTTACCCCAATACTGGTATTATTTTCTGTTTTTAGTGTTCTGTGTTTAGTCCGACCTTACTAACACATCCACCTGCTGTAGTTTGAAATAGTAATAAGCTATGGACGGGCACATCTTGATTACACCCATGTGTCAAATCTTAATGTCCTCATTACCTCATGTATTTCTTTTGTGTTAGTCTTTTTTATTACCTCATATGTTTGTCATTTTCCTGTCTGGTCATGATCGTCTGCGGCCAAATGAAATGAACCTTGCTCCAAACCTCGGACGATGTGCTGCACACCTTGGAGGAACCGCTTTGAGACTGTTAGACAAAATATATTCATCTTCCTCAGGGGTCGAAGCTTCTCGGTTTTTAAACCCGAGTGTGCTCCCTTATTTTAAACCTGTGAATGCCTCAGAAAGAAAAAGATCAAACCTGTTGGAGCACAGCTGTTTTAATGGTAAGGGAGGGAGCAGTTGCATTGGACATCTGGACGTTCTTAGAAGATGTGGGACGCGTGGCTTGTCCCCGAGGAACTACCTCTCAGGTATTCAGTAGGCTTCTTTGGAACATTTTTCTTTAATTTGAGAGCCAAGCTATCAAGCTAGCTATCATGGACATATTCCTGGAAATATTTTTTTTTTTTTTTTTTTTTTTTTTTTATTGCAGAAATTCAGAGTTACTCCTTTGCCAGTGCCAGGGGCATTGATGGATGCTGTCCGGAGTTGCAATGTTACACATTCTTGATTTTAAACTGACTGTGTGAGTGTGCGTGAGTGAGAGAATGTAAAAACGACATGGATGGAGTAAGTATAAGTAAGAACCACGGGCAGGTAATTGAGGTTTCTACTTGTGAGGGCCATACTTGAGTAAGTAAGCAACATGTCTGTTTTTATCTTTTATTTCCATGGCTGTTTATGGACTAGACTCAGTCGGACACCAGTCCTCCAGATACCTCACTCACTGTACGTCATGCAAGGAGAGCTCAAAATGGTTGCCTTTGTCTCAAATGCAATGCCATAGTTGTACCATAACATAAATACCATACATTGAATGTCCGTTATGCTGCTGTGACTATTCCAGGATACTCAAGGATTTGTAGATGTACATGTATTCTTTGTTAATATAACGCTAACATGTGGTAACTATCCATGATATTATGTAAGGCTAATATTCTGTTTTTGTGTTTTTTGACCGAGTAAGCCCTCAGTCGCTTACTCCTTCAGACTGACCTCAGATATTCTGACAAGTACCTCAGGCTTTTTCTACATGTATATCAAGTTGTGTTATGTATTTTATTGTGTTTTAGTAGACGAGATATTTTATTGCCGGTCAGGCCTAGTTGTCTGTGGAGATTGTTTCTTTTTTTCTAAAAATAGAGGCTGACACTTTGTCACGGTGGTAATGCTGTACAAACCTAAAAGAAGACGAGAGGCCGATTCTTGTAAATAGCCTAGACACAGTTCCTGTACACTGATCTGTTTTTTTTATAAAAGATGTAATCAGGGCATTATTGTTGTCATTTCACAAAAACACAAAGGGTTTTTTCAGCTCCACCCTTAGATATTTAAAAATCTTGTTGACAACTCGCCCTGCAATTTTATGTAAAGGTTTTAATGGTATCCGTTCCTTTGGCTCAGAAGCTGTGTAGGTAGCACTTGCATTAGAAAGTGTATTGTGTAAAACATTCAAAACAAGAAAGTAAAAAAAAAAAAACATGATTAGTGTGGGCGGCTTATGCGATTGGCCCCTCGGCCGGAAATGCCAGTTGAAACAGTATTACCTCAATATTAACCTGCTGATGTGACGTTTAGACGTGTCCGGTAATAGTTAGCCACATTTGACGACACAGACTCATCTGTTGTGCTAGTGCTGTGGAAAGATGGTGAAATTTTTTCTTTTTTTCTTTTCTTTATTTTATTTTTTTCTTTCAACAGTGGTATTTAACGCTTGCTCCTGTGCAGTATCGGTTTAAAAGGACGTATTAAAGACATCCAAGGATGCAGAAAGATGTACTAGTGTTTCAAACCCATCATCAGTGTGTCTCTCTCACCTTGATTGATTGATAAAACACCCCCACCGTGAGGATTTATGTAAATGAAGTAATGTGCGTGGTCCAGGGGTCCAGCAATATTTATTATACAGCAATAGTCATTGAATATCATACTTCAAGTCATTAAAACTCAGCTGTGATTTAGCAGGTTTTCTTCTGCGGGTCAATAAAGTGCATCTCATCACACCTGGATCATGTTCCTGACATAGGAGTACTTCACTGATGGAAGACGTGTTAAAGCTGAAGTTTAGCACGTGACCAGGTGCTTTCACGTATTGTGCCAGAAAAAAAAAAAAAAGACCGGAGGTTAAAAATCTGCCGTGATCCGATTGTTACCTCCAAATGCTGTCTTTACACCCAGCTCTTCTGAACAGAAAACCCAGTTACCTCATGCAGTACCTCGATAGTGACACTAACATGGAGTCAGTCTCATCTTCAAAAAAATAAAACAAACAAAAAAATTGTGTGTGTGTGTATATAGTTACTTGACAAATGTAAAAGGTTTCTTCCTTTCATGTGAATCCTGTGAAAGCAAAATCCTCTTTGATTTTCAGTCATATTGTTAATTTCTCGTAGTGCAAATGGCTGGAGTTGAGTGACCTTCCCTGTTTATGTGAACTGTGTGTGTCCAAGGCTGTGTGTTCGGCTTTCACTAAAATGGAATGAATGGCAATGTTCTATGTGAGCCGAAATGCTTAGAAATATAAAGTAGAAGAGAATACATCCATCTTTTGTATATTAAAATAAAGACAAACACTGATTAACCATGTAATCATGTTATTTATTTTTTATTTTTAATACACCGGCACAAGAGCCATATCAAAGAATGTCTTGCAGGAGAAGAAAAACGAGAAAACTGCTGAATAAATTAAAACATGGTGTACCTGCTTTTCAATTCCCTACCAACCTGAAGCTATTCTATGTACAGTACATTAGACGCTACCAGAAAGAGGACTCACACTTTCTACTGATGTTGTCCTGTAAGTCTAAGTAGTAAACATTTTAAATCAGAAAATCCCAAAAAAATCCCTTTCAATCTAAATGACTGTCTAAATCAAATGTGTTGGAGGATCTTAACTGCCACCTTCTTTATATAATTTAATAATAAAAACTTTTACAAATCTACAGTGTGCTTGATATGCTAAAATATTATGTAAGCTCTGATGCAAACCTGTTTATCTTCTTGGTTTACTCTAAAGTTAAAGATATTGCTGTGATTCTAGTTTTGCAGAGACAAAGGTTTTCCTGAATCCACTCAGACTGAACACAGAAATGTAAAGACGTGACTCATACAGGCTACAATTGATGGATGGAGTGCAATAGGTTAAGGGTACTTTATTGCATTTATTGCATTACCTTGTTGTATAAACAGTTTATTGTACACATTCTAAATCATTATTGATCCTTTGGTCCTGTATTTAAAGTGGAGTATTACATCAAGTGTGTCCACTAGATGGCAGCAGTTTCGGTCCTGTAATTTGGTTCAGTATTATTCTTAACATAATGTTGTTATTAATTAGGTTCACCGATTTCCATACTGTAAAAAATTGACTTGATTATGGCGTTATTGTATCTTCTATGACATAGTTTTATTAAGTATTCATTTTTGTATAAAAGCAGATTTCATTTTTCAGATTACTACACTAAACGTCTTACAGTGAATACTTCAAGAGGTTATACGTAAAAGTACATTTTGAAACAAGCAGTGAAGCCAAAATGTAGTACCTTTGCTTTTGTAAATGTATGTACTGAGTTTATATAACTTTCTGTAAGAATCCAGAAAGAAGCCAATGTTATAAAAGTATCATATCCATTCATGTCTTTAGTCTATTTCCAGTCTATTCAAGTGTCATATGCACACTTCAGTGTCTCTGTTGTTTCATTGCTAATGTAGCTAACGTTTTCAAGCCCCACGGCAATACTTTTTATGTAGTTTGAGTGCAACGTAACAAACTTAAATGTTAAAATACGTTGATGTCTGTTCTCATTTCCAAATAATCGCTCTTTTCTCTAATGTTTTCTTTAAGTTTTCTTTCGAGTCGACAAAAGTCCTCTCGTATCAAAAGCATCACAGGTCAAACCGCTGAGGGATAAAAGCAACCAATCAAAATGCGTCATGTCTGTCACGTGACGACCCGACAAGTAAATTACGATTGACTTGAGAGTTGCCAATAGTAGACCTTCTCCTCGATGTACAGTGACGCTGACCGGAGAAGTTTTGCCTTTGTTGGACTTTATTTATAATTCAAAAAATGCTTCTGGGGGTTTAACTTTCTGCAATAAGCACTGTTTTACTCGGATACACTATGTCATTTAGTCGACTAGCAGGTGAGTAAATACTACATTTTTGGCTGTGCCAGCAAAACAGTTTATGACTGGGGTCGACCGGTTTTTTTCACCGCTAGAGCTCAAGTAGCATCACTTTTACACAGAAGATTTTTGCTTTTTTATTATTTTGAAGCCGCGTATTTCTCAGCATTTTCATTGTGACCTATTAATGATCTTTTAAATGCATGTTTTCATACTTTTTAAGTTAAATTTCTTTAAAAAACACAAGTTAAGCTTCGAAATATTTCAAGCTAGTTTATACTGTGCAAGCGTCGCTTGGCTTTTGAGGTAAAGTCAAGAGTTTTTTTTTTTTATAAATTAATGACACATACAATAAAATCAAATGGCTATTTAATAAATTTGTTTAAAGTAAACTGACGAGTTTGGTGTTTAAACATATAAATTAGCTTACTAAATGAAAAGTTGAAATAAAATGCATTCAGTTGCTTTAAATGTTAACATGCATATTGTAGTGTAATTGTTTATTACCCATGTATAATAGGCATTGTACAGTAGTATTCAGTTTAAAAGGCAGTCTTTCTGACCGACATCAGCTCACATATTTGTCATTGTTGACTGATTGTGCTCATTTATCTGTCTCTTTCATGTGTTCAGTGCCAGGCTTCCAAGGACCAAGGCAGTGTCTTGTAATCAGGGGCTAACTGGCCTGCTGTGCCACCTCATAAGAAGGGGTGGCATCTGTTGTGGCTGCTGGGATGCTCCGGAAGAGCAATAGCAGCAGCAGTAGTGGTGGCAGCGGGGCTAAACACAACCAGGGCCTGCCGCAACACGTCTATAAGCCCCACACAGGGTCCCTTTCAGCTGGATCCACTAAAACCTGGGATACACAACGGCACAGGTCTTCAAACTTCCTGAGCAGCATGGGCCTCACGTCTCACCTGGTGGGCGCCCCTGGAGTGGACCCGGAGTATGTTATGCAGCTGGTGAATGACGTGAGGAGGTTCGCTGATGTGCTGCTCAACCTCAAGGAAGCTTTTCACGGTAAAGGTAAGTTCAAGATAGAAAATAAAGCATGCTTTATACAAATGTTGTGCTTATGATTTAATTGATATACTTTCTGATGTTTTAATTATGTGTAATAAAGGCTTTATTGATAACAGGCAGTCAGAACCACCTGTGGAGTATCAGTGTATAGTGTGATTACAGTCTCCGTGCCAACACTTTCCATGTTCATAGCGTCTTAACAACTGCGAACACCCACACGCCGCTGCATACATTCACAGCAACGTGTAAACTGGGGCAGACGCAAGAACAGAAAGTAGCTTCTGGCTTTGAACTCTTTTCTCTTGGTATCAATGGCTTCCTCGTGTTTTCTCACGATTCACTTGTTAACAACATGCTCACAGCAAACAAGCAACAAGCAGGATATGAGAAGAAATGTTGAAATCTGAGAAGAAAACATATTACATTTACATTTGTTTTGCTTCCCCACTTCGAGGGAAATCCATCTGTGCAGTTGAATAACAATGTCTGCCACTGTAGCTACTCCTACTGCTTCGTTTAAAAGACTCGGGCTGACCCATGCAGAGCTGGCAGTGGGAGTGAGTTGTTCAGCCATTCCTTTGGCTGGAGGAGTGAGGCCTCTCAGAGTGAGCCTGGGCTTGTGTCATGCTGAGTGTTGCTCAGAGCCATCACTAAAACCTTTTTTTTTTTTTTTCAATATTTGCCTTTCTTTTAACAAGGCTCCTATTGAGCAGGTGGGGAGGAAAAAAACAGCATATGACTTAAAAAACTCTGCTGTGATTTTATATTACTGAGACCTCAAAGCATGTAATTTTAATATATTTTCTTCCAGGTTTTTCTCCTGGGCCTTATATGACCTTATCCAACATTTGACAAAGATTAGCAGCATAGGTTTTAGTTAAGCTTTTTGACCACAGTGGCATGGTCCATTTACGTGGTCCTTTGATTTTTCCTCTGATCTCAGACATTCACTGGCTGCTCTCTGTTGTTCAAAAGCTGAAAGCAGGGGATGGTCAGTGTTGTTCAGTATTACATTTGTCCTATTGTATTTGATTTGATACAGACATGTTTTAACTAGATTTGTATTTAAGCAAAGAGTAAAAAAAACAAGCAGTATTTGGATGGCACACTTTAACAAGTCAAAATGTTGGGCACCACTTTGTAACCTGAGTTTTTGAGTTGTTTATGAGACCTGAGGAGGTCTATTGAAGTTGAATGAAGGTTTTGGGTTTTATTAAAATGTTTACTCCTGGTCTAATAGTCTTTATAATAGCTATGATAATTGTTTTATAAAATCTTAAATATAAAATTGTTCAAAACTGTTATCTCCGTTGTCGATTTATCAAGTACACTTTTTCTTCTTGTTATGGTAGAAGCCTTTTTTTTATGTTAATTTTTATAGAGAAACGTACAGATACAGATTCTCTTTAGCTCAAAGGCATGCGCTTCGCGGTCACCTGACCATCTTGTATTTCCGTTTTTGAGCATCAGGTTAGACTTCTCTTTTAGCATTAGAAACTTTCTGCCTGGATGGTGCTTATTTACATTAGAGAGCTCAGACCTGTTTTTTTCCGCCGGAGACCAATGGACCCACCACGTTCACACCCGCAGTTTTTATGCCTAGAAACACCCTATGGTTTCAATTGTGGTGTAGATTTACACTTTCTGACATAACTCAGGCCTCAGACTTTGCAGGAGCAGTGCAAAAATAGCTCTCCATAGTTTAGCTGTCAAAGGATGTAGCATGTGAAAATAATTTGATGTGACAGAAGAGGTCACCCCGTGTCCTCTCTCTCCAAATTGTCCTGAAATGATCTTTGTCCACTCAGGTTCCAACACAAATCATTAGTCAATATGTCTTCTCACAGCTCAACACTATGGCTTTTTACATTTTCCCTGCAGCACAGTTAAACCACATTGATACTTGAGAAGGTTTATATTGTCATGTTGCAATAAAGTGTTTCTCTTTCAGGCTGAGGCTTTGAGAAAAGTGTTACTTCGACCAAACCCAGCACCTAAATAGCACTCGAGGTGCAGGATGTCTACTGTTAAACCACAAGAAAACAATACAAAAGTAAACCAGTAAATCTTTAATATTTTACCAAAAACACATTACAAAAATACTCAAATTAAATTAATAAAATCCTCAGCAAAGTGAAGTTGAAGTTGTTTATGGCCTTGCAGACGATAGCGCGTTTAATGGTTTTTAATCAGAGAAAAAAAGAAGTCCTCACACTCAGTGGAGCTAGTGTCCCCCTCCCATCCCCCTTCTCCCCTGCATACTCAACATTCCTTTAGAACAAATGTTCACTTGTAGCTATAGCGCCTTCAATAGACTAATGGTAGGTGTAAGGCCGATTGACAATCAAAACTCAACCAAAATAGATTCCGTTTCATGTTGTGGAAAGATGTGGTCAGTCACAGTCAGATCTAGCAACAGAAAGTTCCTTGTTTTATTGCTGTTTTGTCAAAAGAAATCGCTAAAATGCCATTCTTGCAACCACTTCTCTTAATCCATCCCTTCAAACAGCTCAGTTTTGCTTTTGTATTTGTAACCACTGCAGAAATGGGAGGGAAAAAGCATCTGGATTTTACAAACAGTTGCGAGAAAAGCTGGTAGTTTGCCCTCATTATCATGCCAAAATAGCTGAGGAATGTGCATTGAGAAATGTGGTGCAAGTTATGGATTAAACTATAAGCCAAACGTGCTGACGGGGTCAGGGTATACGTTTACATGAGCTTATGTGCAGCAGCACACAACCTGGATTTTAAATCCAATTTATGTTATCTTTAAGTGAAAAGGAAAAGTCTATCTCAATATTACAGTTTGACTCCAGGGCAAAACAAACATTTCAGAGTTGCAGGGTGACGTCTTATATTTACTTAGTATTCGCAAAATTTTCTGGAATATTTATCTTAGTAAATGTCGAATCAGGCAGAAAATCACCAGCTTACATAGTTTGGTTTTCACATTAAATGATTTGTTACTTTTTTTAAAGCCATCGTGGCAGTGATTAGATCAGTCTGTGCTCCTGTTAAACCACATTGCTTAGTGTTGTACACAGTACCAATCTGCGTTGTCTGGAGCTCAGACTCTTCTTTTGCAATGTCTAATCGTCACACTTGACAGGCTTTTTGTGCTTTCTAATCCAGTGTGTATTTTGCATTCAGTATTGAACATTACAATATAGAAATAGTGCACTTGATATCTAACAAAAACTGTGGAAAACCATTAAAGTATTGAAAAAAACATTGAGAAATTTATTGTTTAATATGAAAACACAAACAAGAAAACAAATGTAATGTAAAAATGTTTTTAGACAACTAGTGTTCAAACACTGGGTCAGGTACCTAAAAGTGGGTCACTAGAGAGTTTATTTGGGTTGCTAAAAGTAAAAAAAAAAGATCATAGAAAGAAGGAGCAGGAAAGCAAAGCAGGAAAATTTAAGTAAAGAGAAATGCCACTATTCTAATAATCACCAACCGGACAATGAAAGGGAAAAATACCATGACATGAATGACCAAACCAAATGAGACTAAACCAGACCAAGATGTCATTTCACATTTCTTTGGGTCCCATGAAAACTTTTTTTGCTTGGATAAAAAAAAAACATACCAAGCCCGTTGTTTATGGTAGCCACCTTTTGTAAAAGTTCTTGCTGCTTGTTAAATTCTTTTCCTTTGGAAAAAACTTAAGGGGTTTGTTGTCATGAGAGGGATACAATGTTTTAATTGCCTTCTTAACTTACAAGGTTTCATACTGTCTGCAAAGAGTGTTTTTAGACCTAACACACACAGTAAAGCCGATAGAAAGACAAGCACGCATCTTTGTTGTATGTCTGCTGTCGTAGTCTCCCGGAGCATGACAGTCACCATGGATGCGTGTTATGTTTGGTGTCACCTTAAAAGATTTGGCTCTCTGCGCCTCCCCACACTTTGGGGTTGCCATAACTTAAACTGAACTTTTCATACCTACCATTAGTTAGTTTCTTTTTCTGTGAGCTGTGATTGGCTGAAGGCTGTGTAACCTTAAAAACGTTCCACTCACCTCCACATTGTTCTGGAGAGCCATATGTGTGGAATAAATATGATTTCTACTGTGTTACTGTAAGGTAAATGGTCAGGCATACTGTACCTTTAATTGCTGAGATGTTTTACAAATTCAAATCTTTCAGAACTATTTTTCTGAATGAGTGGGGTCCTGTCCATTTTCAGCAGGTAAGCCCCTGTTTACTATGCAGAGTCTATCTTGTCCACAAGTGGCCCGGTGCCATGTGAAGTGGCCACTTGCGGGTGGTGCCTTCAAATAAAAAGCCTGGCTGATTTCTAGCACATAATGGTTTAATGGGCTGCTGCCGCTCTAAGTGGAAAGAAAAGGAGATTTGTTGGGCAGTAACTTTCCCCCCGTGATGCCGAAGGATGTTTTTGCGAGAGCTTGCAGTCGGCCGTGTTTCCCGGGGTGGGATTTATGGTTATGGGCTGTGGGTGTTTGTGTAGGAGATTGGTCATGGCAAAGAGTGGATTGGACAGACGTGCAGAAATTTACAACTGTTCACTGTAGTGGTGGCTGACTTTTGGGTGAGTCACTGTTGTTTTGACTAAACACCAAAAACAGCCATGTTTGCACAGCTTAGGAAATATAGAAACTGAGCAAACAATAAAATATTCTTCTGTAGCGCTACAAATGGGGCCACATGCCTGTCTGAGTTAGTCATGTGCAGGTTAAATAGGTATGTTGCTCAATCCAGATGTCTCTAAATTACATTGCCATGTTGCTTAAGTGTGATCAGTCCTTCAGGTATGTGTCAATACACTCACAGCGACAACCCCCTCGTTCGTACGCTACAGTTAAATCTTAAACTCTGAATGGCAATGTGTTGAATCAGCAACTGTTGGTAATGGAAATAACCTCCATTTGCACTATACATCAGTTTTTTTTATATTATTATAATATAATGATCTTTATTTTTATTTAGCGCTTTTACATACATTAAACTATTAACCAGTGTTACAGAACTTCACTGGAGGCAATGTAGGTTAAGTGTCTTGCCCAAGGACACAACAACAGTATGTGGGGGAGAGCGGGATGTTATGCTGTTTTGGGATGTCTCGAGCAGGGATCGAACCACCCACCCGCCGGTCAAAGGATGGTCACTCTACCCACTGAGCTATACTGCTATACTGGAAAAGTTTATTGGCATTGTCAAAAAAATGTGCATTTCGGATTTTGTAACCACTGATGTAAAATTGTATTCCAATTTTAAATAAAATGCAGCATAGCAACAGTTCTCGTCATAAACTCCAAATTATTTGTGTCATTGCCTCGTCACTTTGAATAGCCACACATATTTATATATTTACTTATTTTAGTGGCTGATTAAAGGCAAAGTTGATTGGTAAAAATGGTAAAAATGCTTATGCATACACACGAGCAAGTGAACAGCAATGGGAGCCCTGCAGGGACATGCTGTTGTCTATTAATAAACCCAGTGGAAATTTGTCTTTAAAAAAATAATGAATAGTTCATGAATGTCCTAAACCTTCAAGCAAGGTGTGCTCAAGAAGAAACATGCTTGTGTTTTTTCTCCAATGTGCTCAGTTTGTCCTTTCTTGGCCTTTGTAGGAACAGAAATAACAAGTAATGGGACTTCTTCTTGGTTGAATTTAAACTCCTATTTTGTGAGAGATACTAAAATAAGAGTATTATTTTGATGTAGTTATACACTAACTTTCATTTTATAATCATTCACATTTTATCAGCTCTTGCTTTATACTGTATTTTGCTAATTTTGTTTAAACATAAGAGGAAATGTTTTCGACACCGTACCCTGGCTTTTCTATCATGTTTTCTTTCCCACTTTGTTTCCTTTTTCTCTAAACCTGATACTTCTTTGTTGATACAAGAAGGCATTCCTGTTGTGCACCTGTTGTGAAGTCCTCCAAAACATGTAATGAAGTAGCAGAAGAATTAGCGCCACATTGACGGCCGGACCTCACAGAGAGCACTCGTGATTAGCCCGAGAGCAGGTAGTTGTTTATGGAGGGCCTGCTGTTTACTGTCTGCGCGCTGTCTGAGCTCTGAACTCTGTCTCCAAACATGGCATGGGAAAGACTCGGAGGCACCCAGCAATGTTGCTATTGTTTGGACAGAAGGGGAATCAGTGTTTTGGAGATGGAGCCCTGACCAAACAACACCTGTCACAGATCAAGTTGCAGGCAGCTCAGCTATGCCACTGGGATTTGTTACAGTGAGCATTATTATTATTATTATTATTATTATATCTTTCCCTGGCCTTGTGAGTTGTAATGGAAGAGACTGGATTATCTGCGCTTAGCATTTTTCAGATTTGCATTTATGTCAGCATAGAAACAATGTGTCCCCATCATGACCTTACTTTTAGCTTTTGCACCTCTGAATGAAACTATTTACAGTCCGAGTAAGAGTTACGTTCATGCACAGCAAGCTTTTTACTTCCTGTTGCATGATTTACCATTGGTAATCAACCTCAAAAGTCAGGTTTCTATCTTATGATTGCTTTAAGATGTCTTTTTCTGATAGTAAAACCTTTATTTATGCCCATTGCCTCACTGATATACTTTCCTTTATTTATACCTTACACCCCCACGAAGCACATTTACACATAGCCTTAAGTCTGGCCATATTGGTTATTCACAATTTTAAAGTCCAAATCTCAATAGGGCCTCAGTAGCATTTACAACTGTGACAGAAATGTCAGAATCTTCCACTCCTGCTCTTGTGGGAGTAAATCTGACACACTGTCCCTCCTTCCAGTAAGAAGAAGAAGAAAAGGCCCCGAGGCTGTTTCCCGTCTGCCCCTGTGTCACCACCAGAGCTGCTCAGGCTTGTTGCTTGTGTGGCATTTCACGTCCAGACAGGCCAGTTGATTGCCTGTTGTTATCACAGGGGTGAGAAGAGGTTGTAACCCCTGTCAGGCCGCCTAAAGAATCAGATTAGTTTGGTCTTTTCTTGCTCTTAAGACACAATGAAACCCCCTGCATATAACTACTTAAACCAGACAATATTTTTAAAAAAGGTGAATGGGGAAGACTAGGTCTAAGTAGGGATGTCTCCGACTAAGGATTTTAATTTTCAAATGAGAATCATATAGACTTGCCTATAGTCACCTAATAGTTGTCTTACCCCCAATTTACACTGCATGCAACTCCGCCAGGCACTCAGCAGCAAATACGTAACGTTGTTTTCAATAAGACAAATTACACAGAATTCACTCAGCTTCGGTCCGCGCCCCACTGACACGCAGCAGTACTAGTTTTGCTGGACGCCGGAGTCAAATGTAAAAATATGAACAGATCAGATTGCACCAAAGTGGAAACTGTGTGTCCAAAGTAATACAAATATATACCAACAAACTTTCCTCATTCAAAGATTTTAAGTGTTTATTTACACAATTAGGAATTAAATGCAATACAAGCTGCAAAGCCAAAGCTTTTTTGTGACCCAATCTAACGAGGAAAAACCTGTGAACCTGTTATTTTTTGTTTATTTGAACAACATAGGGATCTCAAACTAAACTTGTTTTCTTTTGACCGTAAGATTAGTAGTCGAATCAGGCTCCTCAAATTGAAGCATCAAATCTCCAACTATTTGGGGTCACCCCTAGGGCTAAGGAAAGGTTTGAGAAATTTAAAAACAGGACTGGATGGATGTAAAAGATGAGGCTTCATGAACATTTAAAGCAAACAACACTCTTTTGAACACATCTCATTAGAAAAAGTACACTTCCTCAAATAGTTTTTAACAGATAAGATAATTTCTAGTCAAAGTGCCACATAGTCACATATTTTTTGTGAAAATTTAAATGATATATAATGTCTCTAAAGTGGACATTTTTAACTTCTTATAGATCTTATCTTCTTATAGATTCAGAATTTTCAACCTATATACTTTTTCCCCATATCATTTTATTTCAGTTTTGTCACTTCACTTCAACAGGAACTAAAATATGTGTAACATAACATGTAAATAAAAAGCACCCAAAGTGTAGTCTCATATGAGTAATGGCTTGACTCACACATACTTGACTAACAACACAGTCAGCAGGAGCTCAGTATTCATGAGTGTGGGCTATGTGATCCACAAATATGGGTTGATTTGTCAGATTAAAAATCTCTATATCAAGCTACTCTCTCGATACCAGCAGTAGCACTTGTAATTCGCACATAGATTGACCCCTGCTTTCAAATGACTGTCCTGTTATCCTGGAAAGTGACTGATCTTAGCCAAAGACATGAGTCAGAGCTGTAAAACAACTCTAAAACAAATGTTAATTAATTGCTGTGTTCTAGCTGCACAATAAACAACTACGCATTCTTGTAGTTACAAAAACTGTCCATGCCATAAAGATAAGATTTTAGAAATATCTCTTTTTACTGATTTGTGTGTCAGGGACTTGTGTAACCAGTCAACCCCAAATGTGTCCTTGGTCCAAACATTTTGAAACTCTTTAAATTGTTTTCACGGTGCATGTATTTCCCTCAAAGCCAGAGAGGCCTTGATCTGGGAGAAACTAAATTGACTGAGACTGAGCGTGAAGTGTGGCTGGACCCTATCTCTTCCCCTCACTGTAAAGAAAGACAGTGCTGCCATGAACTGCGATGGCGATGGCAGGGGGTCTTCCTTTAAACAATACGTCCCAGCCTCTGCACTGTTATCTCTACCAAAACAATAGTATGGCCCCCCACAATCTGCAACAAATTTCCAGTGCTCTTTTTGATGCCATTGTTGTGACAAAAGCACTCAGCGGTGATTTTGCCCAGCTTTCTCCCAGCTGTCTCAAGCTGCACTGAGCACACATCCTCCCACACAAACCCAGCTGCAACAATGGATGTGATCCCTGTGAGCTGCCCCACAAAATCTTACCTTGTTTTAATAACTTTATTATTGTTTGTGCTCTTTGAATAAAATTGGTTTTGTTTACAGTTTTTAATCAGTTTCACTTTTTGTGACGAAATGATACTTATCTAAGTAGTTCCAATAAACACAGGATGTGATGACTTGCACAGCACAGACTGTTCCATTTATTATTGCATCGACCTCGAGTATCAACGTAGTAATCTTTCTAATAATTAAGTATGTTACTCATATTAAAAAAATAACAAAATTTTTCATAGATGGAAGACTTAACTCTACCAAATTTAACAAATAAATTATTGTCTACCTGAATACAATGTAAAATTGTGAGATGGACACTTTACAGAACAACATAGACCATCCTCTACATGCTGTCAGTGACACTCAGAGGGTTATACACATGATAAGGAAAAAGTGGCATAGTAACTAATAATTATTTTGCTTTCTGCTTTATATTTGTATGTTTACATTTATACTGTATAGCAATTGTTTAAAAATAAAAATTCTATAGAAAACATGCAAGATGCAAAGTGTTCACAGTCTAGAATTCAGTTGATCTGTAGTGAGCTGTACATTTAATGTTAGAAGCTATGTTCCTTTATTGTAAGATGGAAACTATACTGAAAAAACACCTTCTACATGCTGTTAAAAACACACAACAAGTTGATCTGTGATAAGTTAGATGGTATGTAAAAATGGACACCAACATGGACCATCCTCTACATGTGGTTACTGACCCATCTAGGTGTGGCCTAACAGTTTCCTTTCCTGCACTAACAAACGAAAAAAGGCATAACTCTTTTGCATACGGAGGGCCATTTCTTGGGGACATGTTTTTAGTTGAAGGACAGTTCTGTTTGCACCAAACGTGTTGTAGCTGCAATAGTAAAGCATTGATCGTTTTCCTCCTCTGTTTTGTATCCTCTTCACGTCTCCCAGGAACAGATTAGTCAAATTAACATGCTTTCTTTTAGGGCAAATGAGTGATTGTTGCCTTCATTACAGCTGCTGTGTCTTCCGTCAGGGCCCATTTGTGTCATGCAAAGTGAAAATTCTCAGGTGTGCAACTCATTCGGATTTCTTTTTATATTGTAATAGCCAACCCACACACACATATTTGATAAGAAAACCTTCAAAGTAGGCTTAAAATTTGAAAAATACCCCAATGACCACAACTGAGGATGAGCTTTAAGGAGTAAATGAGACGCTAAGTGGGGGGCTATTGGGAGTGTCAGTAGAGTGATATACATCAAAGTGGGTGTGCTCGGGGTCAGGGGTGTTTTGCCTTCAGGCAACTGTGCAGGCGAGGCCCTTGTTTGACAGGAAACTTTTTTTCTCTCTAAATCCTGGCAGGTTAAAGCTGGAAACAACCCATTATTAGACATTTCTCGTAAGATATTTTTACAGATTACAGATTTTTACTTTTCCTGTCTGGGTAAACTCCTCTTTAGGTGCACTGTGGATAATTTTGGATGACCCTACTGTGAGGTGTTACAATCTACAAAATCTACACACTGGACCTATTTATATTAGATCTTTAGTGTGAAAAACTCTCATTCCCCCACTCTTGTAATTCCTTTTAATGTTCCAATAAATCCAGTCTCTGAGCCCTCCCCTTCTGCTCAGTGTGGTGGCCTTGATGAGAAACAGATGACTCCAGCCTGTGTCCTGCTCACCTATTGTTTGTCTCATGCCATCTTGTAGAGCTGATTAGCGAGGAGACACCGTATCTTCCTCCCCTGATGATTAGAGGATATACATCACGTCCCCGCTTTAACTGTTGCTTTGTTTTCAGCAGGGCCAGATACGGTTCTGGGAAACACTTTGGAAATACTGTAGCTGTTTTATGGTCAAGAATACCAAGCTCCTCTTTCCACTACATTGCTTTGTTCTGCCAGAAATGCGTCTTTTTCATAGCAGAAGGAATGACACTGGGGATATAAAATTGCCAAAATGTGGGGAGTGGAGTGATCTGAATGCATTGGGAGCATTCCTTTTTTCTCAAATGTAATCTTCAGAAACCACACGGGGGGAAATGTAACCTCTTGTGTTTTTGTTTATCAGTGCAGAAAAATAGTTTGTTATAGAAACTGCAACTTCTGAAATGTCACCGCTTTATCCTCATTTGAGAAAAAAGAGCTGAAAGTGCATAAACAAAGGGGAAAATATAATTTAAAAGTATTTTATTTATTAGTGCATTATTAGCTGTAACAAAAGCGTGTTAGATTCCAGTAGAAAGAGCTATTACTTCTTGTTCATGTTTCATAGAGTGACATATCACTGAGCACTACTTAAGTTAAGTCAGACATATGTCCATTGGGTTTGTTAATGGACAACAGCATGTCCCTGCAGAGCTACCGTACAACAGACAAACAGAGATGAAGAGCATTCATATTTCTTATTTAAATCCACATGAAGGCTTAGGTTATTCATAAGTAAATCAATTTTAGTTTGAAAATAAACACTGTTTCCTGTGGGTTTGTTTGTAGATAACAGTATGTCCCTGCAGGGCTACTGTAGGGGCTCCCAGGCTGTAGAAATGAAGGGGAATCAAGCCAGGAATTGCAGTCTTTAATATCACCACTGAACGCTGCCCAAAACAACACATTGCATCTTTAATTTGTTCTTGTAAATCTAAGAAAAATGGTTGTAAATCTACTCCAGAGCAGAGACACAAAACTGATTAAAACATACATTTAGGAAGAAACACACTGAATCTTTTTCATAATTTTACAGTCATCATAATCAGAAATTGGGTGGAAGTGTTATTTGTAAAACCGCAACAGCATACCTGTTTATAAAGACACATGTCTCTGCAGTTTTACAGGCTACAGGACGTTGCATCACAGTTGTTATGTGCTGTTCTAACAGTTGACTCCTAACCACAACTGTCTTTTTGTCTCTGCTCTGGAGTCGGCCCTGAGGTGTATTAGATTAGATTATTGGAGCAGAGTTTCATAGTTTTGAAATGACAAGGCTTAAGCCAGGCAAACCCTGTACTGTATGTAGCAATGTCCAGAAGAATGGTAGGAATTAGTGTGACACAAGACAAACTGTGGCAAACAATGGGATGGTTTTGACTTTGAGTCAAAGATAAAAATGTCTGAATGGAGGTTGCATATTTTGTCACATTTAGGTTTTGAAATAGCTTGACAGAAGTGACGCTGACAGAAATAAGTGTATGGTCAAGACACATTCATCCTAATACATTTTACACATACACTGGATCTTCAAACAATGTTAAAATTAATTTAGCCTTGTAGTGGCAACTGTGAAGCCTGCTTTAGTTTGTTGTCTTTTCGAAATCAAGACTTCTAATAAATGATGCAGACTCAATGCTCACTTCCTCATCATCTTCGGTAAATCATAGCTGGAGGAAAACAATACTGTGTATTGTGCCAATCAATTCTATATCATGAATTACAAATCTCTTCCTTATTAGCCTTTTTAACTTCTCTAAAAGTAAACTAAGACTACAAACTGCTACAAAATAAAGCTCATATAACACATTGTTTTCACTGTGCTATGCTTTTGTAAAATGTATTGGAAATAAGGAATTACTCCACTAACAATGTCCTGTCCATAGCAGTAAATCTTTGTTAGTACCGATTGTTTCTTGGAAAGCAATTGAACTCATTCTACCTTTATATTTTTCAGAAACCCATGAAGATCTGCAGCAGGTGGTGCAGGAGCGTTTAGCTGAGTTGCTCCGAGTCCTGAAGGCAGTCATCGGAAAACACCAGACCCTTAACTCCGTCGATATCCTGGGAGCAGCTGGCACAGTCATTGCCAAAGTCAAAGGTTAGTAATTACTTACCAACATGTGTAGGTCAATAATTACAAGTCCCCACGTGTTGGTGCCCAGATGTTGTGTCTTTGTCTTGGCCCAGATTCTGTAATTCTGTCTCAGGCTTTTAAACCCGTGTGAGAATTAGCCTGGAGCAGTATTTTATTGATCTCTGCTTGGTAAAAGCTGGCTCTGAGTTTTATTTTTAAAAGGTCACTGTGTGAGACTGTTAATATTCCTCAGGCATAAGAATAAATTCTCATCTCCTGAGTAAAAACAAACAACAAAAACCCTCACGAGTTCATCTGCTGGAAATGTAATCCATGGTAGAACTGAATTCTTAACTTCTTGACTCGCACACAAGAATTTCCACAGCGGAGGCTACGCGGCTGTAATTTGCATTCCATGTTGAAGCCACAAAGGAGCCCCCTCAGCAGTGAAAAAGAGCTTGGCGGCAATCACACATCCATATTTCTGCATTCTCTCCCATGTGTCAGAAGGTGGTTGACTCACAGCTCACCTTTTTTGTGTTGTGTGTGACATATTTCTTAAGAATGCTCGTCTGCAATCATCATCAGCTCTGTGGAGGTTTTATAAGTGTGAAGAACACAAAGAGCAAACACTAGCAGTCCAATATTAAATAGGTAAGTAGTTCTTAAGGTAAATGACAAGGCCAACTCTGAGACACAAACAGAAACATTACATTTTTTTCTCTATAAATCCTCACGTTGGCGGTGACAAGTAGCCTGTCCACAAGGGGGTGTCTTACATCACTGCTCTCCTTGCTTCAGTGGTCCCTAAAGGCCAGTGGGTAACACAATCCTGACTCAGAGAGTGAGCCGGGACAGAGGGGCCGAAAGAGGCATGAATCAGTGACTTGTCAGAGAAGAGGACTCACAGCTTTGAATGATAACAGGCCTCAGTGTCTTTGGAGTTGTCTGAAGACGTCAACCTTGTCTCTTCACTCACGTTACTTCTTTGAAGCCTTGGCACGGCACCTGGGATATTTGGCCAGCTGCCAGAATCGAAAGGGGAGATATCCCGCCTCCGTCTGCAAACACATGGCTGCCAAACCAGTTTTGAATACAGTCTGCACAAAAGACTTTGGCACTTGAGCTATTCTCCTGTTGTCTCATTTGGACTAGCAATTTTCAAATAAAGCTGAATGTCGAAAAGGAAGTTCATCTCCACTCAACTATACAAGGTTTTTATCAAACGATGAGAAGACACCTGTTGTGACATTTTTCACACTAAATGTAATTGCTCCAAGGCTTCATAGTGTTTTCTTTTCTTCACACAAAGCATTGAAGGTGTCAGATTCTTTATCCTCATCAAATTCTTTCAGCACTCTCAGTTTCATTCTAACTATTTAATATTGAGCTTCTATTTCTTCAATATTGAGTTTGATGTTGCTATTTTTCTGCAAATTAAATAAATACATTAGGTTTACACACATTTTGCATTATTTGACTTTCGCCATCTAGGACATTGCTCGTCTATAGGAAGCTAAAAGTGAGAGAAACATAATGAGGAGGCTCCTAATTATGCATCGAATTAAATGTTTGCTTGCATATGTTACACAAGTGACGGCATACAGTAGTGCATTGTGTCAGTGCAGTCTTTATATGTTTATCAGTCTCCACAGGCTCAAAAAAGATAGGATAGATATATAAGATAGGACTTTATTGATCTCACAGAAGGAAAATTCACTTGAACAGTCACACTCAGACAGGAAAGAAAAATAAAAGAAATCTAAACAATGTCAGCAGCCTTTTAAAAAAGAATAAATTATTAAATACAATGAAAATAATCCACTGACACATCTGCATTCACATTCAACAATATGGCATTCTGCCATTTTTTTACAGAAAGCTAATGTTGAGAGAAACCTATCAAGAAGACACAATAACAACCTTATTTAAGTCTAATCCTAATCCTGGTTTTCTATCTGCCGTGAGAAAACAACAGCCCCCGCTGTCGAATGATGCAGTTTCCATATTTCAGTCCTGTCAAAGGGGGCAGAGCTCTGGAATCATTGTTATGGGGCCTACAGGATGTCCTGAGGAGGAGGTCCGTGCAGAGTTGTAGCCAGGACTTGGAAGGTGCGCAGTGGAGAGGCTTGGACTACTGCGTCTCTTCTTCGTGTCCCCTCAGGTCTCACTGGAAACATGGAGACTCTCGATCTCCAAATGCTGTGACATTTTGATTCTGTTCTTCATTATTTTTGGACTTTTGAACATTGACAGGAAGAAATGAAGGTGTATAATTGGGCCGTGAACCTGATGAAAGAATGAGTTAACAGTGGATTTGTTGATTTTGTTTTTTGTTCCTAAAAACAATAAAAAAGTGATTGGGAAAAGAGGTAAGTCATGAAGGGTTGTCTGTGGTGTTACATGTCACAGAAGTCAAGCTGCGAGAGCGTTTCCTGTTGCAGGCAGACAGGAAGTACTCAGCTAAGTCCGATTTCACTGCCTGTGTCTTCGGGTTCCTTTAGATTGCCTCTGCCTCTTGCTGAGTAAACGGTTTCCTGAACAGGAACTTTGAGTGCACACGTTTTTTTTTTTTTAAAGATTTGTAAAAGCTTAACTCTCTTTACATTATTTAAACCTTTGAATGCCTCGCTGTTGAAAATCTCAAAGCAAAGGATATGAACGACTGACGACTGACAGTGGGATGGATAAAAGAGATTACCGCGTGGATTTCAAAACATTCAAAAATGGAAATGCTGGGATTATTTTCACTTTGATCATTCAATGTCTACGCTTCAAGAGTCGCCAACATGATCCCGAAGCTCTTTTTTTTTTGGTCTGAAGACTTACTGCAATGAATGTCACCACACTATTGTTTAATCTCGTAAGACTTTATTTACGTTCTGTATTCTGTGCATTTGCTCATTTTGTTAATAAGAAGCATATCAACACTTGATATACCGCTTATTGTTTGTCGAGGCAATTAAACACAAAGCGACTGTAAAGAGAATATAAACTTACTTTTATATATCACTATTTAGATAAATGATGGTTGTGTTAAGTTAAATGTTTGATTAGAAATGCTTTATTGAATGTTCTCTTTTCAATATTACACTCTGTTGAATGCATTCAGTTGTGGACTAAAGGTTTTATGTTTATCACTTTCCACAGGCATTAACTTTAAGGAAGTGAACCAAGAAAACAAAAAAGCAGTATTTTCTGAGATACACACATCCATTGACACGTTGGCATTCACATTCGGCAATGTGTGAGTACAATACTTTTCAACACCAATAGATTCTTGCAATTTTTTGTGGGTGATTAAAATAAATCTTCGAAAACTCGCCCTCTCCCATATCTGCGTCCTGTTTGCTTTTGTAAATGCAGTTCTGTTCTGCTTTTAGTTCTGCAAATCCAAAAACTCCCATGCTATAATGTATTTTTTTTTTCTGAGCAGAGTTTCTGACTTCCTTATGGGAGATGTGGACAGTGGCGCAGGGTTGGGGATCCCCCAGGCCAGGAGAAGCAGGGTAGGACACTGCACAGATCTTTGTAACTTTCCCACTTTACTTTAAGACAGTCCAAAGTCTGGTCCAGAGGCCATTTATGGCCCATGGGGAGATTTTATGTGGCCCTCATAATTAAATGTATTGTTTATGCCTGAACAGCAGCAACTTTATACAAATATGTTACAATCCAACTAAAACCTGTTCAAATCCAACTAAAACCTGTTCAGATCCAACTAAAACCTGTTTATATCTACCTTAAATCTGATGTTACAAGGGTTTTCCTCTCATCAAATGTGGCACTCTTTGCAAAAAGTTTGGACTCCCCTGGTCTAAGAGAAGCTAAATTCTCTTTAAAGCTTTGTATTTACACATAACCACTTTCAAAGGGTTGCACTTAAAACAGTATATTTTAAGCCTGGCTCCAGTAAAAAAAGCCTCAAAGACTTGCTTTTTGTGTTTAATAGGGGGGCGTTGAAAACCGAGCTGCTTCTGATGTCTCTCTTTGATTCTATGTCTGCCATTCTCTCCTTATAATTTTGAATGTCTTTTTCAGTCTTTTGACAATCTGGCTGCGGATCCTGAGGGGTACGAGAATGAAAAAAGAGAGCTCGCAGGTAAGCTTTGAGTTTGTATCAACTTCTCACAATATTTCCCTGTAATGTAATAGCTTTTAATTGCTCCTTTACAGTCCATTTCGCGGTTGTTTTGTAGCTCAAGGGAGCGCAGGGTGTCAGCCTAAGAGTGAGCCGAGTGATTTAGGTTTTGTGCTCTTGAATGCCTGAGGTAGACCCGCCCAAATGTGTTATTTCTGCTGCTTTTTTCATACTGGTAGCTCGTTTTCCCTGCACTGTTCACATTTCTGACATTCCTTGCCTGTTGAGGAGCAGTGCAGTGCATGATGGGATACATATGGGCTTTAAGTTGAGTCAGATGCTCAGCAGCTGCGAGAGGCTTTATCACAATATTATGAGTTTAATAAAAGAATATCCTGTAAGTGCCCAGCCCAGGCATTAGCCATAGTGTTTCTTGTAACTCACACATTTATTCACACATCTAGTTCAGATTTGAGTGCAGTGTGTATTTGTAAATGACTGACAGCTTGTGTGATTTTAGGTCAAGACGTGTCATTGTCACGAGAAGAAGAAGTGGATTTAAGATTGCAGAAAAATGACAGCGGAGTCGAGTCTGCATTGCTTTATGCCAAGGTCTGGTCCAAGTACATCAAAGACCTTTTGGCCTGGATGGATAAACGACTGGCTTTGGGTAAGATCTTAAAACTGTGAACATTTGTATTTTACACTGTATTAACACGTTTTATTCACACGGGTATTTTATTTTCAGATATCGAGTATGCTAAAAACTATGCCAAAATGGCCGAATCTGCAAAGACACTGGCCAGTCAGCAGGTAGCTGCTAACAGGGAATTATGTTTATCGTCACTTTATTTTGAGTTTTAACTTTTTTAACTCGTTTGTACCAGGACTACATGCCATTTAGTGATGTCTACATTGCAACATTCAAGAATGACATTGAATACAATCAGCTGCTATTACAAACCGCTACAGCTCTCCAAACCAATAAATTCATACAGGTAGGTGTTTTAGGTGTTACATTAAAGCTTTTGAACCACCAGTCTATTTGAATGATTGTTCATTGTGTAACTGTCATTGTCCTTTCGTCAGCCTCTTCAAGCTCGAAAGAATGAACTGGACAAGTTGAGAAAAGACATCAAGGAGCAGTGGCAGAGGGAGCAAAAGAAAATGGTATTTAAAGCATCCCTCACGTACTATTGTACATACTTTAAGACTAATAACAAGGAACTAGTCTATTTGTAACTGTCACTATGTTAAAGTATTTTAACTCTAAAAGGATTTCAAAGTATGTCTTTGTTGTCTGGCTTTGTTGTAGCAAGAAGCTGATGCAGGTTTGCGTAAGGCACGAGCGCTGAAGGCCCAGAGAACAGAGGAGTATCAGAAAGCCCACTCATCGACAAACCGCTCCCAGGAGGAGCCGTCTAACGCTGCCAATAAACAGCTGGAGAAGAAGAGGAGGCTGGAGGAAGAGGCTCTGCAGAAAGTAGGAGGATAAATGGGATCTAAAATAACTGTTCAGGGCATTCCTACAGCCTTCACTGTGTTGTATGTTTCTGTTGTGTCAGGCCGAAGAGGCCCAGGACCAGTATCAGAACTGTATGGCTGACGCTGGCGTCAGACGGATGGACCTGGCCAACGCCAAAAGTACCATCCTCACACAGATCCGGGAGATGGTCTTCCAGTGTGACCTCACTCTCAAAGCAGTGAGTGAAGTGCATACTTTTTCAAACTAGTTCCAAAAACGGTTTGGAAAAAGTTTTAGAAATTATAAATGCAATATGCAGGTTTAGGAAATGTTATGATTTTTTTATTGTTTGGTCAAAGTTCTGTAAAAGGTATGGACAGTTATGCAAAACTGTTAATATCTCCCCCAAATGTTCAATCCATTATCTAGTATAGTGAAGATTTATGTAGGATAGTGTATGGAAAATTAAATAATAGTTTGACTTTTTCATCACAGCAAATACATGCTTTTATGGCTTTAGTGCTATTATTAATTTAATAAGACACTTTATATTTTGAAATACTGAAATTTTACTTACATTTTGGAGCTGAAAAAGTACTTTTGGCTCATGGAGATTTGGTCAAAAGTTATAGAGAAGCCATGGGAAATTATTGAGGGGAAAAAAGTTTGTGGAGAGAAAAATAGTTAGAATGCATGAACTATGTCACATTTCTACATAGTCCCACAAAATATGTTAAAATAATCACCACAGACATATACTTTAATCCCCCCAAAATTCAAATACTGCACTTGTGGATGACCAAAATTATTTTACCCCAGTTACAAAACATGACACCATGTCAACTACATTTGAATTAAATAGAAATAGCACAAAAAACAGTCAAAGTTCTTTGGGCAGTGTAGTTATATTTGTAAATGCATATATTCAGGAAAGGTAATCACCGATTCTTTGTTTATCCTGTGGTGTGGTTATAGTTATCTATTTTGTTTTCTCCCAGATGACGGTGAACTGGTTTCAGATGCAACAGGCCCAGAACGTCTCACTGCCCACTCACTATCAGGCTCTGAGTGACAGCGCCAAAATGTACGAACCCGGAGAGTGCTACGCAGAGTTTGTCCGCAACCTTCCTAGAAATTTACCTAAAGAGCGCGTGCACTCAGAGTCCATCTCCTCAGACAATACCAGGTACAAGGCCATAAAGGCATTTTCACTGTCAGCTGTATTCGTGTGTTGTATTTGTGCTTCTCAGAATAACTTGAGGTTTAGAGGACAGCGTTTTGAAATCCTCCAGTTACTCCCACCCCTTTAGATCTTGTATTGCTCACAGTTACTTCTTCTTTCAGCACAAGGTAACAGTGAGTCATTGCAGAAGGAAGTGCTGAGAGAGAATCAAGGGGAGGCAGAATGCAGGCTGAATTTGTTGCCCTTCCTCAGGAAATATCTGTAGCTCGGTTTGAATGCAGCAGGGGAGATTGCGAGCGTGAGAGTCTGTTGTCGGTTTAGAGCCGTCTACACGAGCAGTGTCAATCTCAGCTTCTCACACACATATGCTGTCATTAAAAAAAATAGGGAATGCTTTAAAATGTGCTTAAATGTACTTTGCAATTACTAATAAATGTGTGTATGCTTTAACATAAATCCTTGGCTCCCAACATACTGCTGTATAATTTCTTAAAGTTCAGTATCCACATTGGAAATACCTGTATAGCAAAGACTCAAGCAAAGAAGATATTCAGAGGGGAATTCAAAGTGTGTGTGTAAAATTCATTGAACAACAACTTTGGATAAAATATAAGTTAGTAGGTGTCCAGTGGAGATTAGTTTAAAACCAGGTATTTATGTATTTCCTTACAATTCAAAAACTCATGTTGCTATATTCAACAACCATATTATCTTTTTATATCATGCAGTCCTTATACTATAATATACTATGCAGTTAATCACAATCTATTATTTTCTACAGGAAATTTGTCAGTTAAGGTGGTAGCTGTAGTACTTGTTGTGACAATTTCTTTACACACAGATTCATGTCTAATGTATAAACTTCATACATTTGTCCTACATTCCTTAACTTGCCACTACCACTAGGCTTCCTCCCAAATGCAGCACAATAAAAGAGAAACATAGGCTTTATGTATCTACAAAAGATGATAGTCAAGTTGATGATGGCCACCTTAACTCAAAAAAGGACAACTGTGAAATGTCTGTTGTACAAAACCCCATTTTTGTTTTTGTTTTGTTTTTTTTATTTTAGTTTCAATTTGAGTAATATCAGTATAACCCTAAGTAACTACCAAGATGTTCTTTATCATATGTTTAACATATTGTGTGTTAAGTGCAAAGTATAAAATTAGGATAACTGCAACATCAACATGGGACTTTTTTAATTTTCATAATTGTTATATGTTGTATATAGTCTTTAAGGGGCCATGGGATCTTGCTCTGCTTCTCAAAATAATTAGCCTCTCTAAGGTTTAGAAGTAATGAGAAAGTTAGTGGCACCAGTGAGGCCTTTGTAAATTAGCCTAGAAGTGCACATTTTTGACTAACTCTGCGTTACTCAAAAAGTGGAAATACAATTATTGTCATTGCCTATTGTGTAGTCTTTTATATTTTTCATCCCAACTGAGTACGAGACCTTAATAAAACTGTTATTTTCTCCAGGTTTATTTTCAACAAAAGGTCGGTGGGTAGTACTCACTCGTCCCATGGGAACCTGTCTCAGGCATCTATCACTTCCTGTGACGTCTTGAGCGGAGACGATGTGGACGCCTCCTCAAACCGAACAGGTAAGATTAACAAGAGGCCGTACTGCACCGACAGTGCTCGTGAACAAAGTAAAACATGTCCTTGGGCTGTTGAGTTACTGATATGAAGTCACTTATACTGAGGAGAGACACTCAAGGGCACTTTTTGAATTTTGAACAGCAAAGAGAAAAACACAACTTAGATTAAAGTAGCAGTAGCTCAGCCTGAACCTTGTGTCTGTTTCTGTGTGAGGCTGTGAGGAACTGGCCACTAGGGATTGCCCTCGTGTTCTGAGTCATGGAAACAGTTTTAGATTATAACTTTAAGGACAGCTTCCATTCTTATTTGTGGACACTGTGCTGCGTGTATGCCTCTCTGATGTTTGAATTGGGTTTTTTGCAGTTTTGAGGAACCAGGTTCCACTCAGAGCCTGGTTATCTGGGAGTCAGGGCAGCCAAAGCGGCATGTGCAGTGACTCAGAGAGCGCTGGAGGCAGCAGCGAGTCTCGGTCCATGGACTCCCCCACAGCCAGCCCAGGTACATGGTTTTACATTAGTCATTTTTAGAATATATGTATTTGTAAAAACAAAATCCAAGCACAAAAACCTGAACAATAACCAACATAATAACTACATCTAGACATGTCTTTAGTACAACATCCTCATTTTACGCATATACTTCCCTCTCAACCGAGGATTTGGGAAACTGGACCCACATTTAGCACTAAATATACTCATGTGTTCTCTTTTTTTCTTTTTTGATGTATAGGAGACTTTAAACGGCGTCTGCCCAGGACTCCATCCACTGGGACAATGTCTTCTGCTGATGACCTGGATGAGAGGGAGCCACCATCGCCGTCTGACAATGGTACATTAGTACATGCTCATTTGGCTGCGCTTACTTCCTCTCTGACAGATGTGTGCCCTCTAATGTAGAAACTAGTTTTGGCTCGTGCTTTCAATAACAGAGAAGTTGAGGGTGAAACCAAGGTCCGCAAATCTCTATGTAACGAGAGAGGGTTTTAGGTGTATTGAAACTGTGCAAAGTTATTGTTAATGGAAATATTTTAGCCTGAGAGCATGTGGGAGTTTGGTTTTATTCTCATTAGTGGTTGTTATTTCAGGTCTGGCAGAGATGGTGACAGAAACAGCAAGCTCTCCTGGTCCTTTCCGAAATGCTCAGATGTCCAAAGCTGCCCAAACACACAGGCTACGAAAACTGCGAGCCCCGTCTAAGTGCAGGGAATGTGACAGTTTGGTTGTTTTCCACGGAGCAGAGTGCGAAGAGGTACGTCATTTTTATAATTTTTTGAGTTATTTGATCATTTTGGTTTATTGCAATGAATCATATTTCTTTGTTCTTTTGTTACCAGTGCTCGTTGGCCTGCCATAAAAAGTGTCTGGAGACGCTTGCCATTCAGTGTGGGCACAAGAAGCTCCAGGGCAGGCTGCAGCTCTTTGGTATTGACTTTGCCCAAGCAGCAAAAAACAGCCCAGATAGAATCCCATTTATCATCAAGAAGTGCACGTCTGAGATTGAGAGTCGAGCACTCAACATCAAGGTAAGTTTTTATTGCTCAAGATCAGTTGAGGACCATTTTTGTCACTTGATCAGGGAACATGTGGTGTACGCTCAATTTTAAGTAAACAAATACCTTTCTTTTTTTACTAAAGGGAATTTACCGAGTGAATGGTGCCAAATCCCGTGTTGAAAAGCTCTGTCAGGCGTTTGAGAATGGCAAAGACTTAGTTGAGCTGTCCGACCTCTCACCCCACGACATTGGCAACGTCCTCAAACTTTACTTGCGACAGGTGAGTCTAAATCCATACATATATTTCTTGTAAATAAAATTGTTTTATAGGTTTAAAATCATAGTACTGATGAAAGAAAAGTTCAAGTTAAAGCATCTGGACTCAGTGTTCACCTTAAAAACTGTGTCCAGATGCTTTTACTTTAACCTTTTTTATGACCTGGATGACTGAGAACCTTCACAGACTCATTGTGCTGATTAAATGATATTTTTCCTTGTGGGCAGTTACCAGAGCCACTGATCTTGTATCGACACTACAATGACTTCATTGGTCTGGCCAAAGAATGTCAGAGGGTGATTGTGGAGGAGGTTGATAAACGTCAGAACACTCAGACGGCAGCAAAGGAGGTGCCAAGTGTTGAGCTCAACAGAGTTATGTTCAAGATCCGAGACCTTCTCCGCCAGCTTCCTACAGCCAACTACAGGACTCTGCGTTACCTAATAGCACATCTGAACAGGTGATGAGCAAAAACATCTAAGCTATTCCTCATTCTTTATTGTCAGTGTTCCATGCAGTGATGCCTAGACTAAACATGAGGAACTAAGACTCCCCTGTAACAGAGGAAGTTACTATTTATAGTTGGGTTGAGTCAGTTTTTTAAATACTACTCTAAGTATACTTATAGGAATATGCTGTTGCCCAATAATCTATTTTGAACTCCACAGAGTGACTGAACAGGCCGAGGAAAACAAAATGACTGCAAGTAACCTGGGCATCATCTTCGGCCCGACCCTGATCAAACCCCGGCAGACGGACGCCGAAGTGTCCCTGTCCTCCCTGGTGGACTACCCCTACCAGGCCCTGATGGTGGAGTTACTGGTGCGACATTTCCATATGATCTTTGATTCAGTGTCGCTGCCTGGCACTGACATCGCCGCAGTCGGTCAGGCCTCCCCCAAACTCACGCCTCTGGAGAAGATCCAGAGACTTAGCAGACACTCCACCTCACTCATGGACATCAAAGAGGTGAGGACAGACGGATCAGTGGCTTATCATTACTGAACCTGAAGCTTTAACATAATTCTGAGACAACAGAATTATTCCAAGTGTCAACACTATAAACAGTAGGTTGTCGTTGTAATTGGCAGAATAGGTTTTGACTAAGCTCATACTACAGTACAGTTAGGTTTTGAACCAGATTTTGCCCCATTGACAATGGTGTAGGCTGTGGTCCAACTCAAACCCTTGCTACAGAATTTAATTGAAGTGAAGGCTGTAGATTTATGTCTATGTTTTCTTGTCATGCGTTAAATGCTACTTAATTTCAAAAAGGTTTTACACCATAAAGAGTGTGAGGCACTGAATAAAGGTTCAGACCTAACCAGACAAGGTTGCAACAATTAAAAACAAGAAGTCCCACTAATATCACAGATCTCTTGTGTAAGGAAAACCTGACCAAGAGCTACAGCAGCTGAAAGTAAAGTACACAGGAAACATAAAAGCCATGTGAATCACATACAACAAACGGTTTTACTTGATAGTAAAGAATATTAGTATTTTGTCTACAAGCAAATCTTTACATCCTTACATTCTTCTTTGTCACTTGGACTACTCAGTCTGCTGCTTATAATAGTAATAGATTCTAAATGTTGAAATATCAATGAGGATATAAACAACATCATTTTCTGGATACAGATTTTCAAGATGGTTTTCTTATGATAGTAATAACAAGTGTCATTTTTGATTAAACAAACTTAAAAAAGTATATTTTACTTACTACTGCATCTTCTAAAATTATTATTTTTTCTTCCCTCTAGGGGGCCAAAGTGTACAAAAGATACTCCTCAGTGATACCCTCCTCACACATCCTGGGAGAAGTGGAGGAAGTCCAGCCGGGAACAGACAGAACAGACGCCTCCGACAAACCCAATGGGATTCAGACCTCAACAGGAGCAGACGTCCAGAGGTCCACGTTAGTGTTCGGCCGTCCCAGCACCACCACCGTCCCCTCCACCACGCTGGCCCAGAAGGTCCAGTTACGAGCTCCGCGGACCAGACAGTTTTCTCGTCCGATCAGCATGCCTCTGGAACGGCTCCCCAATCCTGTCCAGACCAACGAGAGGAATAACCGAAACACTGCTGCTAATGTCACCGAGCGGGACAGTGTCTCTGAAACAATACCTGAGATACCCGAGCCCGAGAAAGTCCGTCAGAGCGGCTCGTCTAGAGTTAGCACCTACTACATCACGCCTTTCATCGACACGCAGACGATGCAGAGGAGAACGTGGGACAGGAAGTACAAGCACTATGACGTTACCCCCAGGACTGCTATGATTGTGGCCAACTCTGCCAACTCTGGGGCACAACCTGTTAAAACTATTTCTTCTGCTGTCCCAACAACTACCACTGGCTCTGTGGCCCCCCCCACAAGCAGCTTCAGCACCGCTTTCTCCAGTAGCCCCTACATGGCGTCGCTGTGGACTAAAAGGGAACTTGACACAGAAAATCCAGACTCGAGCAGCTCACCAAAACTTCCACTAACTCTCAGGGCACCCAGGACTCTTCAGCCCCCACCTGGGACTTTTTATAAACCCCCTGTTTCTACAAACAGCAGAACGAGGACACTTCCGAACTGGACTACAACTGTTACAACCGTCACTACTACCACCACAACTACTGCCACCTCGCTCTCTGCTGCTGACCCTGAGCAGGTAGGGACCCTGCCCCCTGACCCCTCACAGATCAAACTTCAATCCCAGGACTCCACAGACAGCGCCATTGACTCGGCCGCCATGTCCCCGCCGCAGTCTCCTCCCCCGAGCAGCCCTGACGACATCAGCCCCAGCGAGACTAAAGCCGTTTACCAAAGACTGAGACCGCGGCGGCTCGAAGAGCTCGAACACAGAGAAGCTCATTTTGTCTAAGGCCAAACACATCCTCCTTTTGTAAATAAATCTGAATATTTCAGTGCCAGAGTGAAAACTGAGAGACATTTTCATAAGGCGAGCTAAGAGCGGGAGGAGAGAGGTCTGAGAAAGACAAACCATGCAAGTGTTATAATATATTCTCTTTTTATTTCATTTTGGGATGTTCTGCTAAAATAAGATAAAATGCCATGGACAACTCTTAAACAAGAAATGCATGAATTTTATATTTATACCAAAGACTGTAATGTGGATAATACCAGTCTCTTAAGAAACCTATAATTTCCTGTTGTCGTACTATAAATAAATTGTATTTTATTGTAATCACAATGCACTTATTGCAGATTTAAATTCTCGAATGTTGCCTTAAAAACCGGCATCATTTTGTATTTTATTCCTCGAGGAATATATGGTATTAAGTATTTTAACATAATATTTTGAATTTTTAAGAAGTTCCTCATATCTGTCCTATAAATTATATCCATGATTGATTGGTACAATCTTTTCTCATTAAGTCAAGTCTTTATGTGTTTACGTGATTCATAAATACTGCATGTTTGATTTTGTTTCATCACATTCTTGTGGTTTCACAAAACAAATGACATGCAACAGTTCTTGCTGCAAATTAAAATGTAGTTCAAACTGTTTATTCCTGTTTCAAGTGGATTTTGTTTGTCGTTATTTTTCTTTCTTTCTTGTTCTTATAAACAAGACAAGCTTTGTTTTTTTTATAAATTCATGGTCCAACTTTACCCAATGACAATCTTGGTTATAATTCTCAAAGACCAAGAGACTAATGCTCACTGAGGTTTGTTTAATGAGCTAAGACAGGTTCCCAAACATTGAGTCGGGACCCAAAAATAGGTTGTGTGTGATTTTATTTTGGTCACCAAAAAATAAAAAAATAAAAAAATCCAAAATCCATTTGTCAAAGCCACTATCAAAACACTAAAAAAGTAACAAATAAAGAAACATCAAAAGGAATAACTTTGCATCAGAAAAGAAGAAAACTAAGCTGAAAAAAAAGAAAAACTCCAAAATGGATGTTAAAATATGGGTCCTCTAAAAATAATTTGTGAAACACTGAGTTAAGACGTTACAAAGGTAGAGAGAGGATCAGCTTTGAATTTACCAAAGCTGGAGGGTAAGCTGTTTGTTGTTTTGTTGCACGGTAATTGACGGTAATTGTTAAAGCAGGTTTCCAAAGCTCCTCATTATCTTACATTATAACATCTGTCTACTACTCCATTTAGAACAACAATGTTCAGGAAAGAGCCCAAATTATAACAAACCTCTTACCCTCCACCAAAGTTCTGTATTATTTTACCCAAACTTAGTTTAAAAAGTCTATATTAATGACAGAACAGGTTGAACATTGTTCTTAATTGTTACCTCTCTCTACCGGGATCCTCTCTCAGATACACCCCTAATTCTGACTCAAAATGGATGACTGTTGTCTTTTTTCCTGCCGACTGGCCCACGTTGAGCTGGGGAGATTAGAGCAATCAGATTAGGAGCGCTGCCTGCTGACCCGCCGGCTTCGGAGAGAGTGGCAGCTATGAGACACACCGCACTACTTCACCTTTGCTTGATGTTTTCTTCCATTTCATTTTAATTGTGAGCTTGTTTTTTCTGGGTTTTATTTGACCTTTACACCTTTAAGTAAGAGGTAAGACTTTTTTTTCACCTTGTGGGTAACTTATGGAACATCCAACACCGCACTGTCTATTTCTGACTTCAGTAATGTGTGAGGAAGTGCTGTCAGGTGTAATTACTGTTCGTGTTATGGTGTAATTTGAGAACAGTCAGACACATAATGATAGTGTACGCACTCCTGTTTTGGCATTACTGTCTGTATTGTTTTTTTTTCTGAGTCTGACTCTAAAGAGGAAGTAATCTGTTGGACATGTCACTCCGAAAAACAAATTACTCTGTGTTTCTCGAAGGCCATCTGCATGTACATATCCTCTGTATGTGATGGGGATTTGACGAGGACGGGTCTCATCGTTGCTAAAATAGAAACGTGTAAGAGTTGGCACAAGTTGCACCAAACTATTGGATATATCATGTCAGATACTTTCAATTCAGACTTGTTTTTTACGCTGGCTCCTCCACCTTAAAGAATGTAGCTTCCAGTCCAAATGAAAATATTTCATTCTCCATCTTTTAAAAAAACCTGTTTATAAAACAGTGGAAAAGTAGAGGATAATTTAAGTGTAAGGAGTCAGGTCAGATAAATCAAAGGCACTATAAAGGGGTAATGGGGTCTGAATGTAGACACTGATGGAACTGTGTTTTGTCCAGGCTTGTCTCATGACCCCATCCAGGGGTTCAGCTGCGGCGCGATGAAGACAGGCTCTCAGATTCGCCTGTTACTGTGGAAGAACTGGACTCTTCGCAAAAGGCAGAAGGTATACAACATATTCACAGCATGAAATAATCTAAATAATAATGAGGATAGTTTGATTATGGACTTTGATGGACATTTGTGGTACATCTTACTCTTTCTGTCCAGATTCGTTTCCTGGTGGAAATCCTCTGGCCTGTGGTTTTATTTATTGGTCTAGTGTGGCTGAGAAAGGCTAATCCACTTTACCAACAACATGAATGTAAGGTCAACATTTTAGTTTTTACATAGAACATAGGTCATCTTCAAGAAAAGCAGCAAGATGTTGAACTAGTGGCTGCAATAACACAGTCAACGTGCTATTAAATACAAGGACAAGCCTTTTTTCAGTGTTATGGCTCTACATTTTTATTGTTTTGTGATTGAAATGATTATAGAATTTTACATGCAACAAGTAAGAAAATATGAATAATAATTTTGACATTTGGCGTTTTTAACTGGAGGGTCACCAAGTGTGTGGTTTGAAAAAAAAAAGTGAAAATATATATTAAAAGTTCAGCTTTACTACATGACTTTTATTATGACACATGCACAGTTTGCTGATGCACTTTTATCAGCAGTTAGTGTTGGATTTCAAAATATAAATATAAATAATATAAATATAAACTTGGTTTTGTCAAAAGACTTAAAGATCTGGGATTTTCTTTTCAGTGAGAAACACTGCTCTATTTTATTAGAGCAGCGTTTCTTATTCTGAAATTCACTTTTGCTGAAATTCACTTTTTTACACGCTCTTATAATTAAAAAAATAAATCAACAATACATGTATAAATCAATTTCTCAAAGTGACAGTGCCGGGGTAGAAGTTTTAATGTTTCAAAAAAATGGGATTAAATTGGTTTATCGGAAGCACTCACAGGTTTTTTTTTCATTGTATTTGAATGCTTTTCCAGGTCATTTCCCAAACAAGGCCATGCCCTCAGCTGGAATCCTACCTTGGATCCAGGGCATCTTCTGCAACGCCAACAACCCCTGCTTCAGATACTCCACCAGAGGGGAGTCTCCGGGGGTGGTCTCCAACTACAACAACTCCGCGTACGTCAAGTATTCAGTGTGCGACACATGCCCAGACACTGACAAATGATATTGATATTAAACTGGTGTTTGTGATTAAGCTTCATCACACAGGTCACCAGGTGCCACGACCTTAGTCTGTGGGGTTTGACCTCTTATTTTATAAAAAATAAGGGAATTTATTTGTGGGTGTTCTTTAGCGTTTTATTTGACAGACATAGTGTGAGTAGACAGGAACTTCAGAAACAACCAGAGGGTCATTTACCATGACCCCTGTTCTCTGAAATATAGCTCAATAGAAAAACATTAACAAACATCTCAAGCTGTACATGTTCACCATATAGTTTACTGTATACTGTATGTATATATATATTTTTTTTCAATGATTATTAGTTTCTTTGGTTGCATATCTGGTTAAACCTTGTATTTTATTACATGTTATATTGTCAAACTGCTGTTGTATGCTTATGAAGCTGGCACTTGAGAATAATCCTTTTACTTTTATTGGGGCCTCCCAGTATAACAAAAAAAAAACATAAACTGATAACAGGCCAGAGCCAGGAACCGAATATGCGTTTTGTGATACGTTCTTCCCCAGATGAGCCATTTTAGAACTCGTTATGAATAAATTGCACATATCAAATAAATCACATTCATCTTGAAAGACTATTTTTCTATATGAAAAATAAGTTAGCAATATCTTCTTCTCTTCTTTTAAAACATTCAACAAATAAAATGAACAAAAACACTTAAGCCATTCATTAAGAACAGAGACTAGAGGAGACTGCCCCCGTGCAGTCCGGGTCTAAATATTTGTGCAAGAGGACTCAACTACACATGACTTTTCAAAGAATTTTGCAAGAGGTGCCAAGGTTTTTCATTCATTATATAGTATTCATTTATAATTCTTCTGTTTCTGTGTCTTCCAGTTTGGCTCGGTTTTACGTGGATCTCCAGGAGCTTGTCCTCAACGACTCTGAGGTCCACCACCTGCGCAGGCTTTGGCACGAAATGTCATCTTTCTCCAACTTCATGGAGACCCTACGCATCAACCCATCTGTAGTGTCGGGTAAGACTCATTCTGACCAATCGGTTTTCATTTAACTAACAAAAAGACCACTCCAGCCATGTTTGTTTGACTAGATCGGCTCTGATTTACTGTGCAGGCCGCGGACTGAAGATAGAAGACATGTTGAAGGACGACGAGGTTCTCACTTCCTACTTATTAAGAGACACCCGCCTCACTGACTCTGTAGTCTACCAGCTCGTCAACGCACGATTACGACTAGAACAGGTTAAGAATTGAAACACCAGTTCTACTCTTTCCCACTGTATCTAAACAACTGCATTTGTTTGTTTTTGTTTCTGTGATCCAGTTCGCCTACGGGATCCCAGAGCTCCAGCTGAAGGACATAGCGTGCAGCCAGGCCCTGTTGGAGCGCTTCATCATCTTCCCCAGTCGCAGGGGTCTTCACAGTGTGAGGAACGCCATGTGCGCCCTCAGCCAGCAAAGCCTGCAAGAGATAGAGGATGTGCTGTATGCTAATTTGGACTTCTTCAAAATCTTCAAACTGGTTAGTAGCCTTTCAAACAGAGACACATACACATCCTGACTGCTGTTTATTCACAAAAAAAATCATCTGTCCTCATGTTGTGGCAGAATCCAAGACTCAGATGTGTTTACAGTAATTTAACTAATATCTCAAACATGACTCAGTAAGAAGCCTCTTTAAAAAGCAGAAAGATATGATTAAGTAAGATCTAACTTGGACAAAAATTAACTAAACTTCATTTCAACGTGTTGTAACTGTGTGTTATTAAAAGGTTTCCCTGGGTTACGTTGAGCCGTTCAGGTGACTGGCTCAAGCACTGGGCATTATCCCTCTTGGCCTGCTTCTCTAATGGGTTTAGCTCGGCCCCTCCCACCTCCTCTAAGGTGCTCTGTAGGACACTATGCTGCGTCTGGAATAAATGCATGACCCATCTGTGCCAAGGGAAAGGCCAACCTACAGAGGCTGCCAGCACTTCTGGATATATACGTGTTGACTAAGAAATGTACTGTATGTGTAGGCGAGTAAACATTAGCACTCGTTAAAATATAGAAAAAAAAAAGAAAAAAGACATTTGCAATAATATTCACTGCAATATTTGAATGTTTCACAAGAATTTCACAGGAAAAATAAAAATATAATGCTCTGGATTAACTCCCACTTGACAAAGCAGGAGATAAATCAGAATCAAAGATTATTCTAGGACTAAACCAGGATTAAACAGGACTAAACCAGGACTTATTTTCATTTGGACACAACACAGTTGGATTTAAAGCTTTGTTTCAACAATTTGGGATGATTCTAACAGAAACAAAAGTAAAAGTCTATAAAATATAGCGTCATTGCAATTCAGGTCAATCTTAATACAAATATTGTGATTAATAATATCACGATAACGATATATTGTGCACCCCTACATTCTCAGTCTCAGGGGTGGGTTGTAACTAGTCACATTTTCTTAAGTCAGGGGTGGGCAATTATTTTTCTCCAAGGGCCCCATTAGGACCTGGGATTGTTGTGCTCCAGACGTCACATGACTCATATGACACTCTATCCGCCATATTGGCAGGAAAACTGAACCGCGCCAGTGTAGATTTTAAACTCTGGGACCTCATGACATACTTATATTTCACTGTTATTGAGCAGTATGTGATGAAACGTCATTAAAGCCACACTATAGGACTCTTCCTGACTCTATACTCACTAAAGGAGCCCGATGCTGTAGGAAAAACCCACATTGGATTGTTAACTTTTCATAAATATCTCAAACATAATGAAGTTAGTGTAATGTAAATATGTGCTGGTGTTATATGTTCTCACCAGATGGTAGCGTGCCCTGAAATCTGTATTTACAAAGTCAAACCAGACACTTTAGTTTAGTCTCGTTGTTTCATGTTGTATCATTTTCTGGCCTCTTGTTTTGGGGTAAAACAAAAGTTAGATAGCGTTGCTGTACAATATCCCTGACTCTTATCATGCACCAGGCAAATATTTATTAACCTGAAACACACAGGAATCTACTATTAGCTCTGTCAAACATTACCCCGACAGTAAGTAGTAAGTTATGTAAGTCTATAAATGTAAAATGAATGTAAGCTGTATCTGGTACAAAGAGGATGAATGATTATTTTATTTTCCCTGTTATACAAAGACCATGATTCACCAGTCTGTCCTTACATTTTTAGTTTTGATTTAAAAGAACAGCAACAAAGAGATGGTGAGAATGGTGTTGTGCGATCTTAGTTAAAAGTCTTGCAGCTTTTTTTTGAATGGACTTTTGACTGATCAATGCAATGACTCACGCTTTAGGATCTTTGTGGATGTTTTCACTCGTGCCGTCGGCCAGGTGCTGTCAGTGTCTCTGAAAGAGCATGTAGAAATGTTTTATTTAACACTTGTCCTTCGTGTTATTTAAATATGTTCTCTTTCTATTCGTTTCAGTCAAAGCAACTCACTAGTTTCTTTCAAGCCTGATTTTTAAAAACAGTGAGCAGATGAGCTGTAGCTGTACCTGACCAGGGCTGGAGCCTTACAGAAATCAAGTAATAGTCAGAAAATCATTGCATTTCCAGCAAAAACGCTATAAGTAATACATTTATTCACTTTTTAATTCCTACTTAAGTAATGTAGTCATTTCAGAGTAACAGTACTTTCATCACAGATCACAGACATGTTTAAGGTAACTATAAAAACAGTCCTTTAATTTGTGCTTGCTGTTTAAAGCAGGGGTAGGCAGTTTATAGGCGAGCGTTGACAAGTGATATTTCATCAAATTGTGGTTTGAAAGAAAAGGCAGACACGTTCTGGGCCTTTGATTACCTCTGTTTTTGTGACTTAGAAAAAACATTATCAAATCTGTGAAACTTTTATCACCAAATTTTCCCTGTAGAATAAAAATAATAAAATATTTTTTTTGAAAAGATATGTATTTTGGAAAGTTACTATATGTTTATACCATACATAAACTATACATAAAACTACATTATAATGATAAATTTTCTGTAAACTATTGTATTGATATTTTTTGTGAGCTTCAAAGAAGATAACAATATTATTTTGCCTAACAATCCTTTACATATTTAAGTTTTAAATTGACCAACATTACCACTCTGACCCCTGCCTCGTCACTACGTCCCTCTCTCTCGTCCACCTCCCCACATCCTAACCTTTTCCTATTCCCTCGCTTTCCCTCCTCCGCCCCTGCCTCCTTCCTCTTCGTTCACTAAAAGGCAGGAGCGAGGAATGCGAGAGGAAGGATATCTCATGTGCGTGTTTGTCTTGGCATTCGGGCTTTCCGTAGCCCTCTGCACTCCGGCCCTGACCAGGCATTTTCTAACACCTACTGCTCGGGACTTTCTCAACATGTTATTGTGGGAGAATGAAACACAAGAAAAATAACGTTAATTGGTTTCTGCAAGGTCAAAGCTAATTGGGTAAATTTTATTTGACCTAAATTTCAGGACAAAAAGGGAATCCATGTTGTTTTATTGCCCCAAAAACTTGCTCATTCCCTTATTTTCAAATGCTCCTGACTGACTTCTTACCAGATACTGATCTTTGTTTCTGTGCAGCCATCACCAGAGAATGTTTTTATTACCCACTGTTAGTCATTAAGCAAAAGAACAAAGAGCTAGTGTGTAATCGCTCTCAGCATTCATCTGATTTCAACACATTCAGGTCTTTCTGACCCGTCTTGTGACTTCTCCCTCCACAGATGCCTCAGATCATGGACGGCAGCTCCCAGGGCATCGACCTACACTACTGGGGCCGCGTTCTCAAAGTGGTGTCAGAGAATGTCAGAGTCGTAAGTCCCTTCCACTGCTCTCTCCCGGGCCTCAGGGCTGCAGGATCAGGAGCCCTAGTATTTTTAGCGAAAGCAGGAAACCCGGCTTTTCCGCTGCTTGAGAATGGAAGTGGAGTGTACTGTATGTATCCACCACACTACGTTTCTGTAAAACCTATACTGTATATGTCGTTGATGAATCTGAGGGTTTTCACTTGAATCAAGATGTGTTTAATTCGTCCCAATTTAAAAAATAAAAAGCAGAAGACCTGACGCCGACAGGTTAGTGTCGTGTGTTTCGGCACGTTCGCCAACTCCCCGGGGGTGGGGGTGGGGGTGGGGCGTACTCCATCGTCACCTCTGTCAGGGTCGAGACGCAGAGGCATTCCTCGGAGGTGACACATTTGTGGGTGGGATAGTGGGATCGCCATGGTGACAGGATGCCAGGGAAAAGCTCTCATTACCCACAACTCCTTCTTTATGAATTAGTGTGTGTGAGAAATAACAAATACGGAGAAAGAAAAAAAAAGGAAAAGGGAGTGTGTGCACAATGCCTGCGTTTAAATGTGCTGTAGAGAGAAGAGTCCTGAGTCATCTGAAAATATTTAGCACATCAGTCAAGAAGTGCATTTCCATATTCAATACAATCAGCCCCCCTTAGCCTCAGCTGAACTCAGGACATGCTGTTATTTATTTGACCAGTTTTTATTTCCAAAACACAAAAACATTGAGTCGTAGTCAGACCAAAACTTAAACTCTATTTGGAATCTGAATTGCCTCGGTGGGAAGCTGAAATCTGTCTTTGTGAAATTGGCCCAAGAAATGTTGTCCTGGTTTTAAAGGGAAATGAAACATACTTGGGTGCAGCTATTTTGGTTCTATCAATTGGAGGATATTTAGTCCACCCCTGACTGTCCCCGTCATGTGACCGAGGCGACAGTCCAACATGTTTGCTTATCTTTCAAACTATTGTTTTCCAACGGTTGTTTATTCTTAGACATTCCCTTCATATCAATTATGTGATCCTCGTTTTTTTTTTTTTTGCATATAATTTACTGATAAAGGTCAAATAACTTAAAGCTGATCAGAGGAGCCGACGAGACGCACATTTTTAATACTGCAATTCGACGTGACAGAGGACGGCCTTGAGGCTAAACATTATTGAAAAGAGCCATGTTTTATTACAGCAGCTGTGTCAGAGTGTAATAAATATCCACTATAAACCCTCACTATCCGAACGGACACATTATATACATGATCCAAGGTTTGTAACATGAGGGGTATTATTCATTGTAGCTCTGTAATAAACTCATCCTTCTTGTGTATCCATAAACACTAGTCTGTCCTCGGACTAATAATGAGTGTTGCTGCACAAGCGCTCACGTTGAGGGAACATCCATCAACGAATTGGAAAACCAGAGCAGGGTGTGCGCCGAGAAACCAGATGATCACTTTTCAACATAATGTTTATCTCATAAAACCATACTTGCTTCTAAAAAAACATGTCCCAAACATGTCCCCAGTCTGACCCCCATTTCTTAAGCATTATCACCTACACAACTCTCACAAAATATAAAACCTGAAGTTACCCCAAACAAGAAAATTTCACAACATTTTGAAACTTTTTCTAGTTGCTTTTTAGGCCCTCTAACAGTCTTGTGTGTTTGCAGCAGTTCAGTTTCATGTCTCATTGTACATTTTATGTCAAAAGTAAGATGTGTATAAAGAAAGAAGTATTCCCCACTGAGCTACACAGGTTGTTGTTTTAAGAAAAAGTTGAGTTTTCTCTGTATTTTTTAGGTCTAAAGTTACATAGTGATGCTTTAATAAGAAAGGTTTGTGTTGTTGTTGTAGGGCTCATTGAAAAGGTCTTATGTCTTCTCTCTTGGATGTGTCTTTACAGCTGATGGGACGGGACAGTTCTCGGGAACTGCTCATGGCCCTGTCCCCTCTGTTCCAAAGCGGCGGTCCGTCCACCTTCACCCAGCTCATGTCCAGCGTGTCCAGCCTGTTCTGCGGATACCCAGAGGGCGGCGGCTCCAGGGTCCTGTCCTTTAACTGGTACGAGGACAACAACTACAAGGTGTTTCTGGGAGTCAACGGCACCAAGAGCCACAGCTATGTCTACGATGAGTCCGCCAGTACGTCCTGAAATAAACTGTGTAACACTATTTCTTTGTTTTTGTCGCTCTTAGTTGTGGCAGTTGTGTTTTTGTTTCCCCACAGCCCCCTTCTGCAACGCCCTGATGGAGACCCTGGAGTCTAACCCTGTCACAAAAGTTGTATGGAGTTCAGTCAAGCCCCTGCTGATGGGAAAGATCCTGTACACCCCCGACTCTCCTGCCGTTCACAAGATATTAAAGAGTGTAAGCAGGACCCCATCCTGACTCACCCCTGCACCTCTGTCTTCTTGTTATGCTCGTCTCTTTCTATTCACCCTGTTCCATTTCCCTCAACACAAAATTCCCCTTTAAGTTGGGTTTATGAAAAAACAATTATTGTAGGTGGTGCAATGGAGAAGAAGATTTAACACTTGAACATAGAAGGACTATACTTTGAGAAAATATACGGTGTGTAATATACAGTGTGTAGTCTAAGCCTAATATCAGAAAACATAATATGGATCACCATTGTTGAATATTTCAATATATGTCCTTTTTGGTCGAGTAAAAGTTTGATTTCAAACATATCAGAAATGCAGGGCTTTGGACTATCTTGGCTTCTCTGCTGCTGATTTAAGGCTTTGATGGGGCCATTATTTTTGATCTACAAATAATGAATGTCTGTCACAACAAAGATCATAATGTTACGGCAGTTCTTTGTCATATGGATGGTGCTTTTGTTTAGAAAAACACTGTGTAGTGTGCAGCTTTAGTAGTTTGTATTGGTTTCACTGTAACACTGGAATCTCCTTAATGAAAAAAAAATGTTGCTTGTTGAGGCCACAAAATCCACATACCATAGCCACATGTTAGCAATAAAGTGGCTTTTTCAATCCAGTCGGGACAACACTGGACCATATATACACTATACGTTCTTACTGTTGTCTGCGTCTGCCGCAATGTCAATAATTCAGCCCAAACCACTGCAAATCTTTTCAGATTACATTCCATCAAGTCCACATCAATGTCTTAACAGTTTGTTCATTTTTTAATTTGTTGTCTTCCACAGGCCAACACTACGTTTGAGGAACTCGAGAGGCTGAAAAACATGGCCAAATCCTGGGAAGAGCTGGGTCCTCAGCTGTGGGCTTTCTTCCACAACAGTGTCCAGATGAATATGATCCGAGTATGGACCACTCCCTGTTCCACCATGCACACACCCACACATGTGTTATATTTAAATACCACTTTAGAAATGTTGGCAGCACTAAAAACGTGTAGTAAAGTTACTTAACAAAATATGGTATGGTATTATTCAGTTTAAAGCGCTTTGATCAATAAAATAACAATTATTTACATTACATTGTATTGTCCTGTCTCCCTCTGTCTCTTCAGGACACCCTCAGAAACCCAACTGTGACACATTTCATGGACAACAGTCTGGAGGACACTAACGTCACCACCAAAGACATCCTGAACTTCCTGTTCAACGGTCCAGTGGAGCAGAGGGAGCCGGGCATGGTCAGCTTCGACTGGAGGAACATTTTTAACCTCACTGACCAGGTCATACGAATGTTTAATCAGTACGGAGAGGTAAGAGGCACCGTCAACTCAAAAAATCAAAAAAGTCAATGGGAATTTATTGTAAATATGAATGCTTTTGTAAATGAGTAATTGCCAGGAATGACAATATACTAATAATAATCAACGCAAAATCTAATAAATGGCACTAGAAAGTGAGAAAACTAAGAGAGGAATTTTAATACAGAATGATAATATGCTTGTTTGGTTGTGTTCTTTATGTATGTGCTATGCTATGTGTATGTTTCAACCATCTCAGGGGACAGTGGCAGGGTCAAGGGTCACTCACAACCTTGTATTGTGGTTCACAGTATACTAGATTTGTATTTAGGTAACCATCCGACATAGGTTATTTCTATTTCTAGTAGCAACTATAAAGGACGAGCTATTTTCAATTTTTAAAAAATCTAGTATATATTATAAGAAGTCTAAAAGAAGCCAGAGAACAATTTAAATATCTGCTCTTTCAAAATGAAGGATTTGAACCTGTGAACAGCTACAGTAGCCCTGCTGGGACATGCTGTCTATGAAGCAACTCAGTGGATATAGCTCTGATGGTAATTTTCTTCTGAAACAAAACAACTTTAGTTCATAATTGTCCTAAACCTTCATGCCCGAATGTGTGCTCAAAAATAAACGTAAGTGTGCTTCTTCTTCAGCTGTGCTCAGTTTGTCCTCTCTAGGCACCTGCAGGAACAAAAAATTGGAAGAAAACTGTCTCCTTCCACGGATTTCTGTGGAGCTTTACATGTCTGTTTTTGTTATATACAACATTTTACACAATCCACATTTAAGCAGCTATATACAATATACAGTGTTTTGAAATAGGATATCTGCTTTTACATCACTGTATTCAGTCTATTCTGTAATGTTATTATATTCTATATATTACACAATTATTTTAGATTTAGCAAACCTCACAGGGATAAAAAAAATCATTCATTCATTCATTTTCTAGCGCTTAGTTCTGTTAGGGGTCGCGGGTGACTGGAGCCTATCCCAGCAGCTTTAGGCCTTAGGCTAATAAAGGGATTTTAAAGAATAATAAAATAAAAAAGGGGTTTACTTATTAGTAGTTTTGTTATTAAAAGGTTGTGCAATTGGTGTGTAGCCCAGCCTCCTTGTGTTTAGTCTATTTTCTTACTTTTTTTTTTGATATTTGCCAAAATGCACACATTCCCAGGACTAAACCCTACAGTCTTTTTGTAAATCCCCCAGACAGGAGCATCATTCTTCCTGGTCTGCTCCCAGGAGATTGCAGCCAGGCCCCTTTGAAACACAGAGGGCCACTTAACGCAGCCATAGAGGCACTTTTCCGTCCAGTAGGTTGAAAGCTGGGGAGAACAAGCCGGCTGTCACCCCCTCCTCGGGCTCCATTGTGAAGCCTTTGATAAAGTGGAGAGTAGATGGGAATGAGTCAGCCCCTGCTTTGAGTTGTGTGCTGTTGTATTGTACAGCCATGCGCTGACGGACCCCTGCCCATGTGGAATGAAGAGAGGGCAAACGAGTCCAGCCATCCTTCACGCCTTCACTGTGTGCGCTCAGATTTAAAGAGGGGTTTTGGAGAGAAACCCTATCAGCGAAGGAATCTCTAGAGTTCAAAAAACAAACCCCGGCGATTTACCCAATTAGACATAGCTGTCAACTAGAGTTGGACAACAGGACTGGGTCAGTGAATATGCCTCTCACCCTCAGGTCCCATGTGTTTCAGCGAGGCTGTTTCTCGGTCCATCTCTGAAGGGACATGATTGTGTTGTGAATGTATGGAGCCATAAGGATGAATAGGAAGCGCTCTGTGGTTTTTCTATGAGCGCTCGGAGGGTATTGTACAGTAACGTGAAAGGATGCATTGAACACGGTTTACATTGGGGTTTAGGGGCAACAGAGTAGTATGTGTGTAGAGCTGGTTTATGTTTTTCACAGTGAGGGAGCCTGAGAAAACGTGTTTTTATAGTGTGTAAAATGACATGTACATTACTCAATAAATGCAATAATCCATGTCACTAGAAGTAAATGGTGACGTTATGCATGAAGGTTTGAATTCATTTCCCTTTGGTGCTCTACAGGCTTAACATATTAAATCCTAATTAGCTAATGGAGGAAACATAATTATACATTGCTAATGCTGGCAATATTAAACACCTTTTTATTAATGATGATAACACAGAAGGATAAATCCCCGATGTGATTAAGGTGTTGTTTGAAGAGACATTTCTGGATAATGAGATACTCTCTGGGTTTTTGAGAGTGAATAAACAGGTTTGTTTTGTTTGTGTTTTCTACTTTCTACTTCTTTTTCTTTTTTAAACTTTTTAATGATACACACACAAACACACATATAAAAATAGATACCTTTTAAAGATACATGGACTTTCTCTGATTGCTTCATGAATGCCTCAGAGGTGCATTGTTAAAAATTTTGAAGTAAAGTTTATAGTCAAGTCAGAAAACATTAGTTAAAACTATGCTTTTAACAATGTATCAGTGTAACCCTCTTTGCATTTGTCTATCTTTGAGAAATAGACATTTAAATCTCCACTGAACCCAGAGGGAGCTCCATTACTTCCTGTTTATGTTTCTACAAATGCCTAGAGAAGACAAAATAAGCATTTTAAAGTGAACCACTGTTACATTAATTTGTAAAGCGTTGGTGTGGAATTGCAATCTGCCGTGTGTGTCTTAAAAAACTACACACCCCACTTCTAAAGACCAGCTCTTGTGAGAGACAACAGGCTGGACTCATGATTCATGACTTTTACTTTTAGAACACGTCACTTTAAACTGTTTCCAAATGAGACATGCATCTAATCCTGTTCACAATCAAATTAGACACGTCATTGTTTTCCTGGAACAGCTCTTACACTGGACTTGCATTGTATCTGTTATTTTATTCCACATATTCGACCTTGTCCTCTTTTGTTCTCTGTTCTCATCAGTGCATCAGCCTGGATAAGTTTGTGCCCTACACCGATGAGTCCCAGATGATCCACCAGGCGCTGCACTTACTGGAGGAGAACAAGTTCTGGGCCGGGCTGGTCTTCTCGGACATGTTTCCCTGGACAACGAGTGTCCCGTCGCACGTGAAGTACAAGATCCGCATGGACATCGACGCAGTGGAGCGCACCAATAAGATCAAAGACAGGTTAGGCTGTAATGTGTGCAACAAAATATATTGGTCAGCACTTAAAGGTCAAGATTTACTGTACCATCCGGGGTTAATACAGGCATGAAAACCTGGAAATGTCATAGAAATTAAAATGTATTTTTAATTTTAATTTAACATTTCTAGGGTTTGTGTCAAGCGTTTGGAAAATGTAACAATTATTCTCTATTATTCACAATACAGTCATGAAGTTTCAGCTTCTATATCATTCGCCATTATTGGGATTTATACAGGCTACTGTATGGAGCATTAAAAAACCTACACAACTTTTTAAATCAGTAACAACTAATATTGCTTTACTGTCGTTTGTTACTTTTAATACATTTAGGTAAAACATTATTGAGAAGTCATGGATAAAAAGTGTTTGTTTGAACCATGACTATCTTAGCATTTATAGCCATCTCAAAATAATCCTTTTTTTTTTTTTTACAAACTTAATAGGTCACCTGTGGTTAGTCTACAACATTAATAAATTACTAATCAAACAGTCACTTAATGAATTAAGTTCTAAATTGAATGTTAAGTCATTTCTTGGTGCATCTTAGGAATCAAGACGCCAAAGATTTATTAATGATTCATTGGTAATTCTTTTAATCCAAAAGGTCAAGTTCACTTCTGAATTGGTATTGCGCTGTTCCTTCCATTATTCATCTCCATCCCTTTATATCAGTGCAGTGTTGTGGAGGCAGCAGTGCAATTATTCACTCAAACCTATACATATACTCATACACCATCTAGTTCATTAAACATCCACATCGACCATGAGCTGTATTTTATGCCCTTTCGTTATCGTCAGTGCCTCCATTTTCAGTATGCATACATGTGGAATATAAAGTACATCTTGACTGAAGGCAGAGACCGAGTGCAGTGATCCTTGTTCCACGTTGTTACATGTTGCATTAATGAGGCTATTTTTTACGTTTCCCCAAAGGCAAAAAAATCAAAGCACCTCAAGCACTGCATCTGGTCTCAGTGTGTTTCTTTAGTTTCTCGATGGTTCTAGATACAGTATTAACTCAATACCTGGCCTTTTATCCTCCTACTCAGGGTCTTTACATTCTTTTTCCTGCATCTTTGATCTCTCATTCATAAACAGACTCTATGTCAATAGCTCCTGAGGTGAACAAACACTTTGAGCTGTTTACAGCTCACCAGCGTGCTGTAAAGGACCCAGTGCAACTGAAACATCAGCCTCTGACTTTGTATAATTATTATTATTACGCAGAAGCACTACACATGTGCTGAACGTGGCATTAGAGATGTGTCTTTGACGATTCATTAAAACCTTTCCAATACAGGAAGTCCAAACGTCCCTGTGGAGTTGATCTTAGACATGTTTTAACTTTGACTTTGTTGTTTTTTTTGTAAAGATACTGGGACCCCGGCCCTAGAGCGGACCCTTTGGAGGACCAGCGGTACCTCTGGGGTGGCTTTGCTTACCTACAGGACATGATCGAACATGGCATCATTAAGCTTCACACGGGGAACGACTGGCCTCTGGGGGTCTATGTGCAGCAGATGCCCTATCCGTGTTACGTAGACGACCTGTGAGTAAACGTCAGCACATTTATCCTTAAAACATATGAAATATAAGAGGAAACCCACCCACTTTACGTTTTCATCATTTGCAAACTAAACGTGCACCAAGTTCATACAACCTTCAAATAAATGTTCCAATACACCCACATTAAGTCTCAGGGTCGCAATCTATTCGACTTTAAAGCTCCACTTATGTGACTGGCCCCTTTCAAAATCAACCTTGGTTCTTCCTTTTTCAGCTCCACATTGTGCAGAACAAACATTTTGAAATAAAGAGACCTCAGCCACTTAAGGATTTTTTGATGTTTACAGTGATTACATTAAGTCACAAATTATTAAGCCTCTTTACTAAAGCTTTACATAACACTGTAATAACAATAAAGCTCTTATGTCTTTGTAAAATGCCAGTTTATGTAAGATCAAGTAACTACCACTCTGGTTCTCTGTAATGCTGTGCTTTCTGTGCCATTTACAGAAACATCTAAATGGCTTGAACAAAGACTAAACTAGGTTAGGTATCTGGTTGAAGCAGGACTTGAGCCAGAGCTAAACTTTTAATGTCCAAGATAATGGTCTGAGAAACAAAGATTTCATTTACAGATGTCTTCATCTAATCTAAACAGAACTTCTCTTGATACTCATTAAGGAAGCCTGAGTCCCACTAGTGGTCCTCGTCCCACCATTTGAGCACCACCCAGCACTGCCCTAATGTTTCCATCATATGTTGAAACTGTTCATGTAATATGAGCAGTGAGTATAAAAAACAGTACAATGCAAGACCATACCATACCGTACCTTTAGATGCCCTACAATCCTATACAATACAATAGATCTCAGAGCCCAAACTATTTCATCCCCCAGCTTCATGATCACCCTGAACCGCTGCTTCCCCATGTTCATGGTGTTGGCCTGGATCTACTCTGTGTCTATGACTGTCAAGAGCATTGTGCTGGAGAAGGAGCTGCGCCTCAAGGAAACTCTCAAAACCATGGGGGTGGACGGTGGCGTTATCTGGTACACCTGGTTCATCGACAGCTTTATCATGATGACGGCCAGCACGGCTCTGCTCACGCTCATCATCATGGTGAGGCTGAAACCAATCACAGTCAGTATGTTTGTGGGGGATATTTTGTCGTGTGTAATGGTGCCCTCTTGTGGAGCACCTCTGAATGTGTCTTTTTCTCTCTGCAGGGCGGGAAGGTGTTGAACTACAGTGACCCACTCCTCGTGTTCTTCTTCCTGCTCACGTTCACTGTGGCCACCATCATGCAGTGTTTTCTCATGAGTGTGTTCTTTAACAAGGCCAACCTGGCAGCAGCCTGCAGCGGCATTATCTACTTCACTCTGTACCTGCCCCACATCCTCTGCTCCGCCTGGCAGGACCGCATCACCAGGAACATCAAACTGGCTGCTGTATGACCCTTTTATGGAGCATATATTTGAAATAACATACAGTAAAATACTCCATTCACATGTCTAGTATGCTCATATACAATATTAAAATATTTAAAGGCATATTATGTAGAGTTTGAGGGAGATCATCAGTAAACATATATATTTTTTGTATTAGCTTACACATACTACTTAAATTTACATTCACATTGGCGTGTGACTGAATTCCATCTGCTTGTCATTTAGATATGCTGTAGTTTTTCTTCAGTAAATAGTGATTGGCCAAGAGTGACACACCAAACATACACATAAATCAAATGACAGAAACAACTACAGTAAAATACAAGCAGATGGCAGTAAGTGTATGAGGAGGAAATAAGCCAGAGCCTAAAATTTACAGAGAAATAAATGTAGAAAACAAGTGATTTCTAATGTAAGGGTTGGTGTAACGCAATTCTGCACTGTATGCCTTCAAAGCTATCTGAACGTCTAATGTAGCTCAAGGTAGATACCCTTCCATTTATTAGGGCTGGAGTTGCTCCTCAGGGGAATTAAATCCCAATCTCCTGCATCAGGAGGAGCTCAAAAGCTACAGTATATCTTAAACAATTCTGTGCTCATTCTGCTTTAATGATCTGATGATCTTTAGAATACATATTCATAAATACAAATGTCCCATTCTGCCTTATCCTTCTTCAGCAAACCCATTTAGTAAATCATTACTTACTTTTTCATCTAGTATTAGTGCAAATACCACATATTCAAAAATCTAACTGCCTAAACTATTTAAAACTTCAAAATAAAATGAAAGTATATGATAGCGCTCAGAAAAAGCAGAATCAAAGTACTTTTTTAGATTGTTGGGAGACTGATAAAACTCCTTCTTCTCTTTGCTGTTCTAGAGCTTGTTGTCTCCTGTGGCCTTCGGCTTTGGGACGGAGTACCTGTCCCGTTACGAGGAGCAGGGCCTGGGTCTGCAGTGGGACAACATCCAAACCAGTCCGTTAGAGAAAGACACATACTCCTTCTTCACCTCCATTTTCATGATGGTGTTCGACGCTGTACTCTATGCTGTCCTGGCCTGGTACCTGGACATTGTCTTTCCAGGTAAAACTCCTAAACTATTCTTTATTCTGACATTAAGTTACACTAGGAATTATGTAACATTTCTTCCCCACAGGACAGTATGGCATTCGGCGACCGTTCTACTTCCCGTTTCAGCCTTCGTACTGGCAGAGACCGACACCGTCATACACAGAAATGACACATCAAGGTTAGTTACGTAGCATACTATATACTTATGTGTCCTCTACCAGTCCGTGCTGCAGCATATTACAGACGGGGAAAGCCTGAGTGGGAGAAGTTGTAACCTTATCCTGTGCTTCAAAACTAATTGGTCCTGTCCAGGGCATCTAATTCCCTCAGTAGTTTGCTGGAAAGGTCAATATAACATGCATAATGAGACGAGATCCCACAAGAAAAATAGCCTCCCTTGTGTGGAGCAGTATTTAAATATAGCAACAGTGTCTTTTAAGAATAGTGCCACTTTTTTTGGCCTTTTTAAAATTATAAAAAACTTCATCATACAGGTTCAGGGCTTCAGTATGTGTGATTTATTTCAGACATTGAAAAACAAGAACAAGAAGATGTGGAGAAAGACGCTGAAAGCTTAAGAACACCGGAGATGTACGCCTGCAACGGCTCAGAAATGGGAAAAATGTGCAAACATCAGAGTAAGAGGGATCGACTGGTGAAAGAGCGGGAGCTGCTGAGGCAACAAGAGGAAAGTCCACATCTGGAGGAGTGTCAGGACTTGGGCAATGAAGGTAAAAAAGAAAAACAAAACTCAAAAACAGGTGGAGCAAGCCAGAAAACATGAGATTAAGAGTATACTGAGGACACCTAGTGGACACAGAGAGTAATGCAGTTATACAAAAAAGCCCAAATGCCATGTGATTAAAATAATAATCACTTAAAGCAGTATTCAGAATAAAACATACAAGGATTATGAGGAACAGTGTTCAGTCTTTTGAACCAGGCATTTTTTCAACTAGTCTTGCTTTCACATTATCACACCAGAGACTGCAGAAAAAATACATTTTTAACATGGTTTGGTGAAGAAATAAATTCGATTTACATAGCTTTGCAACCTTAATTGTCTATCAAGTATTCACAAATGAGCTGTGAATATATAATATTTGCTGTCAGTGTAATGTTTTGTAATTCAGACAATCAAATTAGACGTTTAAGGCATATTATGCAATTAAAAATGGTTTATTTTTTTTTTATTTTATACTCCTCTCAGCTCACAGTCAACACTACATTATCTAAACACCAAGAAGCTTAAGTTGGTTTAAAAGTCAAAGAGTGTATGCATTTTACTGAGCACTTTTTTTTTTACAACCATTGTTCTGAAAATCCTACATTTTATCCCACTGTCCACATGGCTTTAGTTTGATCAGTATGTTCTCCACATCCTATGACCTATTTTTTCTGATTGTGACCTCAGTGTTTTTCAACCTTAACAAATCGAAATAAGTATTGAACACAATGACTCAAAAAAAAAAAAAAAAAAGGCCACAGCCCAAAGACCACTCATTGTCTGCCTAATCTTGGTGTGTGTGCTTCCCTCAGGTCAGCTGTTCTTCGAGCCCGACCCAGTGGGCCTCGTGATGGGAGTCCAGATTCAGGACCTGGTCAAAGTGTTCGATGGTAGCTCTCGTCCAGCCATCGACCGTCTCAACATTAACTTCTACGAAGGGCAGATCACGTCTTTCCTGGGACACAACGGAGCTGGAAAAACCACAACTATGTAAGACATTTATTTCTATTACTACATACTTCCACATACAGCACAGAATTAATTATTGTATATGCTGACCTTTCAAAGTTATTATCTTGCACTTTTTCCATTTGATTACATTTTAACTGCTTTGCTGATTAAGTTAAATAGTTTATATTCACACTGTATGAGTCCTAATATCCATGATGCCTTGTTTTTTTTTCTGTTTGTGTGTGTCCAGGTCCATCCTGACTGGCCTGTTTCCTCCCACATCTGGGACAGCCTACATAAACGGGAGAGACATCCGAACTGACATAGACATCATCCGTAACTCTTTGGGAATGTGTCCACAGCACAACATCCTTTTCAATCAGTAAGACACAAACTTTATGGAAATTATGGATTTTTTCACACTGAAAAAAGAAACAACCACAAAATTATACAGATTTATACGCTCATATTCTATATCTGTTTTTTTTTTAAATAGTTCTCAAAGGTTAGGATGTGTCTAGCAGCTTAAAGGCGATATAGATTTTGTGTATTCAATCAATTCCCAGTTGCTGAGTTGCAGCAGCTGCAGTCAAAAGACTGTCAAACTCCACACTGTCAGACCCAGCCTGGGTAAACTTTGGGGCTTTGCCGTACTTTTGTTTCGTGGCAGTCTCACAGTGGAGGAGCACATCCTGTTCTACTCACTGCTGAAGGGTCGGACGCAGGCGGAGGCTGAGCAGGAGATGGAGGACATGCTGGTGGACCTTGGCCTGCCTCATAAGAGAGACGAAGAGGCTCAGAAGCTCTCCGGTAAAATAACACTTCAGATTAAACACAGTCAGCATTCTTTCACAAATAGGAAAGATGACACTTGATAATGATTGCAGGTGGTATGCAAAGGAAACTGTCTGTTGCCATGGCGTTTGTCGGAGGGTCAAAGGTTGTCATTTTGGACGAGCCCACTTCAGGAGTTGACCCCTATTCAAGGAGGTCTATCTGGGATCTGTTACTGAAATACAGAGAAGGTAAAAAAAAATGAGCAGACATTAAAGCAGCAGTCGACAGAAACTTCCAACAACACAGTGTTTCTGCCTGCTTTTTTTCTACAATTAGATGCTAAAACTGAATCACTTGCACTAATAAATATTTCCTACTGACGTTGCATTAAAGTGAAGTTGAGCGCTTATCCTTAAACTCCGAGCTCAAAGTTCAATGTTAGAAATCAAATCCCACATTTATCTCCATCTCGTAAATGTGTTTCTGGTAATTATGTGCGTTTTACTTTGCTTTTTCTTTTCTCTATTTAATGTTTTTCTTTTCATAAACAAAAAGGTTGCAAACATTTTATTTTAAGTTAAAAATGAATTGACAAACATTAAATAAATTGCATGTAGTACTTAGTCTAGTGGATTACTGATATTGATAAATTACTTTACATTTAGCCAATACTTCTGTGGCCTTCAAGCAAAAAAATATAAAATGAAATAGGGAAATTTGCTTTTTGAATTCTTGGTAAACAGTTTATTTAATGGAAAATAGACTACAACAACAATAGAAAGACAATCTTATTCTATAAAGTATGTCTTTTGCCTGTTTTGTGTACTTTACTGAGATTGGTCTGTGCAGGACGTACTGTGATCCTGTCCACTCACCACATGGACGAGGCCGACCTGCTGAGTGACCGCATCGCCATCATCTCCAAAGGACAACTGCACTGCTCCGGATCCCCTCTGTTCCTGAAAAACTGCTTCGGAGTGGGTTTCTATCTGACACTGGTGCGCCGCATGAAGGATCTGAAGAAGAGAGAGGTACCACAACCAGAGGAACTATAATGACAAAAGATGAAGAGCAGCCTGCTTTGATTGAAATGTGTTTGTGTTGCTGTTCCAGAACGAGTGCGACTGTAGCTCCGAGTGCTCCTGTGCCTGCTCCTTATGTACTGCTTACAAGGACCAGTCTCAAAACCAGTCCCTGCATCACGACAGAGTTATGGAAGGTATTGAGTTATGGAAGCATTGTTTAATAAAGCCCTTTCATTCTCACAAAGATCAGTTCCTAATGTCAGTGTCCTCTCAAATACAGCAATTCAGGTCAGTTTAAAATTTATGACTGACCCACTAATCCGAGTCAAAACGAGGACACAAACATAATTTAGAGTTTAGAGCCGGTATTGACCCATGTGCTTTTCCTCTTGATTCTGCCTGAGGACACAGCTTATAATGCACCACCACAAACGTTTACTAATTAACTCTCAGTTTCTTCATTAAAAAAATAAAAAAGCTGTCCTAATTTGTCCTTGCCTGACTGTCCCCTCGTGTCTTTAACTCTCAGTGCTCCACATGATGTTTGTTTTCTTGTCGCAGGGGACATAGAGAGCATCACAGGTCTCATCCACCATCACGTCCCGGAGGCTAAGCTCATCGAGAAGATAGGGCAGGAGCTGACTTACCTTCTGCCCAACAAGGGGTTCAAACACCGAGCGTATGCCAGTCTGTTCAGGGAGCTGGAGGAGACACTCGCCGACATGGGCCTCAGCAGCTTCGGCATCTCAGACACGTCACTAGAAGAGGTAATGTTGATGCAAGGCTAATGTCTATTTTACTTGAAATGCCTCAGAGTCTTATTCACATTTAATAAAAGGCCGCTTAAGTTAATAAGCACTAAGGTCTGGTCTGTTTTTACTAATTCTATTTAAAGCAGCACAAATCAGATGAAACAAATAGGACAGCTTTTTATATATAAAGTTTAATCTACTTTAATATCTTATTATGTTAAGTTGAGATGTGATAAAAAAAAAAAAGACCGTGGGTTCTCTAGGTCAAGTGGCAACACCCTGTGACCCCATCTCAGGCCCAAAGCTGCTGGGACAGACTCCTAACGGGAAGAAGTACATGAAGCACCTGCCTTTAATTCACTTACATCTAACGCTATCACTAGCGTCAGTGCTTAAATAAAGGTGTTCATGGTTTATTTAATTATATATGATTATTTTTTTTACAAAGATCTTTATGTAAATTTGCAGAACAAAGCTGGGATACAGAGCTAATGTGACCTGGCGCGTTCTCATTTTGAGTAAATGCACTGACACTGGCAGACAAGTCGTAATTTCAAAGCCACACAATTAAATTCTTAGTTTTTGACTTATTTTCTATATGAAATCAGTACTATTTCAGAGTTTAAATTGTCTTTATGGTGACTCTTCTTTTATTCAAAGTCAAAAGGTTAGGGAAAAAACTCTGCAGAGTTTATTTTTAAAGCATCAGGACTTTTAAAAGTTAAAGAAGTTCTTCATTTCTTTCCAGATTTTCATAAAGGTCACTGCAGACGGAGAAGCAGCAAATAATGCCACCACAGCCGGTAAATACCACCAGTGATGAACCGCATGGCCTTTCCTCTGAACTGACTTTGTGACCCGTTACTCTGTGTGTTTTTACTAAGCTCCTGTTGCTCTGTGTTTCCCAAAGCGTCTTGTTTGACTGTCACTACCTCTGACACTAACCTTGTCTTTACATTCACCAGTGGCATTTTAACCCTGTAGTTGTTTGTCTGTCCCGTGCGTGTTCCTTTTCTAGAGCAGTGGATGTTACGGCAAAGAAAAAACTGTAGCAGAGTGGCTTCTGAGGAAAATGAAGGTCAGAAAACTATTTAAGCAAAGCCTTCTCTTTTAGAATGACCCAGGTATGAAGTTTACTGCTGGTAGTTATGCTCACAATTAGACTGCTCTTATTTGTAGGTATTTTATATTAATCTTGTGGCGAAAGAAAAAGCATTTGCCAAAGGCTCGATTCTAGTCTGGGCAGCAAACTAAAGGTTTATATTATCCACAAAGAATTAGTCTGGTCTCTTAAGATTTAAAATGGATTTAGATCATAACATAGGGACACAGATTAAGCTGCCTCTGGACACAGTTGGACATACAACCAATCAGAGAGGCCAAATCTTGTGAGAATCCAGCTGTATGGTTAGGTTTAGCTGGCTGGTCTAACTGTCATGAACCTACAGGTGAGACTGACGGTGCAAAACCCCAAACACAAGCAGAGGTGTTTCCAGGTGTTTATTTTCCTGAACAAAAGGTATAGAATAAACCAACACAAGACCAGGATATCACACAGAACGCACGGGGTAACTAGATTCACAAAAAGACAAACTCTAGGAAAATAATCCACAACGCACATGGAACACAATGAAAACCAGAACAACAGACTCACGGTAGGGGAGAGGACGACCTAGCACCGAGCAGGGGAAAACACACAGGTTATAAATACACACAAGAGGTGAAACACATCAGGGCGGAGCATGCAATCACACAGAAGGGAAAACCACAAGGCAGGAAGTCAATCAGAGACACTTCACAATAATATCAGAAAATCAAACCAGGAACTCAGGTACAATAACAAAAACAGGCTGACTACAACACCATCTAGTGTTAGTACTTGGTATAACAAGCTCCCCAAGACTGAACTTTCCTCTTTTCTTATCTCTAATTTGATAAATTAACCTCTTAGTATATTTTATGTACTTATTTGTGTGACTTATTGCTGCCTGTATGCTCATTTATTCAGCTTTTACACTTTCATAATCCCATGCATCTGGTCATTACTTGTTCTGTTTAAACATTCATTGTAACGTGTATGTAATGTGTGTTATATTGTCGACCACAGAGCTTAATGGCGTGGGTACTAGCCACGGTGTGTCAGGCAGCAGCGCCGGGAAGGGCACCAGACAAATCAAAGGCACAAGGCTCATCCTGAAACAGTTCTTTGCTTTGTTGATTAAAAGGTTTCATCATGCAGTACGCAGCCGCAAAGACTTCCTGGCTCAGGTACAGGAGCTTCTCCACAATCAGAACTTCTGTTTTTGAAATATTAATATAAAGGTAATGTATTCTTTTACCCATGATTTCAGATTGTACTGCCTGCCAGTTTTGTCTTGATCGCTCTAATCTTTACCATGATCGTCCCTCCGTTTGGAGAGTATCCCGCGCTCGCACTCAGCCCCTGGTTGTACGGACCACAGTTTACTTTCATCAGGTCAGACAAACAAAAATCATAGAGGCATTGTAATAAATATTGTCAGTGTTAATGATATTTTTTCTGTTATTCTTTTGTCTGTAGTAATGAGCAGCCGCACAACCTCAGGATGAAGCGGTTCACGGAGCGCCTGTTAAACCCACCGGGCCTGGGGACTCGCTGCATGGACGGAGAGCCACTCGGGTGAGGAACATTGCTAAAGGGTATTCACAGTGAGGGAATGGCACGTATAGGATTCTCTATATACTGTCCCTGCTGTACTCAAGTTGACATCGCTCATCCAAAGACAGATTTTATGAGAGAGGACATCCTGGACTCAATTTTAAAGCTAAATATTGAAAGACAATTGGAGAATTGGAGATATTATGTGGTCTAGAACGTAAATAAAAAAAGGTGAGGTCTACTGAATTTAACTTAAATGGACATTTTTAAGATGTAATAAACAGAATAGGGTGCACGTGGCAAAGTGGTTAGCACTTCTGCCTCACAGCAAGAAGGTCATGAGTTCAAAACCCGGCCGACTCAAACATTCTCGACCGTCTCCGGTCTTTCTGTGAGGAGTCTGCATGTTCTCCACGTGTTACCGTGGGTTCTCTCCGGGTACTCCGGCTTCCTCCCACCGTCCAAAGACATGCATGTACAGGTTAATTGGCAACTCTAAAGTGTCCCTAGTGAATAAATGTGAGAGTGTATGGTGTTTGTCACTGTTTGTCTCTATATGTCAGCCCTGCGACTAACTGGCCACTGTCCAGGGTGTACCCCGCCTCAGGCCCAAAGCTGCTGGGATAGGCTCCAGTCACCCGTGACCCCTAACGGGACAAAGCGGTCGAAAATGAATGAATAAACAAAATATTTATGAAAATGTATGTAAATGAAAATATCTTTTATTTTATACCAATGGGCCTCTTTATGAACAGAAACTAATCTGTATAAACCTACCTAGAAATATTCTTCTCTGTTTGGGCGTTTCTAACTGTGAGCCCGTAACAGAACTTCACTTTGGTAGGATACAGTGAAATCCCAGTGCGAAGTATAATTTATTTTCATGTCACTATATTCAAAACTCCTCACAGTGTAATATTTCTTCAACATGCCTCTCCGTTGTGTTTTGGCAGAATGACATGTAGTAACGATACGTCTGAGTGGGTCTACCCCGAGGTCTCACCTGAGCTCAGCAACATTTTCGAGAGCCCAGAGTGGACAGAGAGGAACCCGTCGCCTTCTTGTGAGTGCAGCAGCAGTATGAAGCTGACCATGATGCCCCTCTGTCCTGTCGGTGCAGGGGGGCCGCCCCCACGACAGCGGCGGGAGAGAACAGGGGACACAATGCTGGATATGACTGAGAGGAACATCTCTGATTACCTGGTCAAGACCTACCCCAGTCTCATCAGAACCAGGTGGGAACTAAAAAGCATGAATGATCAAATGTGCCATATTTTGGGCAGTTGTTAACAGAAGCCCTGAACGGCAAGAGAACAAGAGATCTAATTCCTAAGTGTCAATTATATTTTCTCCTGTTAATGACCCCTGTACCCCTGAAAAAGTAGTATCAATTTATACGTTTGTTTTTTTTATTATTTCTTCTCATTATTGCACAGAACGGCAGGTGAAATAAAATATATATATTTTTTGCAAATACATCAGAGCTGTGTTCTAGTACTTGTTTAAACCACCAAGAGCCATGGAGTTCATTAGGTCTGATTAACTCACTGGGTTGAGCGAGGGGCTAGGGTTTGGGACACCATGGTTTGAGACCCACAAGAATTCATTTATGTTCATTTTATGAGTGTTGACCAGTTTTATGTTTTGGGATGAATTGAGCTAAACAGCCACAGCAATATTGTGGACTTATAAATCCTTATATATTATGTGTCGGGCTAATTAGCTGCAATGGATCATCATCATCATCATCATCATCATCATCATCATCATCACCACAGAAAGAATGTAGGGCCTAACTTTAATGATAAAACACCCCTCTCATGTGAGTGGAAGTCCTCCATTCTGAGTCCAAACTACTAAGACCTACTGACAGAATACAATACAGAGTAGCCTTTTGACTTTTTATTATACATATTTCAATACATTATAGATAAAACACTAGTGGGTTTCAAACTGAGGTCTCCTACAACCTAGTCCATCACTCTTCCCAGTCAGCTAATCAGAAATAATGAGTTAAAAGTACTACAACACAACGCATTTGCACAAAAAAAAAAGTTCAATAACAGGAGAGAAATATTTTGCATTAATCTGGTCATCTTAAAGAAAAGGTTAAAGCAAAAGCATCTGGCTTCAGTTTTCAAGGTGAAGACGAGAAGTGACAAAAAGTCTTCATGTGTCCAGATGCTTTTGTTTTAACCTTTAATTTGTATTTTGCTCTTAGGAAAGTTTAGTTTTTTGCTTTTGTTGTTCAAGGCTTTTGTAGTTGTTCGTACTTACTCACGTAAATCTTTTTTTTTTCTTCTACAGTTTGAAAAGCAAGTACTGGGTCAATGAGCAAAGGTAATACATTCATTAATTTACTTTATTATAATAGGGCTGACTCAATACCAATGTCAACACTCAGAAGTGGTACTATAATTACCATAGAAGTACTTAACCTGCTGCTGTGTGTTTTTTTTACATTTACACAAAGATTTAAACAGCACAAAATCCCCTGCTTAGGTTTTATGAGGCTCAAATACTTCCTTGTCTGAAATAATTGACATGGCACCAAATAGTATTGTTTGTTATCCACAGTTTTACCTGCCTGGTCATCCATCCTTGTACTTTTTCTATTCTAGACAAACAATTAGTCTGGTCTCTGAGGATTTGAGATGGACGTACAGAGAAGAGTAACAACAAATTTAAAATAATCTGCCTCTGGACACTATAAGACTATAGTCAAGCTTTTCATAAAGCCTCATTTTAGATAAACAGTTACCTTTCGTCCAAAAAGAGTTATACCAAATGGACATGTGTGTGACGCAAACTGTAGCTGGTCTAGATGAGTACTCAATTATCAATACTCTACACTTGAAAAAGGTACTTACTTTTTTAGAATTTAAAACCCACTAGAGGATATTGTTATCAACTGCACTGCTGTAAACGTTTGTAGAACAGTTTTTTTCTAAATATGTCTGTTATAGTTAAAAGAAAAACCTGTGTTGATCGAGCTAGACATGTGTTCTCAGTAGATGGCAGCATTCAAAGTTAAACAGTGTATTATCTGGTGAGCCATGTGCACTGTGTAAACGACAGATAGTGTTACTTTTTTTGATCCTGCTATAATATAAATCTTTTTTCTTGTCAGGTATGGAGGTCTGTCTATAGGAGGCCAGCTCCCCATTCTGGACGTGAAACCCAAAGACATCCAAGATGCTTTCTTTCAGCTGGGACGTATGCTCAACATCACAGCAGTAATTATTTTACTGATGATGTAATCGCATTGCTGAGTTAATGACTTTTATTTAACCTGTCTCTTACCTTTTACAGGGCCGCTATTCTAGACTTGCCATGAGGGAACTTGGGCCTTTCTTGAAATACATGGAAAGTGAATACAATGTAAAGGTACAGTTGTCAATGTGCTCTCTCTATAACACGGACAGTGACTGATGGCGGTTATTGGTTTAGTTTATGAATGCTCGCTCCAGTGTTGTTCACATTCCCTACATTCCCCACACTCGTAGACAAGGCTGTAATTGTCTCGTCAGGTTGTAGGGACGCTCATTTGGTTGCTCTGCTTTGCTTTGACAGGTCTGGTACAACAACAAAGGCTGGCATGCCATGGTGTCCTTCATGAACGTGGCCAATAATGCCATCCTGCGAGCTTTCCTCCCTCCTTTTGCGAAACCTGTGGAGTTTGGCATCACGGCCATCAACCACCCTCTGAACCTGACCAAAGAGCAGCTGTCGGAGGTCACAGTGTGAGTGGCTTGTCATCAAGTCTCGATGTGTTTTTAATGTCATCCCTGAATCAGCCATAATAATCATCCATCCATAAAGTATGTATGGATTGACTATATTTCAAGCCCTTGCTTAAGACATAGAATATTCACTTTAAATACATTACATCAGACATGTCCAAAGTCCGGCCCAGGGGCCAATCAGAGCACAAGGTGAGAGTTTATGTGGCCCTCAACCTCAGAGAGAAAATGTATTGTTTAATGCTCAAACTGCAGCAGCTTTATACAAACAGGTTTAAATCCAACTAAAACCTGTTCAAATTCATCTAAAACCTGTTTAATCCAAATAAAACTTTGAAATAGAAGTTGAAAATAAAGAAAGTTAATTAAATCATATTGTATACAATTTTATAAATATACTAAAACTAATTGTCCAGTGTCCACTGCTCTAACGGGACCAAGTGGAGGAGGATGAATGAAAGAATAAATATTGGGGAACATTTATCTTATACAATGTTATAACTACACACTTTTAAGAAGAAATTATAACGCATTAACATACAACTTGTTAATAGTCTTAATTGTTATGATGAGAAAAACATTTATTTATTTCATTCATTCATTTTCTTAGTCCTGTTAGGGGTCACAGGTGACTGGAGCTTTAGGCCTTAGGCGGGGTACCTTGGGCTGAAAGGGCTACTTCAGATTCCCCAATTGCCCTCTACATTAATACATATAAAATTACATTTTATTACATCTCTTCATTCCAACTGAGTAAAAAAATATTAATATTTGAATAATAGGATTTTAGAGGACACACAAACCTCACTCCTGTGGTCACATGACTCTTAAATGCTTCCTCTTTCAGGCTGACCACTTCAGTGAATGCTGTGGTGGCCATCTGTGTGATTTTTGCCATGTCCTTCATCCCGGCCAGCTTCGTCCTCTACCTCATCCAGGAGCGGGTGACCAAGGCCAAGCACCTGCAGTTTGTGAGCGGAGTCAGCCCCTTGGTTTACTGGGTGGCCAACCTTTTCTGGGACATGGTACAAAAACTATAGACCTAAATAAAAATTTTCATCTCTAATAATTTCACCTCTAATACGTCTTTCTTTTCCCTCAGTTGAACTACTGTCTCAGCACAGTCATGGTGGTTGGTATTTTCATGGCATTTGACAAAAAGTGCTACACGTCACCGTCCAACCTGCCGGCGTTATTAACACTCCTGCTCCTCTATGGGTAAGGCTCTGTATGGTTTAGTCTCTGCCTCACCATTAAATATTAAATAATGAAGCACAAAGAGAATAGGAAAAGGCGAGACTGATGCATGTTTGAGAGCATTACACGGCAAAAGCACCCAAAGGGCCTTATTAGGATGTTTCACTCGCTGAGAAATAAACTCATTTGTTTCTGAGAGTGACAAGTGGAAGTGAATAATAACCCCTCAGAGGCAGACGACGCATGTGTGAACCGAAAGGAAAACTTTGACACATGGATTTTTTTTTTTGTTTCGATAGGTGGTCAGTGACCCCCATGATGTATCCCATGTCCTACATCTTTAACGTCCCGAGCACAGCCTATGTGTCTCTGTCCTGCATCAATCTGTTCATTGGCATCAACAGCAGTGCCATTACCTTCATCCTGGAGCTGTTTGAGAACAACCGGGTGAGAACAACACTTTAAGCAGGTCTTTGTTACGCACATTCTGTCTTTAGGTACATGTCTGAATTAACATCATCGTCACTTTACTACACTGCGTATCTAAGATTTCAGAAGGGTTTGAGATTTTTACTGTAGACATGTTCATTTTTGAGCAGACACACCAAAAAACACAGTTGGTTTAAGTAGTTAATATATAAACATTAATGTATGAGGTTTCTCTTTTTTACCCCATGGCTGGGCTTTCCTCACCCTGATGAAGGTCTAAGAGCAGCAGAGGGTGTCATTATGTAAAGTTTGATAAAACCTTTGAGGCAACTGTTTGGGCTGTATTATTGATTCATTCATTTTCACTGGAGCTGGAGCCTAGACGTTGACGACAACTATTCACTCTTACATTTATTCACTATGGGCAATTTATAGATATATGCATAGATTTAGTCTTTTGGAGTATGTAAGAATACTCTGAGAAACCCACAGTGAGACAGAGAGGCTCATAGAGACGACACACAGACACATTACATTTTATAGAACTTCACCATTATGTTTTTATTTTTTTTTCTGTTGCCCAATATTACAACAGTTTCTCACAAGGCTTCACGGACTGTACCAGACAACGCCCAGTACTTAGACCCTCCATCAGGGTGAAGGTGCTATTAAAAGATTATCAGATGAATGTGTTTATTGTCTGCAATTTTCAATCACATTTTACCTATCATGGAAAATGCTCAATATCTGCATCTGGACATAGTTTTCAAAGTTTTCAAGGTGAAGACGCTATGAGACCAGAACAGCCTGATCCAATCAGAGTTAGTTTTAGGTCAAACCCCTCCCTCTATCGATAAATCTCAGCTCTCTTACAGGTTGATCTCAGGTTTAATAATTGACAGATGAAACTTCTTCACCTTGAAAACTAAGTTCAAATGCCTTTGCTTCAACCTTACTGTATCACTAGATAAGTTATTATTATTACTCTTTCTTGTTGTATACAGGTTATTATACAGTTGGTTACAATAACATTAGTATAATGTCTGATATTAGTCTAAAGACTAATATCTTTTATGTCATGATTTTTGCAAGGCAGCTACTTGTGCATTGTTCTATACTGAGTTCTTTTGCTCAAATAAATTCAAATGCAAAGTAATGCAAAAATGAGGTGGAAAAATGTTCTAAGCTGTACCTATACGCATATATGACTAGGGAATACTGACTCTGATACTTCCATGAACAAAAGACATACAGAGATAATGATAAAGCAGAAGGAGCTGTTTGCCGTATCTCCTGTCGCAGTGAGAGGGGTCACATCTGTATTCTTCCTGCTCTGACCTACTCATGAGTCACTCTGGTGTAAACACTGTATGTATTCTTTATATTTCTATTTAGGGGCTTTGTTTAGTCGCTCAAAACCATTTATCTCCACCACATACAGTATATGTTGACCTTTACAAAAAGTCGATCCTGCATTAAGATGAGTGTGCTGATGTGTTGGCAGTCTTTACTGGCGTTTAACGAGTGGCTGAAGAAAGTCCTGCTGGTGTTTCCTCACTTCTGTCTGGGCCGAGGGTTGATCGACATGGCCATGAATCAGGCTGTCACTGATGTTTATGCCAGATTTGGTAAGTATTCACACTACATTTTCACAACTTTCACAACCACAGTCCACATTTTGTAGTGCTTTTATCTCTACACAATACAGTTAAAGCTTTTTCTAACCTGGTGCCCCTCAGTCCATTTGGTCCTTTTCATTCCCCTATGTTCTTGTTCCCTGTCTTTTTCCATTGAATAAAAGGCAAAAAACTAAAGCCATAAGTCTTAGTTTCACTTTTCTACTCATATTTGTCATCATAGATTTGTGATAGTGCTCTAAAGCTGTGCCTTGACCTGAGTTATTACATAATGGAGACATTGCAGAGGTGTCCTTGCTTTCTAATATATACTGTCTATTTGCGACTTGTGTTTGTACGGCCTGTGAGATACAACAGAAACAATCCGCTGAGGTTCATATTTTTACTCAGACAGTTCATTCTGAGTGCAACACCTCTTCTGTTTTTCAGGTGAGGAGTACACAGCGGACCCTTTCCGCTGGGACTTTGTGGGGAAAAATGTTACTTTCATGGCTGTGGAAGGCTTCGTCTACTTTATTCTAAACCTTCTCATTCAGTACCGCTTCTTCTTGGAGCACTGGTAAGACTCTGGCCTGATGGAGTTATCTAGGCTACTTCAGGAATAAGAGGAATACATGTGAAATACAATAATGTTTTTGAAAATTCAGAGGCCAATATGACTTGAAATTTTTGACTTTGTACCAGAATTGAAGGCTCCACTTGAAGTCTTAATTATGGTGTTACAGAAAGCCATTCCTGTACAGAAAATATAGCTTTTGATTTTGAAATTATACTAAATTTGTGATATATTTACATTTAGTCATTTAGCAGACGCTTTCATTCAAGGCGACTATCATTAAGGTTCCATTCACCAGTGTTACTGCTGGAACACCACTAGAGGCAAGGTGGGTTAAGTGTCTTGCCCAAGGACACAACAACAGTATGAACTGTGGGGAGAGCGGGAATGGAACCACCCACCTTCCAGTTGAAGGATGACCGCTCTACCCCTGAGCCACTGCGCCCCCTATCTGTTATACAAATGTAAAGACATTTCAGATGGTTATTGATTTTCTCTTTTAGAGCAAGTAAACTGCTCTTTGGCGTCCTGCTGTTGTCTGTGTCCAAACCTGAAGGGAACACTAAAAATGCATTTAGTTCATGAATAGGTACCCTAAACCTCAAGAATGTATGCTTCTCCTCCAGCAGGACTCTGTTTGTCCTCGCTGGGCTGCTGTAGGAACAGGAAATAAGGAAACATACACTGGGTTTTATGGAGTTTTACATTTTTAAGATGTGATACATTTTAACTGACAATTTGTTGTGTTATATATGACATTTGTATTGTATATGTTGTCTTTTTTTTGGGAGGGGGTGTCCTGCAGCTGGTGAAGCCCCTCCCACTTATTTGTGTGAGCATTGTCAACTGTTTGGTTGAGATGGGACTTCCTTTTTTAAAAGAACTACCAGTTTCTGCACACCACACAGTGATCTGAAGAAGGCCAAAACATTATCTATTGAATAAAATACCTGACATATTTAGACACTGAGGGTGCAGTGTTGAGTTGAATATTGATATGTGACATAGACTCTTTAAATATTTTATGTAGTATATTATAACTGCAGAACTCTGTGTATCCATAGAATGTCATTTACAACAGATGAAAGGTCCACGGCACTAAACATATTGATCATTTTTACTATATTTGAATGCATGACTTTTCCTTTTAGGTTCCCCGTTCAAACGAACACAGGCCCAGTGCAAGACGAGGATGATGATGTGGCGGAGGAGAGGCAGAGGATGTACGAAGGAGGGAGTAAGTTGGACATCCTGCAGATCCGAGACCTCTCCAAGGTAATAATGTCTAAATTTGAAATACATTTTTATCTATGTTATTAAAATGTCTTCAGGAAGAATACATCAAGGACAGCAAGTTATGTATCCAAAGACTTAGAAACAATAATCTGAAACATCTGGTATAGTCTATTGTTCTCCCTACAGTTTTCACCTTCAGATGTTTTGTTGCTGTTTTAAGCTCTACACAAATCTAGCATCTGCTTTGTTTGCTGCACAGACCTATGTGGGCAGGAAGAGGGCAGCGGTGGACCGGATTTGTGTGGGTGTTCCTGCAGGAGAGGTAAAGTCACAGGCAGCCCATCAAATGTAGACTTTCTTATGATAAAGACATAAAGTAACACAGCAATTTCTGGTAATATTACTTAAATATTTTTGTTGAATATGCAGCTGAATCTATCATCTATGAGACATTCAACATTTTGTATTAATACAGAGACAAAATTTCCGACAATTCCAAATGACATTGATTTTAACATAATGACAATAATGAAGAGGGTATTTTGTTGTGTCTTGTGCAGTGTTTCGGTCTCCTGGGAGTAAATGGAGCCGGAAAGACTACGACCTTCAAAATGGTGACGGGTGACACTGATGTGAGCTCAGGGGAGGCCACTGTGGCTGGTTACAGGTACATAAACATCAGTCACGGCCCGTCCCAGGACAATAAAATCCAAACAGGGCTCCGTGCTGGATCAGAGGACATTCGTAATCAGACCCAGTCTTTGCTTTTGGGTTTAACACATTGCTGAGTTTCAAACGTTTTTGACTTACCATCTACAACTGTGCAATGAGGAAGTGTCAACAACGCCAGGTTATTCTGGGAAAATCTTTGGGGTGGCACTATCAGTCAGAGTGGATCACCATGAATGTGTTTAACGCAATCAGCTGTTGCCTCAAAGGGCTCAACAGAAATAAATAACAAGCAACACCCCCTGTGCTTAGACCCTCTATCAGGGTGAGAAAAAACTCAAAAGAAACCCTGCCCTGAAATAAAAACAACCACTGAAGGAGGGCTCCAGTCGCAGGACAGTCTCGGACAAGCGCAGGTGCAGTCGATGTGTTCAGGACAGTTATATACTGTAGAATGGTACTTTGACAAAGTCCATTGTATATACAGTGGTGGCCAAAATTATTAAAAAATCTGACAGAGCTTAAAATATTGACCTTTCTTTCCTCCAAAACCTGATTTCATTTCAAGGTGTTCATGAAGCATAAGTGAGTCCTCCTGTTTTTGTCCATTTTTTGCAGCAGTTACAACAGCATCTCTCTGGCTTCATGTTAATATATTTTCTGAGATATAATGTTATCCGATGGCTTCTTCTGTGAAGGAACATGATTGTACTAAAGCTCCTTTTTACGGCTCTATTCTATACTATTTTAAAAAGCATAATAATGACTTTGTAGATTTTTTAAATTTGTTTTATGGGTTTTTTAATAAACAATTCAACAAAAATACATACAACAGAAATCTCTTAAACAACCAAATAAATGAATGAATTTTAATAGAGTCCATAACCAAACCAGTAACAGAGTGGAGAGTATAACAATAGCTGTTATTAGAGAAAAGCTAAAAGGTTAAAAGGTTGGTTGTGTGTGGTTGTCTGGTCTTTTTGATGACATCTGGTGGTAAAAGTGCTGACTGCATCTCTATACCTCACACTCATTCAACTGGCCTTCAACATGTTTAAGAACCGCTCTTGTCTTACATTCTATATACTGTAGGTGCTGCCCCCAACACACAACGTCCCATCAGGGCAGCAATCAGCATCCTGAAAGCAAAGTTCAAAGTAACACACACCCCAAGTAAATCATAACCAACAAGACCAAAATCTACTCCCTAATACCTCAAAATATCATTCTGAAGAAACTCATCATTAGTTGACCAATCAGAGAAGAGACCTCAAGTAACTTTGATAGAAAAGTCGATTAACGTTGGAAATTTAATAATGGTTTCTTATATTTAAACAGTGTGCTTCGGTCCAGTGTGCTCAGTTTGTCTGCTTTGGGCAGAAAATAGCTTCTTCCACTGGACCTTCTTTCAAGATATTTCTAACACTACTGACTACACTTTTACACAATGCACTTTCTATAGACCAGTCTAGTATCTAGAGGTCAGACATATTGAACCTTGCTTTTGTTTGATTATATTTATTTCTTAAACTTAATCACTTTATAGTTTCATACTTATGTAGGTGAAGCACATTTAGTGGTTAAGTGTGAAGCCCTTAGTATTTTCAAGAAGCAGGCTGAATGTACAGACACACACTCTAAAAAAGCCAATAAAAATGAAGGCTCTACACTTGGTTTTAAAGGTCATTATCAATTTTTGTGGGAATTGGGGAAGTGATTTTTTGCAGATGTCAGTGAAAAGCCTCTTAAAATGCATTTCCGCTGCTCTGGGAGACAATCTAATAAAAGTCAGAAATAACTGGATTTTCAATAGCACAGAAAAAGGGTTCCTCCATCTTTTACTGGAGTATTTAAATGATGATCTTCCATGTTTATTATATTGGAGTATGTGTCTAACTTCTCTCAAATTAGTGCTTTGTTATTCATGTTGCATCCTGTGCTGTCAGTTCAGAGTAAACCAAGCGGCTTCATGCGGTTTGTTTTTGCAGCATTCTGACAGAGATCCTGGACGTGCACCAGAACATGGGCTACTGCCCTCAGTTTGACGCCATCGACGAGCTCCTCACCGGCAGGGAGCATCTCTACCTCTACGCCCGTCTCCGAGGGGTCCCCGAGTCCGAGATCCTCAGAGTGAGTGGGCTCCTGCTGCTTTATACGTACCTCCACCTGTCGTTTCACTCCACTGTCAAAATCAAAGCTGAGTCGGCCAAAGCAGAAGCCACAGATTTGGTTTTGTTCAGTACATATTCACTGCATGAGTTTGGTGTGTTTTGCTGAGAATGGCACAAGCAACAGTCACAAAGCGGGCTCTTACAGTAAAAATATTAGATGGGCTCTCATCATTTCTTAGATTTGCATTCCAGTTTTTTTTTCAGTCCTTGTGTCTTAGTCCTACCCACAAAAGAGACTCAGCAAGGAGAAAGGAAAGGACAGAAGCATGAGAAGAGATGTTCACTTTGTCTTTAAAGGAAGAGTTATTTACCCCATTTCATTACATTACACTACAAAAATGATCCTCCAAATAATTATTATTCTGAGGTAAAAGTTAACAGTGTAACAGTGTTCAATGTTTTAGTCTTTGTACATTTTAATGAATGCACATCAACTGCAAGTCTGTGGATGTTCATAAAACATAAAAGATGCTTGTCTAGCAGCATGTGGTGCAGGCAGGGTTTTATTTTTTTGCTTTGACTTCAGGTTGGATGCTTGCTTATTCCTTTTCACAGCTGTCTACTCAGTCCTCGCAAATCAAGAAGATTCCAACTCAATCAACAGAGCACGAGGAAGTGTGTTTGAAAAGCCTTTATTGTAACGGCTAAAACCTTATTAAAAACCACACTGGGTTTTTTGCAGGGTTCTGGAAGGTCACAGAGTGAGCGCAGCCTACCTATATACTCTCAGCAGCCAAAAGGAGGCACACGCATTACATTGTAAACTAGTCACATGTGCAACCAATTCAAAACTGACGATAGCCTACCTTAAATAAACACAGAAGAAGAAATGTGGGTTTCAAAATAAAAAATAAAAAATCTAAAATAGCACACCAGAAAACAAATTTTAAAAAATAAACATAAATCACAGGATATTCCACTAAGCTTTCACTGATTCAATTTCTGTGATCTGTCTCCCCCTGTGGGCAGCGGTGGGTTTTTTTCTCCTCAATCCTCGCACCTGTGCTTTGTGACAGTGAAGAAGATGGTCATATCGGGGAATGAGGAGCAAGGATAAGGACAAATAAGAACCTACTGTCGTCACCTGTCTGTTGTTTCCTCTGTAGGTGGCAGAGTGGGGCATCCAGAAGCTGGGCCTGACTGAGTACGCCGGCCGCTGCGCAGGGACTTACAGCGGAGGCAACAGGCGCAAACTGTCCACAGCTATAGCTATGATTGGCTGCCCAGCTCTGGTGCTGCTGGTGAGTTAACCAATGAGGACACCCCCATTGTGTTGGTTTTTTAGGTTTTATGCAGGGATTTATCAATGGAACGGTCCTCGGATCCAGATGGGAAGCCATATGGGTTGAGTCAAGCCTGGCCCATGTTTTATCTGCTGGCAGCAAACACAGCCATTCAATTCAAACTGGCATGACTCTGAGACTTCTGCCATATGCCGACAGGAGAAAAGGGACTTGGTCTGTGTTCATAAATGTGCTCAGGTTTATTGTTTGTGGCTGTGTGTTCAGGACGAGCCCACCACAGGGATGGACCCTCACTCTCGACGCTTTCTGTGGAACGCCATCATGAGTGTGATTCAGGACGGCCGGGCGGTGGTGTTAACGTCGCACAGGTACAACATGAACTTAAGATAACGTTCCTAAAATGTAAGTGACACAGTTAGCCTCATATACAAGCAAAAACTAAATATGTTCTTGTATTTTTCCCAGTATGGAGGAGTGTGAGGCCCTGTGCACGCGACTCGCCATCATGGTAAACGGCACCTTCAAGTGTCTGGGGACTATTCAGCATCTCAAGTACAAGTAAGACTTTTTATGTTATGAGGAAGTTCTTCTCAAATTTCTAAACTGTGATCTTGAAAATCAAATAACCATTAAAACAGAATCATAAAGTAAAATAGTGTAATAATAGTTTTACAGAATTAACACCAATCTTTGAACTAACAATCAACTGCTTTAACCTCTTTATCATTTACTGGTCACTATTTAGTTTTTACTTTACAAATATACTGAACAAAAATTTCAACACACACTTTTAACACGTTTTTTATTTGCCCACATTTTTCATGAGCTGAAAGAAATAGGAATCAAATATTGTTCACAAATCTCTCCAAATCTGTGTAAGTGAGCACTTTTTTGCAGACATAATCCAGAAGAAGCTGATTAGAGCGCATGATTATTGCACAGGTGCGCTTTAGCCACAATAACAGGCCACTCAAAAATGAACAAAATTCACTGAATACAGAACCACTTTACCCATTATTGAAAACACTCGTCACTCAATAAAACACCATCTTAGGCATCTGTTGCAAAAAGAGAACAACTGGAACCATTTTGTTTTAATATTACAAAATGTGTTTGGAAATGGCAAATTGTTTTTTTTTTTTTTTTTTTTTTTTTTAGAAATTAGGCTTTATATGAATTCAAAATGTAGTTAATTGGAAAATATAATCAATCCAGTCAAATTGATAAAGGACAATGTAACTAATATTCCATTTATAACATGCATATAATAATAGAATTGTTTGCTAAACTGCTTTAAATGTGGGTGAACAGACATAGACTTGACATTAAGGTGATACATGTATAGCCACATATTGTTACGGTGCTACTTGGAGTTTGATTCCTGTGTCTCTTCTCTTCAGGTTTGGTGACGGTTATGTAGTGACTATGAAAATCAAAGCAGCTAAGGCGGGACAGTCCCCAGACTTGGGGCCTGCGGAGAGTTTCATGGAGAGCAGTTTTCCCGGATGCGTTCAGAGAGAGAAGCACTACAACACTCTGCAGTACGAGATTTGCTCCTCGTCACTCGCCAGGATCTTTCAGCTCGTTGTGTCCAACAAGGAACGGCTGAGTATAGAAGACTACTCTGTTTCACAAACAACACTCGACCAGGTGTGTGTCCAGACAACATGCAGCCTTGAAATCATTGAAATGAATTAGTGTTAAAGCCCATTTAGTCGGGTTTTCACTGAGTATGGGTCGGGATTACGTACAGGAAACTCCTAAAGAGACTTGACCTTCCATTGGGCAGGAGAGTGGTGTCTGCTTGTTGTTATACAGGTTGTTCATTTATAAAATATACAGCATTTCTGAAGCAAAATTTCAAAGCTTAGAGGCATTGCCATAATTAGAATCATGTAAATGCTCCTTTTGAAGCAGGTATAGCCCGATACTGCTGTAATTCACAGTAAAAGAAGAATGTCTCTGGTTTGTTCTGAGTTTTTTTTTAATTCATATTCTTAGCATTAAACACGTGTTAGAGACTCTCTCTTCAATGCCTCTAGTTCTGCCCATGTTTAATGCTATGTTGACAGTGTCTGTCTGTCGGGCAGGTGTTCGTAAACTTTGCCAAGCAACAGAGCGGAGAGGACGAAGACATTACCCTGCACAGAAGAACCGCTGCAGGAAGAAGAGAGGTCAAAATCTCTCCAACTAAAAGAAAAACATGACTTTCTTCTGAATATTCCATAATTCCACTGCCACATTTAAGTATTTTCTAGTCAACCTGCATTTAAGCACAGACCTGAGATGTAATATGGTTGTATATAAGTGTAAATACTTTAACAAACAAGCACTTTAGATGCATAGTATTGCAGTATTTTGTACATAAAGACCACCTCATATTACGTTACACTACATCGATACATTATATTGTCTGACACTGTACTGTGACAATGGAAATGTTTACTGTTGCTTCAGTTTATCCCTATAAAGCCATCTTTGATTTACTTCTGCCATGACACGTCACTGTATAGTACATTTTGAACACAGTAGAGAAATCAAACTTTCTATTGACATTTCCAAGCTTTATACTTTTGTCTGTTCTAGTCTCATTCATATCAGTTTCTGCAGTTGAAATAAACTTTTTTCATACTGTATCTGTTTTGTATTTTAACTCATAAAAACAGTTTCTTATGTTTTTGACCGTGGTTGAAATGGTACAAAAGCCGCTGCAGACCGACAGCTTTGTCCGAGGGCCGCTCTGACTCAGCGCCGAGTGGCTTGTCACCACCGGATTAATCTGACACTCGGTCCAATTACCGTCCTCCTGCTGCAGCTCGGTGCCGTCGCCCGAGGCCGCCCACAAGCCTGAATCTCATTGGTTACCTGAAAAGAAACAGAGGGACATCAGCAGAGAGCCATCCAGGGGCTGTTAATGAACTCTCTGGTGTGGATGTCATGCTCGGCTCCTGTCCATATGGTCGGCTGCTCGGCGCTGATGAGCGTGAAGAGGGTCAGAGGCAGAGCACTGACTGTACATCGATGGTTTCACAAAGAGGACATGTGAGTACTGTACACACAAAGAGACCAGTGTGTCGAGACCAAGACAAGACTTTAGAGATGGAGACATGACCAGGAAGTGAACAGAACATTACAAGTCCAATGGTGAAGGACAAAACATTAGAGGTTTGTCCAATCACAATGAACAATGATATATGGGTCAACAGGTTGTTGTCCTGGCAGGAGTTGATTTAAATCCTAAAGATTTTAATGATGATAATTTAAAAAAAAGAGAGTATAAATGACGTTAAAGAGTTTCTTAAAAGGCCATTTTTCAAGACCAAGAACACTTTATCAACCAAAAGTAAGACAAGTCTAAATCACTTACATTCCAAACTGCATGTGAGAAAAATAAAAGTGGTATTCTCTAATCCTACGCCACTGATGGGCATTGTTTAGATTGTCCTCATTGTTAAATACAAATGATTGTAAATGTTGATCTGAACAGTGACAGGGGTGCAGTGGCTCAGGAGGTAAACCAGAAGGTCCTGTTCATGCTGTGGTTGTGTCACAGCACTGGTGTATGAATGTGTGTGAAGGTAGAGGTGAGTTATGTGGTCGGAGAGGCTGTATAAATGCTCTCAAACTCAACCCGAAATCATTCCATGTAATTGTGTCACTTCATTCATTTTACAGGAATACTGTAGCCTATGTAGAATCTAATCCACAACTGAACCCATGGATGATATTTCTGTTATCCTCAGTGACACAATCCAAGCCAGCCCATTTCATTCCGGTGACTTTGGTTCATTGTCGAGCCACAGATGGCAGACGGTTGAGTCACAAAGGTTGATCGGCTGGTTTTCGTCTCAATAGATCAGAAGTTGAAGTTAAGTTGAGATTTGGGAAGTGTAAGCAGTAAAACGTTTGTGTTCCTTTTTTAATAGTTGAGCCAGTAAATGTTTACCAGGAAGAAAATAGTGGTGGGATTTCTTTTGATTTTAATTTCTCTTTACTATTTAATCCCTTTTAAGCCCGAGAGCTACTATGAGGGATACTTTAGATGGAAGTTTAATTGGGGGCACGGCCGCAGGATCCACAAGTCACCAAAGGTTATTTATGCACAAGACTGCGTTTAAAGACGTTTTTCTGACGACAGCTACTGCATAAACTGCTGTAAAGACTGAGATGGAGTTGTATAAAAGTCTGTGTGGTTTGTGTGTGACAGATGGAAGATGACAAAAGAGGTTGAGATCTTGATTACACCAGACCAAATGACTGTCCCGCTCCATTTTCATATCTATTCATCCATCAATCACTGCTTATTCAGTCGGCCTTTATTTATAGACCATCAGCGGCACAATAGACCGATGCGGCTGGTTCTTCAGATATTCTCAGACACAAAGAGTCAACATCTTGTGACGACGCCTCCATAATGACGACAGTTTGTTCATCTTCATCCAGAACTTTCTCTACTTCCTCAACTTGAACGTTTTAATTGTTCAGAGGCTGGGACTAACTCAAGAATTTACAGATTGAATCACAAGTGGACAGTAAAGTGTGTGCCACTTAATGCAGTGGGTAATCTAAAGACTGTGAGTGTTTATGGTTGGTTCTTTGTGGCCTGCAGTTGTTGTCTGGAAGTGCATTAAATCCTTCAGACAGATACTGAGCTGTATCACATGTGTCACCATTTACAATCTCAATCCCAGTGCTTTTAATACAGATAAATGATCACCTGTCTCTTGGATCCTAATTGTTGTTCACAGTCTAAGGCCACAGTAAAAAATAAAAGTACCATGTACCAAAAGACTTCCTGTCTGTCCATCCTGAGTTAGCGCAAGCCAGGATGGACAGACAGGACCTGGCCTTAAACCACCTGGTCACATTAGATCCACACACTCAGATTGCATTGCCAGGTCTGAAAGGGGCCTATTACTGCAAGACCACAAAGAAATTCAGGGAGAAATGGTGACGACAAACCACAAACTCTCTAAATTGTTGCCTTTTTTACATTTACAGCTCCGTTTGGTCAGTTTCTATCCTTGGTTTTGCGTCTTTGTAATTAATGCTGCATGAACATATGGACAATGTTGATGACAAGCTTAACAATACTGCACAAATATTTGTTGATACATTACATTGTGTTACTGCACTGTCAATAAAACTAGAACAAATACATAAACACATACACACATTGAACTCAAAAGCTGCCTGAGCTGATCCCGGTGCAGAGGGCATCGATAAAGTCTACAATGAACTAAAGCTCAGCTGTTTTGTAAATTGGGCTAATGATGGCATTTGGCCTGAAAAGACAGGAATCATCAGTCACTCGCGGCTGATCGATGCTCGGTGCTGTTACTGACTCAGAGGAAGGTGTACAGTGAGCAGCTGGCGTCAGATACTGCTCACTGTAGCACTTCCAGACCCACTCTCTGCACCACACTCTGTTCCTCTTATCAAAGTTTGATGTCTGTCCTGTCCGTGACCCCCAAAGACGGACCAGGCGAGGGCTGTGGGAGTGGGATCTGGTCTCATGACATCACACGGAGGTTTTGGGAGCTGTGTTTGAAGTCTCAGTTGTGCGGGGGCTCACAGAAGGAATTGCTGATGAAGTGTTGGTTTTAAAATGCACTGCGCTGTCTTTGTGGGTGTCCCCATCTCTCCCTAAAGCAGCTGCCCTTCAGAAAACTTTCACTAATCTTTCTCCCTCCTGCATACAGCCACACCACTGCTGCACTGTAAAATAAACTCTATTGTCTGTACTGTTGTTATGATTACACAAAATATATAGTTTTCTGTGTGTGTTACATAAATGCCAAGCTCCTCCATTTCCTTTTTTCTGTCTGAAATAATCATTATCCTCAGTCAACTTATCCATTGCAATCCTTTAATTCCTTATTGCTCATCATTGTATTATCCATTTGTGCACTCATTTTATTACTGTATTTCCTGAAGGACTGTGTCACTTTAAGGCGGTGTGTGTAGTAGCTTCGGACTCCCTCGGAAAGAAACCCTGGCCTTTGTCACCATTAATGTTAGTAAACATCTCTCCATTTCGTCATTAGTTGTACAGAATATTCACCAAGTTTTTTTCACTTACCCAACATTTCCATGAGCTCTTCTCTGTCACCGTCTTCGTTCTCGCTCTGTTCAGCCTGATTCTGAGACACTTGGTCATTTGCATTTAGAGTGCAGAGATAAAACGGCACTTTCTCAACGTGAAGTCACTTGAGACTTAATGGAAGAAGATGAAGTTGTGCTGCCGGATTTGATTTGTGTGGCATCGAGGAGAAGTTTCCTCAGTGCTGCTTCGGAAGAACACTGTGGATTTGTGTGGGACTTAGAAAAAATGGAAACTAGTAGGAAGTAATTAAAAACACTTGTATTGTAAAAAAAAAAAAAAAAAAACGTGGATTAAAAATACAGGCTTTTAGAAGTAAAAGTTTTTACCTCTAGTTTTTTTTTTTTCAAGGCAAATTAAGTGAACATTGTTTCAAGAAGATTCAACACTCTTATGTTGAACTGATGGACTTTTCTGAATATATTTAGTGATATTAGAATAACCGTGTATTTAAATTGCCGTTGGATGCATTAAACAATCTCTTAAAACGGCAGGATAAAACATTAACAAGAAAACTAAGCCCTGATTGAATTTCAAACCAGTTCAATATTTGGATAAACAACCTTTTCAAGATCTGATAATTGTTTGAAGCATTACTTTTTTTTTATTAAACAGATTGTCAAGTATCATCATTTTTAAAGCCAGTGATAATCATCCACACTGCTGTTGTGTGGCACTGTGTGGACATTTGCTGATAATGAAAACAAAATTCGATTTGTGAGGTGATGCTAATTAAATTATGGAAACCATGTAGACATTTGTGGAAACTGTCACTGAATTCTGGTCACGGCTCGTTTACTGCAGATAATTAAAGAACACATTGCTTAAGGAACATTTAAGAACATTTACTTTACAAATTCACTCTCGAGTTTAGTAAAGAGAAGCTTTCCTGCAATGTTCAACTTGTACTTCTTTTGAAATATAGGATTTTACCTTATACATGGCCGAAACCCTTGAAATAATAGCTTCAAAATTCCCACCAACTTTACTAAATCATTTCGAGTAAGAGGGCATGTTTACAGCAACACTATGTTTTATGGGACAGGTTTATGGAAGAGGGTACCCTGCCACACGCCCAAAGCACCTGGGGGGCTCTCGGGCTTCAGAGATTCAGCAGCACATCTCTGAGACTCAGCTACAAGCCATTTACATTTTTTTCAAACACAGACCAAACAGAAAGCCAAAAACAGGTGGTACCAAAATATGCAAAGTCTGCCCTATTGTTTATAATGGAGACTCCGCCTGACCATTTCATAAAAACATCTTAATAGTTTTGGTTTGTTTCACATTGGAACAATTCTATTTGGTGTTGACATGTGTGGCTGTAATTTCAAATAGTGTTTGAGCTTCAACAGACTTCATCTAAAGGGATATTAATCCAAATATTGTTGTTTTTTTAGGCTGTTTTTGGGGTTATTTTGCTGTTTTCCATCTTGATTTATTCTGAAACTGTACCATTGCACATTCAAACAAGTGCCCCCTTCATTTTAGACACCAGAATTATTGAAATACACCTTTTAGTTGACCATATGACCATAGGTGAGAGTAGGAACGTAGATCGACTGGTAAATCAAGAGCTTTGCCTTACAGCTCAGCTCCTTCTTCACCACGACAGACCGGTACATCGACCGCATTACTGCAGAAGCTGCACCGATCCGTCTGTCGATCTCACGCTCCTTCCTTCCCTCACTCGTGAACAAGACCTCGAGATACTTAAACTCCTCCACTTGAGGCAGGAGCTCTCCACCAACCTGGAGGGGGCAAGCCACCCTTTTCCGACTGAGAACCATGGTCTCAGACTTGGAGGTGCTGATCCTCATCCCAGCCGCTTCACACTCGGCTGCAAACCGTCCCAGTGCACATTGAAGGTCCTGGCTTGATGGAGCCAACAGGACAACATCATCTGCAAAAAGCAAAGGCGGGATCCTGTGGTCCCCAAACCAGACTCCCTCCGGCCCCTGGCTGCGCCTAGAAATCCTGTCCATAAAGATAATGAACAGGACCGGTGACAAAGGGCAGCCCTGCCGGAGTCCAACATTCACCGGGAACAGGTCCGACTTACTGCCGGCAATGCGAACCAAGCTCCTGCTCCGGTCGTACAGGGACCGGACAGCCCTTAGCAAAGGGCTCCGGACCCCATACTCCCAGAGCACCTCCCACAGGGCACCACGAGGGACACAGTCGAATGCCTTCTCCAGATCCACAAAGCACATGTGGACTGGTTGGGCAAACTCCCATAATCCCTCCAGCACCCTGGAGAGGGTATAGAGCTGGTCCAGTGTTCCACGACCGGGACGAAAACCGCATTGTTCCTCCTGGATCTGAGGTTCGACTATCGGCCGCATTCTCCTCTCCAGTACCCTGGCATAGACTTTCCCGGGAGGCTGAGGAGTGTGATCCTCTGTAGTTGGAACACACCCTCCGGTCCCGTTCTTAAGAGGGACCACCACCCGGTCTGCCAGTCCAGAGGTACTGTCCCCAAACGCCACGCGATGTTGCAGAGGCGTGTCAGCCAAGACAGCCCCACAACATCCAGAGACTTGAGGTACTCAGGGCGTACCTCATCCACCCCCGGTACCTTGCCACCGAGGAGCTTCCCAACTACCTCAGTGACTTCAGCCCGAGTGATGGACGAGTCCACCTCTGAGCCCTCGTCCTCTGCTTCCTCAGTGGAAGACGTGACGGTGGGGTTGAGGAGATCCTCGAAGTATTCCTTCCACCGTCCAACAATATCCCCTATGGTCATGAGCTTTGGGTCATGACCATAGAAGAAAAGAACAAGATCCCGGATACAGGCGGCCGAAATGAGCTTTCTCCGCAGAGTGGCGGGGCGCTCTCTTAGAGATAGGGTGAGGAGCTCGGGAGGAGCTCAAAGTAGAGCCGCTGCTCCTTCACATCGAGAGGAGCCAGCTGAGGTGGCTCGGGCATCTGTTTCAGATGCCTCCCGGACGCCTCCCTAGGGAGGTGTTCCGGGCATGTCCCACCGGGAGGAGACCTCGGGGAAGACCTAGGACACGCTGGAGGGACTATGTCTCTCGGCTGGCCTGGGAACGCCTCGGTATCCCCCCGGAAGAGCTGGAGGAAGTGTCTGGGGAGAGGGAAGTCTGGGCTTCTCTGCTTAGACTGCTGCCCCCGCGACCTGGCTCGGATAAGCGGTAAAAGATGGATGGAGATGGATGGATGGACCTTGTAGTTACAGAGAGATACAGTCAATTTACTGTGGACCTGTCCTTTTCGAGCAGACACAGCAAAAAACAGGCTCGGGCTTAAAAGGTTAAGAATAAAAAAAGAAATATATATAAAAAGCACCTTTATCCTAGAGGGTTGAATAAAGAGCTTCAACAGCAACACCGTCTCAAATGTGCTGAGGTCACAGTTCAACAACAGGACACTACTCTCACTGGGAACTCTCGATATGCTGATGAACACTTTGATCAGGAAGAGGTTTGTTGTAATGATGTAAACAGCCCTGGACATTAGTATCAGGGGTTTGCCATGTCAGATACACAGTTAAAAATGTACAATGCATCTACGCTAGATATGCCAACATACCCCCACAACCAAAGAGCGAAGCATATAATGTACAATGTTTCTAGAAGATCACATTTTAAAACCCTTGGGTGTGATGCAGCCAGTCTCTTCCATGTCACCTGTTCTGTAGCTCTCTGTAAACTTCAGGAGTGTTGATGATTGTTGAGAGTCCACAGTGAAGCCATCGTCCAGACCCGGTGCCTGTTGAGTTTTGAAAAATGGTTCAAAAAAGTCTAAAGAAACAATCTTCACAGATGAAGAAGCACACTGAATAGCAAACACAAGGTGCCATTGTAACCGAATAGAAAAAAATATAAAGCTACTGTTTTCTCAAGTGTATCTGTGGGGTTTTCATTGTTAGCAGCAACACACAGGCAGACATTTACACAGAAAACAAAATTCTGAAAATGCTTTTTCAGAACTAGCAGCAGCCAGCGACAATCTGCCTGCAATTTGCTTCCCAGTTTCACAAACCGAACGGTGATGGAAGAAAAACTCAGTAGTGTTGTTCATGAGGCTCGGGCACTGAGGCAGATGTGTAGTACACTCTGGGCTAAAAGCTAAATGTAAAGATCACACTTTTTATTTGATCTCAGGAGAAACATTAGGCTGGTATATTAAGCTGAAGGACTAACTGGCTCTGGAGCTGGTTAAGTTCTGCACAGAGGATTAAAAACTCAGCCCAATCACCAATCAGCGTCAGCGTATATGTATATATTGATTTACTTTTTAGATGCCACTGAGACTGTGCTTGGTTTTGTTTAAACAGGTAGAAGAGACAGTATCTGGGTGGGTTCACGTGAGTTCAGAAAGCTGGCTCTAGGGCACAGCTAATGTTGGGTTATGCTTTGTGCTCTCCCAGACAAGTGTAAGTGAAAAGTTTCTACGATGCCGTCATGTTGTGGCAGAGTCTGGAGCCGACGTGAGGCTAATAACCCGGATTTCTCCCTGTGATTGGAGTCGACAGTGCGCTCTGTGACAGCTTTATTGGACCTATTCATTCAGAAAGACAAACCCTGAGCAGAGAGCGGCGATAAGAGACGACTGCAGGAAACAAAAATCCACTCTAACATTTCAAAATAAACCCAATTTGTATCAATGCTCTAAAATCTCAGGTCACTGTTTGAGACACTGAGGAGCTAAAGCTGTGGCCTTTGTGTATTTAATACTCCAGTCCCTTAAATCACAACATGAAAAGTGTCAAAAAATATCACATGATAATTCCGGCCTGTGGCTTCTGTAATTGTGCTGGTGTTGGAGCAGAGTTTAGCTTTGATCTTACAGCTCGGGGGATGTCATTACGCTGCTCACGACGCCGGGCTTTTGTCAATAGCTGCTGTTGGAAAGAATGATTATGCAGCGCCGAACGGAAATGAGAACTTTGATAAAACCTCACTATGATATATCGCAGCACGGTTCTGTTGTATGTTTTTAACACTGTGCCCTTTTTATTGAGAACGTCTCCGAGCACAGATTGAATTGTAGCCAAACCGTGGATCAAAACTTCAACATGACTCAATTTGCTCCTTTGATGTAATATTTCAAACAGTCCACATTTTAGTGAAGTAAAATCCAGCTAAATCTGGTTGTGTTTAGAGAGAGGTTTTTACAGCTGGATGCAGAAACACGCAGAGCTCTTGATATAAACCAAGATTAGCTGCAGACAATTGGTAAGCACTCAAATTTGCAAAAAGAATACAAACAAGAGACTGACACTAGACATGTCACCATCACGATGAGATGAGATTTAGCCGGGCCACAACACTAGAACTGCACTGTAGCACTTTCACCTTGAATGTTCAACTAAACAAAAAAACAAAAAAAACATTAACCCTTTAAAACCGACCCTGCTTTTTAGCGTGTCTGCTCGAAAATGACATGTCCACAGTAAATTGACTGTGTCTGTAAATACAAGGTGTGTTTCAATGATTCTAGAGTCATAATTAAGGGGCCCCTTGTGAGATTTCCCATAAGTGAAATTTTGAATGTGCATGTTACAGTTTTAGAATAAATCAAGATGAAAAACAGCAAAATCCCCCCAAAAACATTTCCGCCTAAAAAATACATTTGCAGCTCAAACACTATTTCAAATCACAGCCACACCAAATATAATTCTGGTCAGGTGGAGTCTCCATTTGGAACAATATGGCAGAGTTTGGCACAGTTTGGCACCACCTGTTTTAGTTTTGGCCTGTGTTTGGTCTGTGTTTGGAGTAAATGTAAATGGCTCAGATGTGCTTGTAGCTGAGTCTCCATTGATCAGTTTGATGTGCTGCTTTGCCATATTAGGCCTGGGATGTGTGTAGTGTATCATGCTGTTTGTTTGTGACATGTGACTTAACAGGTTTAAACACTATTTTATAAGCAACCTCTAGATTTGATCATTTTGGTGAAGGGTCAGTGATGGAGGGTGGTTAGGGGTTTCTAAAGGGGTGAGTCAGCTCTGGGGCTTGGACATCCCCTGATGCCTGAAAGACGGAAGTGGGTGAAGAGACGAGGAAGAGGAGGGGAACAAGGTGGTAATACTTTTTATCTTCATTAATTACCTTAAAATAAAGGTCTCTGCATCGTGGGAAAAGGGACATGCAAACCTTAATAGAATCATTTTAGTTCTATTACTTCATAGTTCTATTTCTACAGGTGCCCAGAGAGGACAAACTTAGCACACTGGAGCATTTTAAGCTACTAGGAATTTAGGTTATTTATAATAAATTGATTTTGTTTGAATTTCTTTTAAAGTGAAGTCACCATCAGACATATTTCCCCTGGGTTTATTCATAAAGCAACATTATGTCCCTGCAGGGCTACCATAGCTGAACAAATACAGTGCTTTGTGAAATCGAAGGCAATAACCAATTAATTAATATAAAGCAATAAAAAAACTTGACAGAAGGAGGTTTGAAGTGTGTGGTCCCACTCATGAACTTTAGATTATAACATTATTATAAAAAGATGTGGAGTTGCAATTTACCTCCAGATCAACCACAAAGGCCCCAAAACTACACACCACCTTTAAAAAGGCCATATAAACATGTGTTCTTCTGAGTCATGCTCGGAGCACCAGTATTCAGTATGTACCACTGTTATAATAATTTTAATTCTTATGTTTAGAGTTACTGGGGGCTTATAGTTCTCCTCAGGTCATGTCAAATTCATGTCATGTCCTTCGTGCTAATCCAAGCAGGAAGTAGACATAACAAGACTGAGACATGGCTTGAGGAGAACTATAAGCCCCCAGTAACTCTAAACATAAGAATTAAAATTATTATAACATTCCCCCCTCTAACCGAAGACAAAAATGATTATACGGGATATGTTTACAATCAAATGGGACTCCACAGAGTCATGCACTGATTCTTCAAAATCAAATTCATAAAGTCCATAAATCAAAACACAGTGTCACTCCAAAATAGCGTAGAAAAATATGCCAGAGGTTAAGCTGGTCGGCCCATCGGACTTTAAGCTGGTCGCCCCATCGGACTCAAGATCTCTGGCCTGTCCCTGTCATTAAATAAAAACACATGGAGTGAGACATATGCACATTCTTAATGATTAAAACCAATTCTCTTAAGCATCATAACATCAATGAACCATACGGCCCTTAGGACTGTAGTATGATCCGTCCTGGAGCTGTTGTCCCGTTGGTGAACATGCAGATGTTAACGTCCCTCAGATATCAAAGTGTTCATCTGAGGTCAAAGCCTCGACCACAGTCGTTGGGCAGGTGCATGTCCAGGAATGTTGACCCAGCAATGGCCACATCCATCAATCCCACCAACAAGCTCCGGATACATGGAAATCAACACAAACAAAAGTTATAAGACATGGAAGACATGGAAGTACATCTCAATACATAATTAAAGTCTCAGTCACTTTTCCAAATATTTTGTATCTATTTTTCTTTCTTGTAATTCTTTAAATCACTGCTTTCAAGTCAGTTCTCAAACTTTTTCTACAAAACCATTAACCCTTTGTTAATGTTCACATTCTTAGACATTAGACATTCAACAATGGCGCCCATTCATACAACATTAATTCTAATACACAACTTCTTTTAACTGTTTTTAACTTTAAGTCCACATTATACATTATAGGTCAAATGTTAGGTCAAATGGTCAAGTGTACTTAGGCTAGGTCAGATGCCCTGCTGGGTTTTCGCTTTGTCAAAAGTAAACAACTCACACTCAAGCTAGTAGATTGTTTATGCTAATTGTTATTAGCATAAAGAGGGGGGAATGTTATAATAATTTTAATTCTTATGTTTAGAGTTACTGGGGGCTTATAGTTCTCCTCAGGTCATGTCAAATTCATGTCATGTCCTTCGTGCTAATCCAAGCAGGAAGTAGACATAACAAGACTGAGACATGGCTTGTCACGGGACTCTTTCTCCTGGACCATTGTGAACGCCTCCCACTAGGGACGTCACTGTGTTGTATATAATCCCATGTTATGTTTACATCTTTAAGCAAACCTTCCGCTGTAATATTGTGCTGCTTTGCTTCTCCTTGCAAGGATTAAAACTTGACCATTGCTTGTTAAATTATAATCGGTCTCCGTGTCTCTCTGGTTAAATATATGGATATAAAATATTCCTATAACAACCACTCAGAAGGCCAACAGGGCAAAAATATCAAGACATTTCCACCGAACCACCAAAGCAAGTCGGAGTTTGGTTCATTTTTTGAAAACAACAAAGCAATTTGTCAAAGTATCCAGGCACTCTCAGTACAATTTCCATTTGAAGTCATCTGGAAACCGGGCCAATTACATAAAGAGGCTCCTCTGATGGAGGTTAAATCTTGTCTTGTTACAGCGCCGCCACTTTAAATGTAAAGTCTAAGTGTAGCCTGCCACCAATAGCTGTTAACTTTAATGACTTCAATCACCACAGTTGACTTGTTTTAGAGACATCCGTCTGCGCCTCTGACTTGATCTCCAACTGTTGTTCCCTCCCTCTGAACGTGCCTGGAATGCACAAGCGGACCGAAAAAAAACTCAACAGCCCCATGTTTCTGCTCTGAGCTTTGGATAAGTGGAAAAATACCAGGCTGCAAGTCCATTTTGGCTCAGACTGTTTGTTTTCATCACATTCTGGCCTGTTTGTTTAAAAAAAACATGCTCTATTTAGTCCTTTTGTGTTTCCAGATGTTATCAGAGTGTTTTTGTCAGATGCGTACGCTTTAATTGTCTTGTGTCCAGTGCAACACAGAATAAATGAATCTTATTTTAACAGACAGTGACAATGTGGCACATCTTTACAAGTGTCAGAATGATTTGTAGCGTCACACATTATCACAGTCGCACTGTTTACCTTCCACACTTTGAGTTGCTGATATTTCTTCTGCTAAAGATGTCATCATTATGGAAAATTTAGCATAATGTTTATAAACACAACATCAAAGCACAGCAATAAATCAACATATTCCACCTCAAGATGCAAGAGGCATAATTTCTTCTTTCATTTATTTATATTTTTTGCTTTAAGTCACAAAAGCTTCATATTTTTATGTCTATTTCCTGTCACTACTGTATATTCTGTATGTCCGTAATAATCAATAGACACCTGCAAAACAAGTGTCAACACATAGTGACCCGGTTTATAAACCCACAGTGAATAAAAATAAGTTTCATTTTTCCGACTCTGCCTGTACGTAGCCTTTATGATCACCAGCTTCAACAGCAGAGGCTCCTCCTATAGACCCAAAGACCACAAACTATATAAAACTATACATTTTCAATAGACTCATGAGCACAACAGAGTAAGATTCTGACCTTTGCGGTGACCTTTAAGTTTGAAGCCTCTCTCCTTGAACCAATGAGAAGAAAAATCGTTATTGACCAAATCCAAACAGTTTTATTGTGTAAAGTGTGCCCTCCCATCTCGTCTCTCTGCCTACATCTGCCCTCAAGGGTCTTTAGCGCTAATTTATTTCTCACTGGGGGTTTATATGCCAGCTCTGTTTGTTTGTTTTGTGAATGTTATGCTCTATTTCTTTAGTAACACTCATCCTAGTGGCATAAAGTCAAGCTGAATCTAGGTTTGTTTAAATTATTATTTTTCAAGTAGCTGCAACCAACAAGTGACAAAAATAACCTGGATGTAAAAATGTAACCTACAGCCAAATTAAAATAAAATCTCTGAAAAAATTCCAGGGTTTGCTTGGTCACAGGCATTGACAATCTAGCAATCGTTGCTCTTAAAGGAGGGTTTAAATGAAATATCTAAATGTCAAATATATCAAATAAAGTTGCATTTCATGGTAAAATCTTTCTAGTGTATCAGAAGTCATGCTAAAGGTAGCTCTGCACCTTCGCAACATAATAAAGCGACTCAGATCCCTGTCCCTCAAACCATACAGGCCATGTTTACACATCGAGACACTACTTATGATCTCAGAGGGATGGATATATATATAAATAAATCCACACATAAGGAGAAATATGAAGAGGAACTGTTTATCAAACAAGAGTTAATCTGTGGAACAGCTACTTATTTCTTCCAAACTAAAACAATATTCAAAAGAATAGTATTGAATAGATAGATGACTGATATGTAATATTTGTCACTAATAATTTAGTCTTGTTAATTCTTTGTTCTTCTTGATTTTGGATTGTGCTTTACGTTTGGAGATAACAGTAGGAAAAATAATCATTAGCTTCACCGTACACCTTTTCTTTTTTGTCAAACTGAAATATTTGAATTACTTGTGTTATGTTGTCTTATTTGGATTGTGTTTGTGTTGTGAACGTTTGTCAATCTGTAACTCTGTAAGTATATGTGCACAGATAATCTTTTCGGTGAGCATGCTTAGTATACACCAGAAGAAATGTGTATACAAGCTTAGGTGCATGCAAGTCTACCTTTGGCCATATTTAAAAACTTATTCTGACCAATGTGTACGATTACTGGAATTTAAACCAGCTTTATATATTAATTGTTTTAGTCTGAAATCTTTTCCATTGAGCCACTTTAAGTTTATGTATGAAGCTAAACTCTGCTTAGTCCATACTTTCTCATATCCTCTCATAGTTACAAGTCCTCACAATGCTATACATTGATTTCTTCGCCTTGACAGGGCTTTTCAGGGACCTTAGCCTGTGACAGCCCTAGGATATTGGAGTGCCATCTCCACCCAGGGAGCAGTGTAAGGCCATATGGTTTGGCGGTATAGGGCTTTAAGAAAATGAAATGCCTCTCAGTGCAGGAGGCAGATGATGCATGTCGCGGCGCCTGACTCCGGTGCACTGTAAGGATCAATACGTTGGGATCCATACTGTGTTTCCTACAGCGTGAAAATGTTTCTGTTGTTCCCTTGACCTTCGAGACGTTGACTTTTCCATTGATTTGACCTTGAAAAGCGTTTCTGCCCTGAGCCACAGATTTGCCCGTGGGTGGTCAGTACGCATACGTGGCCTTTATATCACAGGTTTGAACATATGTGCTCTCTCCGGCTGTGCACATCTGACGTGTGGAGCTGAAGGTTCACAGAATCCTCACGTGTTATCGCCCGCAGTCACACTAACTCTTCTGTGCTTCACGTTTTGTTCGAGCGCTTTCAGACGTTTGAAGACAATAAGAAGATTTGGCTCCTTCATTAACCTTCTACAAACGCTAAGGTCAAAGCCGTCAGCCACAGCACAGGGATTGTTTTATAATGAACAACTCCATTCACAGATTTCATTCATAAACTGTTGTTTACCACAGAGTTGTTATCCCAAAATTCTACTAATCTTACTTTTTTAATTTTTGTGCTAGTGAGTTCTGATGAAGCGTTTTATAGTAAGCCCATTCTCCACAGTGGACAAATGTGATGATGAAAAGTTTTATTTAAATAAAAATGCAGGTGCCAATGGAGCCAGTTATTATTTGCTTGTTAAAGTTAAAGATAAAAGAACATAGCGTTAAATCCTGGCTCTAATGTTAAAAAGTAGGTTAGGGTTTAAAGGTAAGGTGCTTCATTTTTGGCTTTTTTGGTAACATTTGGAATTGGAATTAAAAGTGAACAGCTATGGTAGCCCTGCAGGAAAAAGCCATTGTCTGAGAACAAACACATTGGAAATACTAAATTGTGATTTTGCTTTAAAATAGTGCTGTCCAAACTTTATTTCCGAACAATATTTCAAAATGTCAAAACATGTCAATCATTATTTGCAAACCAACATTTAAGTTTTGGAAATTTTATGTCAACCCACGTGTAATTCTTTTCTGTGAAGGTTCTCATTCATCCAGGTAATCTTGAGGAAAAAGTTAGAGCAAAGGCACCTGGATTACGTTTTTGTCCAGATGCAAAAACATCCTTACCTTGAAAACCTAGTCCAGGTTCCTTTGCTTTAATCTTTTCTTCATGTTTAATTTTGTTTATTTATTTTTGATAATACTTTGTTTTCTTCATTAATAATAATAAAAATTTACATTTATCAGACGCTTTTATCCAAAGCGACTTACATTGTTCTACAGTAACTACCTGTGTTACAGCCACTGGAGGCAAGGTAGGTTAAGTGTCTTGCCCAAGGACACAATGACAGTATGAACTGTGGGGAAAGTGGGAATTGAACCAACAGCCTTCTGGTTAAAGGACAACCCCTCTACCACTGTGCCACAGTGACAGACTGTCTCTCTCAAAGTACATAACATATAGGTTTAGTATATATATATATATATATATATATATATTCTTTTTTTATGTTAAAAGTGGTAGGCAAAAATAGGTTTTGGTCAATTTAAATTACGTTTTATATGTTTTAAGCGAAAATATTGTATCTTTATTGTTACCCCCAAAAAAAAACAAAAAAACAAAAAAAACATTATGGACTACAAAAAATTATTTTCTAATTTTTTTTTAATTTCTTAAACACATTTATTTTTTTGTTACCCCCAACTTTACAGTAACCTTTTTTCCAGACAAATCAACAGAAACAAAGCCAGACTTACTGAAAACCATTCTTTATTTGGTCGTGTCACATAACTTATTATTTACACAATGTATTTGTAATCCGTGTACTGCTGTCTGTATAAACATTAATATAGTTCAAGAGAGGAATTATGACATGTGCAAATGCAAAATACAGATGTCTAATTACAATATAAAAATGCTCTTCAGACAGCACACATTCATGCACAACAGCTGTTTCCAGAAAGTACTCCACTTAATAAGGCATACAAACATACCAACCTCAAAGTGAGAGCCCACCAGACTCACTGTTTGCTTTGTACCTCAATATTTCATGACCTGGACGACATAAAAATCCTCCAAAACACAAAAAGCCAAGTACAATTATCACACAGGTGCATTATGATTCACCACATTTCTCACCGATTTGTTCGAGGTCAAGTGCAAATAACTTTTAAAAAGGAAAAGTTCAAATGAAGGCGGTAAAACGCTGGCATAAATTATACGGATGTGGTGATGAATAAATGGTTGAGGAAAGAATGGAAACAAAAAGAATAATTAGAGAAAACGGGCCAAATGTGAATTAATTAGAGGGTTATTGTAAAACCGAAACAGGAAAGCACATAACTTGAAGACTTGCACTCTGAAAGCTTTTAGTGAAAAGAGTAGAGAATGGGAAGGGCGCTGCGTTTTTAAAGTGCTGTCATTTATCTCAAAATGGCCTACTTCTGTTTTAAAATGCAACAAATGGTTAAGTTTTTGTGCTGTTAAAAGTGTTCATAGCTTATTTGTGAGATACATCAGTGACGGCTGGTGTCGATGGGCTTTCCTGTCATTTACTTCAAAAATGCATTGTGTTTACTTTTATGTTATATACTGCCTTTAATCTGGTACATTTTAAAACGGTGATTTTATTCTGATGGCAGTACCCGAGCATGACGCAGCAACAGCACCACTCATCTCTGTAATTTAGTGATTGACAGATGTGAAGGCCCGCCCCCTTTATTTACCTAGCATTAGGGCTATATTTTTTTCAACCAAGTCTTGAATTTTGGGTAAAAACAGACGTAAAGAGTAACATATACGCATATGGACTTCACTTAACTTTTTAGAGTGTCTTGAGGGAGAAGTGACCCTGGCTCCAAAACCAGTCCCTAGTCTCTAACCCCTCAGTCACTGCACAAGGCTAAAGTATACATAGTAGACGCTAACAGTGGACTAATAGTGAATGGTTTCGAACATTGTACTTTTGTCCTGTTAGGATTAATCTTTTGATACTTGTGTAAAAAAAACACTTGTCAGCAACTTATGTTAAACATTTTAGCAAGTAATAAATACAAATTAAAACAAATAATAGAAATACTTTAAGACAAGTTACCCTTTTATTTACTCACACAGGAAAATTTGCTTTTACTCCATCAAAGTGTCGCTATGGCAACCCGTCAGGAGCAGAGGGTAGTGGCGGAGCAGCTCCTGAGACCCTCCACAGATTTGAGCCAGTCTCTTAAACCATCATGACTGGATTGTTGCTACACTGTTTTCTAGCCTTTACAAAAGGTAATGTCCTTGTACATATATCACATGACCACAGAATGGGTCAAACATGCATGTTGTGTAAAGTCTAAAACTAATTTCTTCTCCTCAACACTGTCCATCGTTGTTTTATATAGTTTTTATGATTCATTGTAGAAAACTTTGCACTACATTTTAGTCCACCACACACACCACTACAAAATGTCAAAATCAATATATAGTGCTTATGGAGCCAGGGACAGTATTATATAATGCACTTAGCAATTACTGACGCATTTAGCAATAGCATCAGAAAGGTCATCGGTGCTTCACTTCAAATCGTAAAGAAAGGCTGACATCTATCCATCCTTTTCCTAATTTCACTTTTGTAATAAGTAATCAGAAATTGTACTTGAAGCATTCTGATTACTTGGTATTTGGTCATTTCTTATATTTAATCAGTTTGAGTGAAAGAGAAATCAAATTACCCCCTCGCCAGATACCACCGCCAGCCGCCACTGAAATACAAAAGTAGAAGGCTCAGTGTCAGGAAATAAATAATTCAAGACATAATAAGCAAATAAAATAAATAATACAATGCAATAAATTGTTATATTAATAAATTCAAGTTGACATTCTAGTGAAAGCATCCATTTTCTTTTATGGTTTAAGAGTCGTCCTCAGTTTTAATGATGTGGAAAAGTGTTACATTGAACAGGACCTGGTGGCCGTTGTTCCAGCCGTAAAGAGTGCGGTCCCTGGCGTTGTAGTCCAACATAGACATGTGAAAGTACTGGTTATGAAAAGGTATGTCCGTGTACTCGTACGTGGACGTCTTCGTGGAGTAAGCGTAGTACACCTTGGCTCCGGTCAAATGGGAGTTAGTGATGTACAACGTCCCACAGATCATAAAAGACTCGCCGGCGTTCCTCTTGGAGTACTCTGTGTTCCACGTCTGGAGGATCTGCAGCGTGTCCGGATTGAGCTGACTGATCACGATGTTCCCGGCATTCTGATTGGTCGCGTACACCGCCCACAGCCCCAGCTCGTCCGCCATCAGGTCGATGTCGGAGAAGCCCCCCCAGGTGTAGGGGTAGACGTTGTGGAAGCCGGCGGACTCCAGAGCACGCTGAGTGACCACGCGTCCCGTCTCGAAGCTGTAGCGCACTAAGATGTTACTCTGCATCTTGTTGTAGTACAGAGAGCCGTTGTACACCACGTGGTTGGTCCCGGCCCATTTAAACGGCAGGTTGTAGGTTCGAGACTCCACTCCGGCCACAAAGTCAGAGATGGTTTTGTACTCTTTCACGATCTTGTTGTTGGTGTAGCTGTCCATGTACCAGACCTGAAGAGAAATATACGTACAAAACAAAATTTACGTTGTATTTTATTCCAATTTTTTTAATTTTATTCATAAACCAAGGCAACATTCGACAGGGAGTTTGAATATAAGAATATAAACAGCTTTCTTTATTCATTTGTGTGTGGACACTTTCTTTATACACTTTTTTTTGTCTGATTTTATCAATAAAAGACTTGTAAAAAGTATGTATTTTTTTTAAATGTTGTTTTTGTTTTTACCTGTACAAAATTGGTTTCTTCTGTTTTTTTGGTTTGTTTTTTTTTTTTTTTTTACATTTGACGCACACCTGTTTTTTACTTTATACATCCAGAAACAAGAAAATGTATTTCAAGTGAGAATCTATTAAAACACAAAAGGAGTGGCTTGTGTTTGTCTTGATCTCAAGTATTACCATCTTTTTTCAGAAAAGGCAGTGAAGGCAGTGGCATCTGAAATCTTTCTTTTATGCTCTTTGTGCCTTACTGTTTGGTCAATGGTCATATTACTTTTAAACTTCAAAAATCGAGTTAATGTAAAGACGTGCACGTGCTAAGACACATTACTGCTTCTGTTGGATCATTTTCGGATTTAATAAGTAAGATTTATTCTTTGTAAAATGACATCTGATAGTTACTGTTATGTGTCGAGAGGTTTTTAAACAAATAAACACTGTCTTCTGCCTCTGTGCAAAAGGAGACCACCAGTCTGATGTAAATGATGAAAGTGCTTTGTGAAAACGACTCATCTTACCCTGTTGTTTATGGGGGACGACACTGGGTCGGTCATCCACGCTCCAAATCTGGTCCCTGAAGTTTTCACTGTCAGCGGTCCAGTGATCTTCATTAGTTTACCGCACGCTGAGAACACATCAGACACACAGCACTCAGTGTTCCCGGTCCACATGATAAAACAACAGCTCATGTCCCGATGTGAACACAAAAAAAAACACTGGGCTGCCTTAAAGGGACAGTCCAGTATTTTATAAACGTGGCTCTGACAGGAACAATGACACTACACTATCTACTCCGGCAAAGGAAGTGGAACTGCATTAGCGTCTACGGCACAACAATATATTGCAAAATTATCATCAATTGCAATATCCATATCAGATAGAACTGCTTATCTTGCTATAATACATGACCAATATTCACACTTTGCATGTACCTTAAAGGAAACTGTCATGAGGCACCAGTAGAGGCTTGAAGCTTTGGGTTCCTTATATAAGTCAACGTTTACTCTGGCAAAGCAAGCATTTATATACTGACGCTCATCTTTTTATTGGAGTATACAACATGGTTTTGGCATATTGTGTGTTTTTCCTGATATTATTCAGCCCTATCAATGTCCATCTCAAAGTGTAATCTATAGAAGATACTTATGCTGTTGAGAAATAGCTCATATTCCGGTTTATACACAGTCTACATTGAGGCGCTTGTTCAGGAGTAAAGGCAGAGAGATTGTCCAGTATTTTGTAAAAGGGGGTCAGTGAGGGGTGCAGAGTGGTTAGCACTCCTGCCTCACACTAAGAAGGGCCTCTCTGTGTGGAGTCAGCATGTTCTCCCAATGAAAGTGTAGGTGTCCCCCACCACCAAAAACAAGTACACACACACACACACACACTCACTCACACACACACACACACACACACACACACACACACACACACACACACACACACACACACACACACACACACACACACACACACACACACACACACACACACACACACACACACACACCTCACACCTCACACACACAGGGCCATGACTCTCGTGCAAAAGAGATTTGTGATCTTAGTGGGACTTTCCTGGATAAATAAAAGAAAAAAATTAAAAATAAACAATAAAAAGCAGTCATATGATGAAAATCTCCTGATGTATGCACCTTATTACTTCAGTTCTCTTATGTTGTAATGTATATAGTGTTGGTCTTTATTATCTATATAGGAATATATATAGGAATAGTTCATTTGCAAAAACAGATAAAAGTAATTTTGGGAAACAGTTAACTGAGGCTTTTAAGTTATTCATTGCATAGCACTGTTTTCAAAGCCCAAACCCCATTTTAGTTATCCTAACTGGTCAAAGCCATTCAACTTTGGTTTGACTTCAAATGTGAATTTGTCACACAGAATTTTCTGCTTTTATTATTGTACTATAATGATCCTTAGTTTATTACAATTGGTTCTATTTCTATTTTTTATTTTGTTTATTATGTTTTGTGGCCAGAGTGGCATGAATGAAATTAAATAAATACATTTCCAAGTATTAGATTTTAGTGTTTTGTTTGAAACTAAGCAAACAAAGTAAGAGTAACAAAGTAACTTCCCTTGTAGATAAATTTATCTAATCTTATTCATGTAAAAACCTTTTATGTAACCTATTTTTCTTTCCCTAATAGTAGCTTTTTCGAAAACCCTAGAAGCCTTACTTGTTGTTACCAAAGCGTCTTTTCCCTGCCCCCATGAACAATCAAAATTACCCAGTCTCCAGCTCCTACCTGCTTCTCCGAACTGTGAGTGTGCTGCCAGTATATCTATTTATCTAAGTGACTCACTGACCCCCTTTTACAAAATACTGGACAGTGCCTCTGCAAGTCTTTTTTTATTTGTGAACTGATCTTTCCTCTTGTCAGTCTGTTTCTGTGTGTTACACAAACACAGAGGTTAACCGGACAGGCTGTAAAAACCCTTCAAATGTGTCAAACACAGGCACACATCAATCACACATGGTTTAATATTTAAAGTACTTAAGATGCACTTAATTTATCTTGTTTGACACTTTAATTGTGCCAAATGACAGTACACTATCACTCGCATGCACGCTTCCCAGTTTCCTATTAAGTATTTAACTGCCTTTTACCTAATCAATCAAAGCTCATGTGCAATGAATCCTTAAGTAATTGCCTTAAACTGCCTCTGATTCTGATCCTATTAGTATTCAGATGTTAGCTATTTAGGTTGACACATTGACAAGCCCCGTCGGTGTCGGTAACCTGGCAGTTGGTAAATTAGGGCTTGGCTTATGCAAATCTTTATCAGAGGCAGGCCGCTCTGGAGGCTCTCATTAGATGAATTAAATATTATGGGGAGGAGTTAGGTTTTTTTTTTTACAGTGGCTTCTTGGTCAGAGTTAAGAGTAAACCAGAAGTGAAAGTACCAAACTGTGATTTAGAGCTAATTGTAAACGTTTAGAGTTCAGTGTCAGAACAACGTGATCCTGTAATTATTTCTTCCTTGTTAAACATGACATGCATAAATTGTCAAAATGTATTCATATCTTACGGTGCTTTCCCTTTTCTGTTTATGTTTTTGTGTTTTTTACCTCGTTTCTGTTTTAAAAGAAATCTCCATTTCTGAATATACACTTTATCTTTACATAAGTAGATCCTTCTTGACAAGCGATGTCGACCAATGAGAGACCTCGAACTTTAACTTGTTTTAGTCCTAGTTTAGAGGATTTTAGACCCTAAGCTTTCATTCAAGGGTGTCCAAAAGGAAACGTGAATGAGCTCCACCTCCAGCAGTGCTCCGTAGATTCATTTTAAAATCTAATCATAAATGGACTAAGTCAATAAGTTCAATTACTCTAGTTGCATGTGGACATAGAAACAGTCCAGGAGAGGTGATGGAGTGATGTGTAACATGGTGGATGCTATACAAAACAACATGGACCATCCTCTGTATGTTGTAATAGAACCTGTTCCTTTTTAGACCAAACAACAGCCTTTAGCCTATTGTATATTAATATAATTTTTAATTTCCTTTTTGGAGATTAAGAATGTTTTTGGCACTGGTTGAATTGAACTAAATTAACGTCACAATGTTTTCTGTCTTCAGCTGCACTTTTCCCCTGCGTCCTCTCTTTGGCCGACTTACTGAGTTTGCTCATACAGTTGCGGAGGCGGTTTTCCAAGCTGAGGACCCTGTGTTGGAGCTCCTCGTAGTCGTAGGCGCCCATCTCCTCCTGGATGCCCATTAGCACACCGGACAGGTTCCTGATCTCCTCTTTGAACTGGGAGATAAGCTTGGCATCTGTCTTGTACTGCTCCAGGACAGGGATCAGCGGCTGTAGAGACTCCATCTTCCCTTTAAGCTCCTGGATCAGGCCGAGGTAGCACAGTGGGAAAAAAAACACATACACGGATTAATAAATCTTTCAGTCCAACAAGACTTTAAAATTTAGACAGCTACTTTATCTATTTATGATACAAGTACCAACTTAATAATACAGACAGTCCTGCATGTCTGAAAACTGAAGTAAAGCTAAAGATCCTCAAACAGACATTGTGTTGCAATTTGTGTCAGTGACAGACAATAGACTCATTAAACAGTGGACAGTTAAATGTGTACCTTTTTCTCATTCTGAAATTACTATTTTTGTTATCCAAGGCTAGAGAATGGCTCCAGAACAATATGCAAAATGTTCATTAAACTCAAATTACTATGTCCATCAAGATTGAACTGTATCTGTGAACTTATTGTTCTCTGCTGGGACAGGTTTGTTTGTCGTGAAATCCTACACTTACACGGTACCTTCAGATGAGTTTATTAATTCACAGTTGAGATTCCTCATGGTCCTCTAGATATGTATTCTGTTCAGGTAAATGGCATACTTTGTATTAGCTCCTCCTTTTTGACTTGTATGGAAATATTTTTGGAACATGAAACAAAACAGTACGTACATTAATCAATACAACTGTTAGCAGACAAGAAACACTGGTCTGTTTTATGGCGTAATAAACAGTCATCTTCTTAGGTAAAGTCAGAAGTATCCATCCATCCATCTTCTACTGCTAATAAAATGTTTTTGCATGTGCCGACTCTTGAATCTCTTTGGTATGGTACGTTTTAACTCCATTCATGATAAAAATGTAGTATATAGTCCTATAGTCCTTTCTGATTTTTTTTTGTCAGCTATGAACATTTCAAAGAGTACCTGTTTTGTAAGTGCCCTTTCCCACAGCATTCTCCAGGTCTTTCTTTAATGCTTGGTCTATTTTATTTTGGACTGGTTAGTACCTGCCACAGTTAATAGTTACCTTTCAACAGGACTATGCTGAGCTGTTACTGTTCACCTTACATGTCTGATGACTGCCTGACTTTGTGTCCAAGGACAGACTCTCGCAGGCTTAAGTAACACATAGCACCTCAGTGTGTGCTAGAGGTGCTACGTGTTGCCCCAAAATGTGGTCCCTCTCAAAGTAAAATGTATATCTGAAGCAGAACTCTCACCTCGTAAGCTACATTTGCATATAAACAGGTAAAATAAAACTATATAGCTTCTTCTGCACACGAGATTAACTCTGGTGGCTAGACATAAATTGATGCGGCACTCATTTGTGGAGGTGTTTTATATTAAATTCTTTTATTTTTTTCTCTAGAATTACTGAACAGTGTGGCTGTAAACAAATGAAGTTCTTCTGACCTTGAAAATATGGAAAGTACAGAAAAACAAACTAAAAATGTCAAATGGTATTGGATTTTGTCAGTGCAAATGGGAAAAAAGTAGAACGTGTTTTTGTCCTTGCACTGCTTTGGGACTGTCCTATTGATCCCATGTACATTAAGGATCGTGTCATATGTTTAAAAGACACTTTCTCCGGGGATTTCCTGTGATGTATTTTAAAAGGTAAACGTCTACCGAATCATACCTGAAAGTTTCTGTTGACGAGCGTCTTCCTGTCCGTTTCGATCTGTCTGAACTTTGACCGGAGGCCTTTGATCTGACTCTCCATCTTTATGATATACTGAAAGTCCCTCTGCGTCCGCAGGTTCAGCACCTCGATTGACTGCGACATGTTCTGCACCTTTTTGAAAAGAACCAAACAGCGCAGCATTGATTTTCCCGTCTGCTGTGAGATTAAAATGTCCTCAGTGCTCAGCCGTTCAGTAGACCTAAATCGCTCCAAATTCTCAGGGAACAAATCAACTCTTTGACCTCCACTGTGATTGTCTTTTAACCATCAACATGTGTGCGATGCATTTAAGGAGCACTGCGTACAATATGTTCACCTCAGAATTACTCTCCTTGCATTTACCCCTAGCTTAGAAAAATGTATACGTACAAACATTAATGAACCTCGATAAAATGAGCCATTAGTTTGAATACTTCCTGCTTCTCTTTCTACAGCTGCCCAGAGAGGACAAACTAAGCCCTGCTGGAGTTTGGATGCACTTTATTAAATGAAAGCTTATTTATGTATTAAATTGAATTGGTTTTTAAATTGTTAAAAGTGAAGTCATCATCTGGACCTGTTTTCACTGGGTTAGTTTAAACACAACGGCATGTCCCTGTAGGGCTTCCATAGATGCTCACAAGCTGTTAAAAAGAAGGTTTTAGAATGTTGTATGTAAGTATTTTTGGGCCTTTTCTGTAAGCGGCAGTAAATTAACAGGAAACAGGGTGATAGATATGGCAATGACATGTGTAAATGACCCGAGTAAGATTTAAGCCGGGGTCTCCCTGTGAATTTGGTATGTGCTCTACCAACTCAGCTAGGGGCCCCTTTATAAAGGATTTTGATAAGATGAGAACCTTTGGCCAATCACATGCTCGCATTAAAGGGGGTCTGCTTCCATTTAAATTAGGGACGTTCCCATTCGCTGTTGCTAAAAATGGCCAGTCAACATTAAATCAATAGCAGCAGAAAACTGGGAAAGCAGCCATTACTTCCATTGGTCTCCACAGCTGCTTCCACAGAGAAAGAAAAAAAAAAACAGAACAAAAAAAACAGAGATAGAGAAAAAGAGAAAAGGGAATCAAAGGAAAATGCATTCAGAGATCATTTCAGGGATTTATTGGTCACTGAACTCAAGCAGAAGTTTGTTCATATAAACTGCTTGGCCTTGACAACATCCTCCATCACTAAAAATAACCTTACGATCTCTGAGCCAAACTAAAACCTTGTACGTTTATGGGGCATTGGAGCAAGAATAACTGCGGCCTCTCCTCCTCCATCTTTGACTCCACTTCTAACCAAAGAGCTTCATTGGAGCACATCACTGGCAAAGAGGCGCCACACTCCACATTGTATTCTGCATTCTCTGGCTCCGGCTCTGGCAGATCCTGAAATGGCCTCATTGGAGCCCCGGGGCGGCTTAGTACATTAGCGTCAAAGGCTCAGTGAATGACAGAGAACACCCTTTGGCAACCGACAGTAAATGCAGCCACGTTTTCTTATATGATGGACTAATTGAAGAGTGCTGGCCCAGTGCTGTGTGCGCTGTTTGTGAAAATCCATTAAATTCTAGCCGTCAAGAGGTAAAGAAATCACATTTGAAGAGAAATTGGATGTTTGTGCTTCAATTTACACATTTGGCTGTTAATTTTGGTGGCATTTTATGACAGAGAAGATAAAGTCAATCTAAAAATGAACAGTGGTATGAGTTAAAGATGCCCTAAAGTCCCCAGAAATTGAATTGTTACACAGACTTTAGCTTTCTATTACTCAAATTCTCTAAAATAGACATGTTTTTGCAGAATAGGTGTGATTACGGTCTTTAGGTGAGATGGAGAGCCTCCTCATCTTTACAAACATATCATCCATGTAATGTATGCAGAGGTAGAAAATAGTGTTATGGACCTGGCTGCTGTAATCTCTCTGAGGATTAGAGCAACAAAGAAGCATAAGTAAAGATAGGAATCGATATATGTCTTTATGAATTCAGCTGTGCATGTGACAAATGTTGGGTTTATTACAGTGGAAGCGTGTGCCGTCGTGTGAAAGGATTTAGTGCGATGAATGTGAATGCTGTGTACCTTCTCCAGGAGCTGGCGGAGCTGTCTTCCTTTGGCGTCTCGAGAGCACAGATTCTGTTCAGGTGCCACCACTGTGCAGATACAACGACCGTCTGCATCCTGCGCCGAGCTGTACACCTGCCAGCCCTCTTTTGGCCTGATGGTCTGTGCACAAAACAGAGAAAACACACAGAAAAGGGGGTTTAAAAATGTGTCCCGGGTCATGCTTTCGACCTTGAATCTCTCAAAACAACCCTTCTTCTCCGGCCTTTCCTTTTTGAAGAACTGTGCTCCCTTTTCACTTACTGCTCTCCGGTGCATTTCCTTTCCAACAGTAAATATGGTTTCCTGGCCTTGATGAATAACCCCAGAGCTGAAATTCCTCTGTTTCTCCTCACTGTGCTGTCCAACTCCATAACCGAAAGTCCTGCTGGGAGACGCTGATAAACCTGATTTGTGGGAGGCTTTTCCCATTCTTCATTACATTCAATTTGCTTCACTGCGCCACAGTATAAAAGCTTATAGAACAAAAAGTAATGCATCAGGAGCTGGAGCAGTATATTTTAATGCACCACCATCTTTTTAAGAGTGTAGACAGTTGCAAAGGTCAGACTGGAAATACTGATCTCACATTTCTAAAGTGGATAATGGTCAGACGAACAAACGGAGTCATTATTTGAACAATGCCATAATGCACTGCCAAAAAATGGAAATGAACACAAGAGTCAAGCCAAATGCTGGGCACCTTTGACTGCTGCTGGTAAATGTGTCTGTTCTTCCAGTCTCTTTGGCTGACAACCAACTTTATTTGGAGTTTGTTGCACATTTGAAAAAGAGGCTTATTGATAAAAAGTGTAGAGTGAAATAGAAAATAAGTGAACTTTAACTCTGAATGATTCAGTTTGAAATATAAAAATGTTAGAAAAGAGGCAGCTATTGTTGAAGTTGTTAAGATCCTTGACCTTGATGGCTAAGACAGACATTTTAGTTTGAAAAAAAGAGAGTGTGAAAGATTTGTCACAAAAAGTACCTAAATCATCATGTCATGGATTATTGCTTTGTATCATAGAAGGTGTCGAGAGAATATGATGCTAGAGATCAATATGAGACAATGAAGGAGCACTTTACAGCTGTTTACCAAAACTGTCACATTTATCTGCACAATAGCACGAAACAAGTTAGAATTACTGTTGATGCAAACAGGAATGCACTCGCATTTACTCTGCTCCAATAAATAAAGATTACAAGACACTAAAGCATTTAACCCCACCAGGATGCAATTAACACAGAGAAGTTTGTGACTTTCAAACTATTTACCTTGTTTTATAAAAAAAACAGCTCATATTAAGCACAGTTCAGTTTCTCCTTTTGGTCCAGCATTTTATAGCAACTCTTTTGGTAAAATGACATGCACAATATACCGCAAATTAGTTTAAAGAGACAACAGACACTCAACATGACAGATACTATACTGAACAACATGGACCATTCCCAGGATTTGGCTTTTGAACAACAAAGAGCAGTCAATGGATCTAACAATTGAATTTTCCTTTGGGGATTTGAAAAGTCAAACTAAATTTAAGTTTTTTCAAAATAATTGTTCAATTTGAACCTTAAATCAAACAAAATTTATAAGTGAGTGGCACCAGGATGACTAGTGGGGCATGTATTACTTTCTTTATATGAGTATTAAATTCAGTTTTGCAAATACTTTTTATACGCTATGAAACAGCATTGGTGTACGTTAGAGACCAGCTACTAAATAACATTTTCAAGATTCTAACCATGCCATCCTTCGCTAATAGTTTCATTTTGTAAACTTTAATCCCCACCTGAGCGTTTAAAGCTAGTATGCCTCTGCTGTTACCATCTACATCCCCCGTCAGCCTGAACTGTGTGAAACATGTTTGGCTTCGGCCTTGAAGGATCATGTGCCCCCAGAGGAGCGTTACGTCACGCCAAGAAGACAGCGTAGGGTTGACTTATCGTTTTCACCTGCACCTGCTGACAGTCCACCTTTTACTGTTCGACATTATTCAACACAGGAGATATCTATATTTAAATGTCCATTAACTTTCTATTTTAAAACACATGCCCCGAGCCTGCTCTGTGACATCATCCCTTTCAAAAAATCTAAATCTAATCTTAAATGAAAAAAAAAAATCCATTGTACACTTTCAGTCTCCTGAGCAGTCTGTTTTTTCCCAGCTCTTTAAACTTCTGTTATCAGATTGTAAGAAAACTGCATTATCAAAGCATTATAGACTCATCTCTGTCCACCTGGCTATTGCTGCCAGGTAAGAATGTAGGAATAAAACTTTATCAGCTGGCTGAATTCCCCCAAAATAATATAAAATAGTAGCCTAGATTTTTTTACATTTTATAAAATACTAGTTACATACCATCCATATAAGCAGCAGAAAGTAAAGTAGTGATAAAATAACTGTGGTGCTTTGGAATAAGTGGGTAATAATTTAACACTGACTTCATTTAGAGCCTCTTTTTCTCTCATAATAATCTTCGGAGCCGGATAAAAGGAACAGCCTCAACTCTTCTTGCCCTCTTTCAGTTTGAATGACTGCTATAAAGAAGAAGCCGGTTGCACTAATCTGCAAAAACGCTCCTTCTCCTCGCTCTCTTGACTTGAGTGACGCACATCCTTTTCCCCCAGCTTCTTTTTCTCACACCCTCACATTTCCTCGCATTAAAATGAATCTGAAGCCACTGCCAACAAGCCAGATGCACTCTCCAACTCCTGCACAAAGACTCTCATTAAACAATTCATGCAGCTGCTACCTCTTTTTTTATTTTTTTCAGGGGATCCATTTCGAGACTTTTGCATTTCAGACTTTGACTTGCCGAGGTGGTAGCATGTTGTGAGAGCTCTCCTTTTGCAGTCAGGACGACACTGGCACCGGGATTGTACTCTGCACGGGTGGGATAAACCTAATCGAGCATTGTTTTTGCCCAAATGGCTCAGTGTTCTGCAAGCTGCTCCTCCTAATTTGTGACAACGCTCCCCAGTGCCTCCTGTCTTCCAAAAATTAAATCGACAAGTGTTATTTCTGACTAGTCAATAACAAAAAACAACAAAAAAAAAATTATGTGTACACTCTCAAAATATTCTCTGAGTGGAGGACATCAGTCACATTTTTTTTTCAATGATTGAATGCTCGGTTAAAGGTGAGTTATATTTTTTGGGCCAGGCTCCAAGATCAATAACAGTGCAATGTGCTTGATGTAGGCAATAAACATGAGTGGAGCCAGTAGCTTCCGCCACATCCACTTTAAATTCAGTATTTGTAATTCAGATGATTTATTTCAACGTTTTGTACTCTCTCAAGCGGAGTTTGCAGCCTACACTGTATCTTGGTATTTAATATATGTTTGTTTCTGTACAGTAAATCTTGTGCTCTGATACTTGAAAATTTCTGACATCTTCTAATTAGCTTAACATAGTAGCATTGAAAATGTTTGGAAGAAGCTGGCAAAAAAAAAAAAAGAAAAAATTGTTATACCCAAATAACTCTGTAGTATTTCGATGTTTAGAGCATAAATATTTAAATTCAACTCACCACTGTAGGTAACTACCCAAATAACAAGCCTGTCGTATTTATATGTACGTATGAATACTTCCTCCACCAACATCAAAACATGCTGGGCGCCCCCTGGTGGTGACTGCCGACAGTAATAGTAAAAGATTATTATAAAATATTGCTTTAAATGCTACACCCCTTTAAAAATATCCTTTTAACTAATTTGTTTAACCTAAAGATGTTACAAGGTTTATAGTAAAGAAAAAAAAACTTAACACTGAAGGGCAGTATTGAAAAAAACAACTCTCCAAAACTCCAGATAGCTTTGTTGTATTGGTTAATAACAAAATGGACTCACCACTGAATTGCAAATAATGTCCTGCTACAGAAAATTGCTAATGGACTATTATCTAATTAGCTTAAGTAACTGTAACAAAACAAAGATCTAGAAAATGTAAAAAAGTTCACTCAAACCAATTACTACAAACCTAAACCAAATAGTCAGTAATTAACATCAAAACATGCTGGGCGCCCCCTGGTGGCGACTGGTGACAGGGACTCTTCCCATGGAAAACATAAAGTGATAGTAAAGAAAAAAATAAATAAAATCGCTAAACTTAGTAGTTGTGACAAGGATTGCTAAATTAAATTAATGAATTAAACACAGAAAAACAAAAATGTGGACTCAAATTTTGGGAGTATCTAAAAACACAACTCAGATAGTTGCTTAAAAAAATACACCCAATTATAAATAGCCTTTCATTTCATTATCTGAGACAAAGGTAGGAGGAGGTCTACAGTAATGAAGACATAAAAAAATAACCACCAGATTGCTGATAGCCTATTCTCTAATTAGCTATGACAAAGCTTTGCTGAGGTTTATAGCTAAGAAAACATAAAGTAAAGTCAGCCCTGTATGGCATCAAACACTCCAATACCAATTACTATTAGCCTTTCATCTAACTAGCTAAACTTAAAAGCTGTGACGAAGCTTAGCAGAAGTTTATAGGAAAGAAAAGATGAAAAAGATTTGCCTCACCACTGAAGGGCAGTATCCACAGAGCAGCAGAAACAGCAGAGGGTTCAGGACCACGGACAGTGTCCACATTTCGGCGGCTGCTACAATGTTTCCTCCGCCTCCACACGTTGTAAAAGAAAAGATGTAGTTTAATAATTTTTTTGTCGTGTGCTGGAGGGAGAGGTGAGGAGGTTTAGGTCCACTTAGGCGCTGGTACAAAGTGTAGGGCAAGTCCGTCCACTCGTCCCCTTTCCGCTTCCCATGTGGGCAGCGGGGAGGTCGGTCGTCACTGCGAGGAGGGAAGAAAAGTTTGGAGGCATTACCTACGGAGCAGCAGGGCGGGAAAATACTGACGTTTAGAGCGCTTCTTCACGGATATGACATCAGCCAGGCAGCTGCCTCTCGTGTCGACTATTAACGAATCCAGCGTGTGTCGTTGAAGAGGAAACACCAGCAGCAGCTGCGTCCAGACAAAAGTTGCAGCCGGTGGTTTTTCAGAGAAACACGAGCGAGTGGCGCCAGAGCGAGACTCCACACTGATGCTGCTGCTTCTGCTGGTGCTCGTGCTGTTTCTACTGCCGCCTCGTGCTTGTGACAGCATGCACGCGCAGGGAGACTGGGAGAGGGACACAGAAAGAGCCCCTAAGGTTAAATTAGGATGCTGAATGTAGTCTAGCATTGACTCAACATGCTTGGATTAAAGATTGAAGTATAACTGCAGAGGGTATTAGTCATGAGATGAAACTTTAATAAAAGCTATAGCATTACATTTTAATTATTTGGATCTAGGAGGGTTTTTCAAATCAGAAAAATAATGGTTACACATTAAAAATAATGGTGTTGCATTTGCTGTAATTACTTAGTCAAGTGTAGTGCAATAAGCTGCTTTTATCCACTGAATTTAAAGGTTGTGTAGGCTATTTAGGGACGGCGTCTATAAGAATGTACTCTATAGGCCTATACATTGCACTGTTTATGATATGTGACCAAAAAGGATAAACCGGGTAATCCTTAGAATGGTTAATATAGGTTTACAATCAGGAAGTAAAGCTAATCTTGTGTGCAGTTTGTGATGCTAACCTGGATTAGCGTGTTGCACTTGGACCTGGACCTTGATGTCTGGCTAGGGTCAGGTTCCTCGATGCCTGCTCCTTGTTTCCTGTCTTGCTTCTACACAATCCCATAACGTAAAAGCCAGAAAAGACCCCAAAATAAAGTTTCAGTTATCTTTTACAAATTAAGAAAATACACAGGTTGATTAGTGTCAATTTTAGACCACTCACATCAGTTTTTTTGTTTTCCGATCACACAACCTTCTTGCTCTGAGGCACATTTATGTTTTAAGATGTATTTCTGGAGATTTTACAAAGAACAGTAAGTCTGGTTTCAAAACATGTGCAAGAATTATTTTAAATTACTCCACACAGTTAAAAGTAGTAGCTATTGTACTCGGCTACAGCCAGCACACTGTGATCATTACAGTCGAAGATAAAAAACATAGAGATACAAAAATACAAGAAAGTGACAAACTGACATCTTTTATACAAAGTCATAGCATATGATTGTCAAAAGCATTTAGTGACCCCTACTGCTCCACCGAGGATCTGGACACTGCCGCCAAGAGACGATTCTCATTAAGACCCTTCATTTGTCACTCGCTGCGTGCGCTCTGATAGAAACCCATAAGCCCAGTGTCATTTGAATAAACATTTTCTCCAGACAGCCAGCGTCGTTATGATTACCCAGAGCACATTAGCACATAAAGAAATGTGAAACGTCGTATTACTAAAACAAATGAAACATGATGATGAGGCGCTGGGTGTAATGTTTCCAGCCAAAGCCATTAGTCACACACTCTTATGTGACACAGTGTTTCCCGTGCTTAAAATAATTGAGGGCAGGTACTAAATAATGTGTGCTCATTATGCATACAGATAGAGTTCACCAAGAAACAACATTTATTCAGCCTTTGTGAAAAAGCTGCTTTACTTCGGTGGAGATTTATAAAAGGCCACTGGCAAATGTCTGTCTCTATTTACTTTGGCTATTTGTTCTTTTCAAGATGGGCTGGTAATATATAAAAAAAGCCTTTTAACTACTTTAATCATTCATTGCATAAGGTGCATTACATTTTCAATGGCTAATTTAGCTTTAGCCAGCAAAAATAGCAAATTGTGCATAAACAAGCTTGTTTTGGCAAATGGTAACTGACCGACAAAATAGAAGCTGGCTCAAAAATTAGCTTTTTATTTATTGGAGCAATTCGTACATTCCTGAAGAAATAGCTGTGTCATGTTGGACAGATGCATGGCTGACAACAATAGTTCTTCAATATACGCTCAGGGCTTGTTCATCAAAAAAATCATGGTTAGGTGACTAATCAAGTAGGCAACGCTAGCATGCTAAATCATGTGTTTCTCATGTTTAGCACAGTTAAAAGTGCATCCGGAAAAGTATTCACAGCGCTTCAATTTTTCCACATTTTGTTATTACATGTACGGCCTTATTTCAAAATGGATTAAATTCATTATTTGCCTCAAAATTTTACAAACAGTACTCCATAAGGACAATGTTAAAAAAGGTTGTTTGAATTCTTTGCAAATTTATTCAAACTAAAAAAAATTACACAAGTATTCAACAAGTATTGCCTTTGCTCAACACTGTGTTACCTTTCTACACCTTTTAGCACTAATTATAGCTTCAAGTCATTTTGAATGTACAAGCTTGGCACATCTATTTTTAAGCAGTTTCTTCCATTATTCTTTGCAGAATCTCTCAAGCTCCATCAGGTTGGATGGTTAGTGTTGGAGCACAACCATTTTTAGATCTCTCCAAAGATGTTCAATTGACACTGTGCTCATAGGAACCTTCAGTGCTGCACAATTTTTTTTTGTACCCTTCCCCAGATCTGTGCCTTGGTACAATCCTGTCTCGGAGGTCTACAAACAATTCCTTGGACTTCATGATTTCATTTGTTCTCTGACAGGCACTGTTAACTGTGGGACCATAGATAAACAGGTCTGTGCTTTTCCAAATTATGTCCAATCGACTAAATTTACCTCAGGTGGACTCCAATACAGTTGTAGAAATGTCTCAAGGAGGATCAGTGGAAAAAGAATGTACCTGAGCTCAGTTTTGAGTGTCATGGCAAAGGCTGTAAATTAAAATATATTTTTCATGATGAAAATGACGTTTTTGAAGGGTCTATTCAAATGCCTTTAAGTTACTATAATTCACATTTGGCTAAAGAATCCTCCTTTAACAAAAATTAAGTAGGCCAATAAAAGCCTTTACTGTAAAACTAGCCTATAAGGTTAGCGTTGATGCTAATGACTAGGCTAATCTGAAACAGTCTAACTTTTGACTTTCTGTTGTAAAAACTAAAAATTTAGGAAATATCTATTGTGTTTAGCATGCTACTAATTTAGCTTTGTTTGCTTTATCCACTGCTACGTTGTTTAAAACCGTATTTCTTCACTGTTGCCTGATGGACGTGAGAAAAAATAAAGACTCACTGCTGCTAAATAGTTAAATTGTGCTATAAACTTATTAAGAAAATAAAATGTTCTTGGTTAGTGCTTTACTGGATTAACAGAGTGAGGCTCTTCTCTGCTTGATGAGGTTAGCAGCTTTAATGTCTTCATTAGCTACTTTGAAATATGTGCTAATATTGCTATGCATGATTAGCATCTCACTTTAGCAAACTGCACATCCTAAAGAATGGATTTGAAAATTTCTGAAAGTTGATAGACACCAGAAGGAACATTTTTTTAGTTTGGTGCAGTCTTGAGGTCTTGATGGAGAGAAATAGCACAAGATTGTAGGCTGCCAGTGGTTACCAGTCACAGAACAATATCTGCCACTGCTGTTTTGTGGTTTGGTTTGAATTATTGGAAACATCACACAACAACACAAAGAGACCAACCCAGCAGTCGACAAGCAACAATAAAAGGTGATGAGTGTTTTTGTCTGTGGAGACTCGTGGTGGTGCTTTATCATGCTAGGCGTGTTTTTAAAGCAACAAAACCTTTTTAAACAATTAGAGACCTAAACTAACATCTTTTGGCTTTTTGTTATAACTTTTTTTTAATGTTTATGTCTTTAAACCATCAAGACCTGTATAAATAAGATGGTTTGAACCAATGGCAAATGGCATGCGTATAAAGTGCCCTTTTGTCCTCTTGTAGGGCACTTTACATCACGCTTCCATTCACCCCCGTTCACACACATTCACACCTGGGGCAGACAAACACAGCCTCTCCTACCACCACCAAACTCCCCTCAACAATCACACACATTCATACACCAGAGCTGTGGCACTGGAGGCAAGGAGGGTGTCTTTTGTCTTGCCCAAATACACAATGACAGTCAACCTTGGGAGAGCGGGAATCAAACTGCCAGCATTCCAGTTATAGAACGCCCAGCACTACCATTGGCTTGATATTTAACTGCTTTATTTAAAGTAGCACTGTGTAACTTTTAAACCAAAATATATATTCTCAAGTTCCTTTTGAAAGGTTTTAGTGAGGAAATCACTAGAATGTCACCTATCTCAATAAAACAATCTCCTCAGCTGGACAAAAACCTCCAATTTAACTTTCCTGTCCCGGGACAGTGTCTTATGAGAAGAGATTAGTGAGAGAGGCTCTACCACACTATGCATATAATAAAGAAAATAGGCCAGTAAACTGAACCACAGCAGAGTCCTATTTGTACAAACTACACTACCGTTTCAGAAGACATGTTCTTTTTTTCTAAACTTTCCATCTTAACCATTTCTACTAGTAAACAAACATGGCTGCTTCTGAAAGTGAGGTTGCACAGAGAGGAATTTGCGCCCTCTGCTGGCTAAACGCTATGTAGGGTAGCTTTAAGGCTACACCAACTAAGAGCTACAAAATACAAGTCACTGGATACTTTGGACTTTGTAATGCTGGACATAACACCAAGTTGAATAAAAATAGTATATTAATTGTAAAAGCTGCCAAAGCCATGTTAAGATAAAAAGCACAGACATAAAGAAATGTAATAGCCTATTGGTTAAGGTATGGCTACACAAAAAATGTGAAGGCTACAGCTTCTTAGCATTCTTTCCATGGTAAACAACACAGCAGCCAATATATCACCATGCCTTAAGTGTCTTTGTGGGATTTAAACCTATGCTTATGTAAGTGAATGAGAAATACTGCTGCTTTTATTGCATCGGTGGACATGTATGTTTTTGATATTGATTCTTGTGAAAGGTCTTTAGTAAGCCTCTAATTTCCAAACTGTTCATAATTGTTTTCTTGTCAGAGATGCATTGTTTTCTCGGAGATTGCCCAGTGGAGTTCGGGCTTATCCGCAGTCTCTGCACTTGGGCTGCCATTTAGCCCATTTCCCCGGAGAGCGCTCGTTGAAAGGCGGCACGTGGCCGTGATCGCAGGAGTCACCTTGGCTGTATATCAGGAGACGCCCCTCCACTTTGGAATGCCAATCAATGTTTCCCTCATTCTAAGGAAAACGGACACTTTGCTCTCTGCCTTCGTGCTCAGATGGTGGAGTATAAGCAAAGAAGACACCAGGATGTAAAGATCTGTCAGCTTTGTTGGGGTGTGTGCTTAGTTTGTGGATTCTAGGCGATGCAATTGTGTAAGGGTAACTTGTATAGAGACCTAAAGGGTGTCTCCAGTCTCTTTTTAGATCAGCAGTCAGCTCTGTCTTGCCAAAGAGGTGACGGCTTGGGCAATAAAGCTCAGAGCTGTTGGAGTGTTTCCCATCGAAACAGTTTGAACAGGGAATACTTGAACTTAAGCAGTGTCTTTGACAGAGGAAGGAGACAGAAGTTTCTTGGCACAGTCGAACAAAGGATTTTTGGAAAGGCACGACCTGCATTTCTGATGAGGCTCTCTCCAGCAATAACAGTGGCGGCTGCCTGCTTTGAGCCTCAATCAGTGCAAATTGGTTTTGACATACGATGAGACCCAGCCGAGTATCTTTCACAGTGCAAGTACACTTTAGAAATTGTGAGAAAGTATTTACTGTGAGGAAAAAAAATCAATAAACTAGTTGAAATATGTTAATATAAAAATCATAATTATGTGTTGGGCTGTAGTTCTGTTTTTCATAAAAACATTAAAAGAAACCAAACAATTATAATACTACAATAGAGACAGCAGTCAATACAGGCAGCCTCTTGTGCTGCTTTTTTAAATTGGTCAAAATGACATGTGTTGACTGCTTTAAACTAGACATTTCATCTAATTTTGTCCATCAAAGCTTTGAGGTTGTGCTCTACCTTCAGTTCTGATGTGTGATTGTACCTCGGCACAATATACTGTCTGTTTACTGTGTTGATAAGGGATACATTTATTTGAATAGCCCTGAGGGTCATTACACTACAATAAAAACACCATAAAAACACCAAGCCAACAACAAGAAATGCTGTTTTAATTAGTCTTTAATGTAACCTTCAGGGACTCCGTAACTGCAACTTACAAAATCACAAAGGGGTTTGTTGTTGTGAAGGGAGCTTTAATTTCACCATGAGATAAACATTTTGTCTGGCTCAAGTTAAATGTGTCAAAAGTATAAACTATGACTTACACACTCTTGCAATATAAAATATAACTTTTATGGTGCTCACTACTGGTTATAGTTAAAAATCTGTGACATATTAAGAACCATCATGGTGATAATAAAACTATTTTTATAATAAATCCAGATCCAATAGGCATTGAGTTGAGACTTTGTGCAAGACACCATTCCCTTCTTTGCCTCCACTGTTTGTGAATGGACACCTGATATAAAGAACTTTGAGTGGAGTGCCTATGTAGCTAGAAAAGGACTATACTAATGTAGGTCAGAGCAGAGACTCACCTCCGCCCATTCATAAAAGCCTTAAGAAAACTGACTGTTCAGTAAGTATCCTGTGAAATTACAGACTGCAACTTTTAGGGCCTCACATAAAATAAGAATAACTGGTTGCACGGTTATAGGTGATATTGAGAAAACAATGTTGATTTAAACATTTTTCAGCTCATTCTCATTTATGGACTGACTTGTATACATTACAGCAAAGTTTCTATAAAGACTTTAGCCTGGACTATTTTACACTCCATTGTTTCTATGGTGTTTTTGTCAGCTAGTGTTTTAACAAGTCTTCTAAAATGCACAATTAGTGTTTTATCCAACCACATTCAACCTGCTTTATAACTGAGCCGTGTTGTTTGACCAGTTTTCTTCTTTAGCTTAGTAGGTGAGTGTTGATGTTGTTGTTGTTCATATTGCTATTTGTGGGTTGTTTGTGTCATTGTAAGCTGAATTTTTGAGGGCAGTTCATGATCAAAGGCATGTTTTTTGGGGTTTGTAAAGGTCTTTCAACAATCCACTCAGAACAACTGCCCATCCCAAAACTACTTCAGAACAAGTCTTAGCCTGGCCAGCAGCAAAAAACTCTTTTCCTGTTCTATACAAAGAAGTTAGTCTGGTACCTATTGCTTGCGTTCAGTTTACATTTATTTATTCATTTAGCAGACACTTTTATCCAAAGCGACTTCCATTGTTCTACAGTAATTACCAGGTTTACAGCCACTGGAGGCAAGGTGGGTTAAGTGTCTTGCCCAAGGACACAACAACAGTATGAACTGTGGGGAGAGTGGGAATCGAACCAACTACCTTCAGGTTGAAAGACGACTGCTCTACCCACTGAGCTACTGCCGCCCGTATAGTTTCAAGTTTCAAGTAGTTTCAAGTGGTTTACAAGAGAAATGTTAACCAATCAAAGAAACACTGGACGTAAAGCGAAAAAAGACAACACTACACAGCCGTTTGTCAACAAGGAAGCCACGTGAGCTCTGCTACTGAAAATAGTCAGCAGTAGAGCGGACACCAGAGCGGTTTCATTGCTTTTATACTTTGCTGGTTATTCTAAACCGAGGTGAGAGCAGAAATGAATGGACTGCCGGTAGCAGCGTCCGCCAGGTTGAATGTTTTGGACTAGCTGCTCGAGCCAAGGTAACCACACAACGGCTTGTGAATGGTCCGTCCGCAAAATTTCTGAGGAAGGGATTCACTGTAAAAAAGGGACCGGACTGTCCTCCTTTTAAAAAAAGGAAAGCGGTCTGGTCTACCAGGCCAGGCCTTAGCACTCCTGCCTCACATCAAGAAGGTCGAGAGTTCAAACCCCGCCCGACTTGAACATCCTTGGCCATCTTCGGCCAGTACTCCGACTTCCTCCCACCGTCCAAACACATGCATGTACAGGTTAATGGTCGTCTGTTAGTGTCTGTCTCTAAGTGTCAGCCCTGTGTCTAACTGGCTATTGCCCAGGACCATTCCTAAAACTGCTGAGATCGGCTCCACTCACCCACGATCACTACTGGAAATTAGTGGAAAAGAAAATATATGAATAATGTGAAATGTAATAGAATGAAGACACAATGCACTTTGTGATTACTTGTCTGGTCTTTTTTTCAATTTTGGAAACTTTTGGGAATCCAGATTTTTCATTAAGTGTGATTGTCCGATCATGTTAACTTTCCATTGTCCTGAGGCTTAATTCATGTTGTGATTGGATCCAGTCTTTCATGGCCCTGGAAAGGATTATGTGTGCATCTATAAGAACAATGCAGACCAGACAGATCACTATAGACAAGAACTCCTCGCTTCTCTTTTCTTTGGGAAAGGGCCTCTCATCAGATGTGACTACACCAGCCCAAGGCGTCAATGGAGTCAGACATTATTTTAGGGCTGACCAAAGTTTGTGTCTCAGCAGATTGGCGCAGACTCGTCATAAACATCATCTCCTCCAGTTCTCTCTGTGACACAGCAAACTCAGAGCTGTCATTTGCAGCGAATGGTAAAACATGTTGTTGAGTCTTCAAAGGTGTGAAACAGGTGGCTCTATATTTATTCAAAAAAGGATGGCTGGCTAAAAGCAAGTCTCAAAACTGGCATGCTAATGATTACTCATCACCATATGTGCTCTGCCCGACCAAAACAAGTCGATGGTGCTTATGTTCCTGGTGCTCAGAGGAAAGGATTGTCAACGAAAGGAAAATGGTGTCTAAACAGGCAGTGTTTTGATTTATTTGCATAGATTGGAATAAACATGGTGAAAGGTAGATTGTCAAGCTAAGATGGGTGGTACTTACATTGCACAGAATTGCAATCATATGTCAAAGGAAATGTATCATATGTCAAAGTAAATGTATTTGTTTTTCTTTTTATATATTCTAAAATATGCAAAATATCATGGAGTGTTAATAAGTAATGTTTTGCCAAAGTTGTCATCATTTTGTGTTACACAGATTTATCAGTGAGCCTAAGAAAAGGGCTAGCCAAGGAGCACACAACATTAAAGCGCCACTATGTAGCTTTAAACCACTAGGGGTGCAGATCCCTCTACAGACTATCTGTGTTTGAAGAAACTATCCCAAAACTGGCAAGTTTGGAAGAAAAAAGCATGTCTTCTGAAACGATAGGGGGATTTTAGTGCATTTTGTTCAACTAAAACTCCAGATCCAGTGTATCGACCTATTTCTGCTCCCTCTGTTTGAGCTGCTGAGTGTGTTTATCTGGAGAGGTCTGCTTGTCCTGGAGGCATGGAATTATAAATAATTTATATCAGAGTATTTCTGTCCAGCTGAGGCCACTGTGTAACAGTGAAGCAGGTATGATTCTGCCAACTGCGTTTTCAAAGAATTAATAAATCAATACGAGAATGTATATTTTGGGAATTTAAAATGCTACTAGCTAAAAGTTACGCAGTGATACTTTAAGCTACAACACAACGGAAATGCTCCAGACCACTAGGGGGCAGTGTTGATATTCAAACACAATTATGTTCTCAGGACACCACATGAAATGAAGTGCGTGATTTGATAAAAAAACATTTTTAAAAAGGCCCACTGAAAGCTGTAATGGATAAAGTATTTTTATTACCGTCATGTAAAATACATATGTTTATCCAAACTTAACACGTTAAAATTCTTCAGCCAAAAACTGTACATTAGAACATAAAAATCATAAAAATGTTAAATATATTTTGATCAGATTACTCAGATCATTTCATGTGGTGTCCTAAAGAAATACAGGTTTTTCAATAGCAACACTGTCCCCTAGTGATCTGGAGTATTTTTGTTGTGTTTTGAGCTTATGTTTGCTTTTTTACTTGGATGCAGCTGGATAGATATACAACCAATCAGAGAATGGGTGTATTGAATAAAGCCTGCCATGTTTTCGGTAAACTGTAACTACTGGTCCAACAGGACTGAGTGAAAATGGCTGTAAAATAAAATAAATAAATAAATAAGAAAATAATAGGCCCATTTTACAGAGTAAAGTGAATGAGTATGACTGAAAAAGATCCAGTATTAAAGTCAACAATTTTTTTACACTGGGCCACTTGTTGAACCGTGTTGAAATCTTTTCTGCTTAATAGAGGAATCCTGGCAAAAAAACAGGTATGTTTAGATGTTGCTGGTATTAGCAATTTAAGATGAGTTTTTTCAATGCTTTAATTGATGTAGTCTAATCACCTGAATGCCCTCTTAAAACACCAAAAGTAAAGAGTTGTGTGAGGTGTTGATTATGCATGAACCTTCTGTAAAAAAAAAAGGGACAACTGAATTTCTCGTCAAAGAAGCATTTCTCAAAATCAAGCAAAGACTTTACAAGAGTTTTTTTTGTCTTTAGAGCCCACAGAAAAATACCAGCACAAACGTGAAGAAAAGGCACAGCATACGTTTATTATAAATTGATCGGCGCTGCTGTAGAAAACTTTAGGTGATTTTCTAAAGTTTTGTCGCTGAAGCCAATCACTGGACAACCTGTCAAGACTCTGACTGCAGAAGCTGACAGCGTATCTCAAAGTGTCTGGATTATCGGCTGATGTAACTCACAATATGGCTGTACAAAAAAGATAAACTAGGAGTGTGGCTTCTCACTAAAGTGACAGTGATGCTGCCAGAAAACCCAAAACATTTTTCTGCAAGATACAGCATGACGGCCATTGTGCTGCAACCTTTACAACAGATCCATTTTACAATTGTTCAATTGTACAAAAGATCAGCTGCTTCACCAACTTTAAATAACACTGGATGATTTTAAGGCTGGTTTTAGAACTGACAAATACCAGATAGCAGTTTGTAGATGTTAATGATAAAGCTTCAGCCTCTACATTAATCAGCTCTGAAGGTTGCACAGGGCTCAGACCCATAATGTTAATGTATTACCGTGTACGCTTCTGTTATTTATCCTCAGTAACAAACCATCTTGAACATTTTGAGATTGTGATTTCTCCCGACCCACTGTGGCAGTTGACATTTTAATGCTAATGTAAACATCATAGTGTGGCTCTGGTTAGATAAAATGACCTCCTGATAGAAGGTTTCTGACATCACCTACGGGTACCTGGTCAGACTCTTTCTGTTGAAGCCCTACAGGTGGTTCTGTGTAACAGACCATCTGCACAGTAAGGTACTATTTTGAACATTTTCTTCAAAAGATGGTGAAATAGTTTGTTAGTATATTTACACTTGTTTGAAAGTGCTTCTCAGGTTGTTGCTAATAGGACTGTAGGTTGTAGGAGATGTAGAGACTATTTAAGTCAAGTCTTTGTCAGAGATACACTGAGAGTCCTGGGTCAGTTGATTCAACAACATAAACTAAAACATGTAAACATATTCTGTAAATGTAAAGCCAACAATTCAAAGATTTTTTTCAGAATCCAGTTTTAATATTGTTTGAAATGAACAATTCAAGGCACATTGACACATTAGTTCTTACAAAGAAAAAATAATTAACCAGGTTTTGGGGATTTTTATATTAAAAAGATCAACAAATGAAACTGCACACTACTAACTATATGTTGAAATCACAATAAAGTAGACACTTAATTGCGTCACAATTTCAACAGGATGTTGCCAGAATAATGCCAAATAATTCACGGAGGTATCACTTCAGGATAAAGCCCTTTCTTACAGAATTTAAATTACCATCTTATTTAATAAAGGCTGTATTTCCTAAATGACAAATCAGCTGAGATAAAATACAATAAGATTGTTCCAGTTTTGTGTGAGTGAAGGTATTTTATTTACAAAAGAATTATTCTATAATTACAAATATAAACTTTTGTCAAATTCATGTTACATCTCATTAAATCTGATTTGAACTTAAAACTATGTTTAAAATGTTTCACTATTGCTTTCCAAATATGTTTTTAAAATTTTAAGAGCGGGGCACATGCACGTTTTCGGATTCGGAAGGAACAATATTGTACAAAATATTAATAATAATTACAGTTTATCAAAAAACTTTTTGTAGCACCTTAAGTGTTTTGTGATTCTGCACAAAGCACCTCTGTGGTTGTAATCAGAGCAGCACAAAGAGCCTTCAGAGAAGGAGGTGTCACAGGGGGCGGGGCTAAAGACGAGGGCGGGGTCAAAGGGTGAGTGGGTCCTTTCTGTCGCTCAAAGTGCGCCACTGTCCGCTGCAGCATCAAAGTCCTGTTCCTGGTGTCACTCCCTTCACTAAGCTACAGTCATGTGATGTGGCCCTACAAGGGCGAGGAGTAGTTTCCCATCAGCGCTTCAGGACAGGGCCGGGGTCTTCTTCTGGACTTTTGGATCTTCTGGCAGCAAAGGAGAACACAGGTTTGGCTTTGAGGGAGAGGAAGTAAATCTTGTCAGATCTCAGCGTGTGGGTGTTGGTGTGCCCTCAGACCCTGTCCTTCAGCGGGGAGTGGGGCGTTTCTAGCCGAGGAAACAGACGGGGCCGACCTCGAAGCCGAACCTCTGGTTGGGGTCCCCAAAGTCATTCAGCATGACGTCGATGATGGGCAACTGGTCGATGCGGGGAGTGTTGATCTCCAGTACTGACCTTGAGTAGCCCTGTTTCAGCTGCACACAAAGAGCCCAAACAAGACGCGTTAAAGATAGAAAAAGACTGATACAGACTCCTCTAAATGAGATTAGTTAATGACAAAAAAACATCAGCAGTCAGCCCACTGGCTAAAGGACTAGTAATGGGTCCAACAGGGTAATATTGTTCTGGTAGTAACTGCTTCATAAAGTAGTGCTTCATAGTATAGCATCTAAATCACAACTTTCAAAACTAAGATGCATTGCCACTAATCTTCCTCTAAAGCAGTGTGAGAGCTGGTGCTAAAGCCAAATACGTCTGCAGTAAACAGTAGAAGACAACTGTTTCTGTTTTTTTGCCAGAAAGCAACATTTTTCAACATTTTAGGGCTTTGCTAATTAATGTCACAAGTTAATCTTGTGTTTAGCACAATTTAGATGTTTTTTTCTCTTTTTTTTGCACAAAGTAAAAAACAGAAAACTACAGACACCCACATGTGGTGAAAAAACTTAAAAAAATAATAATAGCCATGTCTATGATTGCCATTGTGTGTCACATGAGATCAGGAAATATACTTGTTCCTATGAATTATACATTTAATTTATGGTTCCTTTAATCCCTTCTTTTTCTTCTTTGTCTGTGCACCGTGCAGTCTTCCACAACAGAATACATATTTGTGGAGATTTTCAGACTCATTTCAGTGGATTAAGAAGAAAAACGTCGAATCACAAACAGAGTGAGAAAAAGGGATGTTTACCGAGCAGCCGTCCATCAGCGGCTTGATGAAAGGATTATTGTCGTAGGACAGCTCCTCGTCGTTGGAGCCCAGGAAGCGCAGCGCCTTGTCGTAGTTGTCGGCCTTGGCGTCGTACCAGGCCGCCGACTGATGACAGATGTAGGTGAAGTTCTGCCGCGCCGACGAGCTCAGCAGCTTCAGGAAGGTCATCTGGACTGAAGTGATTTCATTCTCTGATAAATCCACGTAGTTCAGCTGAGGACACAGTCAGACACTTAGAAACTAGAACTCAGAATACTTTAGGCAAGAGTGTGAATAAATAAAGCAGCACAAAGAAATAAGTGCAGGTGGAGAGGGTCCCTATGGAAACAGGGATTAAGAGCGATAGGAAGAGTAAATTATGAAGAAGATTGATAAGAGAGTGAGATGTATAATAGAAGAGAGGCAGGGAGTGTTACTGTAAATGTGATGAAAGGAGATAAAAACTGAAGAATAGAAAAGTTTACTTGCAGCTTGTTAAAAGAGAAAGTGGTAAGAAGCCGAAGCAGGGATTTACAATTTTTCCTCGTTTGAATTCACTGAACCATGATCCTGGGGACTCCTTTGGCCAGTTGGATATTCTCACCTAAAAACAAAAAGGAAAGAAATTTGAAGCTCTTTTATCCTGAAGTGTTCAAGCCAATATAAGTAAATGAGCAACTACATCAAGAATAAACTAATCTTATATAACCACTATGTATTTAATAAATGTGCAAGTCTACCAAACATAAAGCCACTAAAGGCTATCTAGTTAACGTCCTAATAAGAAACTTAAAAAGGATTGAATATTATTTCTATTGCTCAGTAAGGATTACATCAACTTAAAAAAAATCTATATATTTTTTGGCATCACATTTCCTTGGAATTAAAAACTGCACACCTGCTTTAGCCCATTTTAATCTTAATGTTTACTGCAACTTTAATACAAAGCACAAAAGGCCAAACTATTACCATACTATTGCTGTTCAACAGTAATAAAGTGAGTAGTAAGTAATAAAAAAGAATCAATGATATGATGTGGTCCTGTCTTTATCCTGCAATAAAAGGTAAGATGAGGAATGCTGGAAATACACATAAACAGACAGATACAAAGATACTCAAAGTGACGTACTCCTGCAGATTTCTTGTCTGGATTGATGCAGGTTTCTCCTCCCGCTGTGAAGTTACAGTAGACTTTGATGGAGTCTCCTATGCATCCCTGGTTTGGATCAATCCAGTATTCACCTGGGACAGAGACACAGCCATCACAGAGCAGCAGGAACGAGGGAGAGGCTTCACTTTTAACTGTAGCTTAAGAAAATCTACTACTATGTGCTTGTTTGCTCTCTGAGAAACACTGTCACCTACCGTCCGGGAAGTCCGGCTGGCTCAGGTGCAGGTCGTTGCAGGTCCGGGCAGGGTTGTCCTGCGTGCCCATGGGGAACTTCATCCTCTCGATGTCCTGTTTGAGGTTGTTGAGAGAGCCGAACACGTCCTCCATTCCCTCCATTCCCAAACCGTCTATGCCGTAGTCGGCCATCGCTGCGTCTTCCTGGACCTCGGCCTGACGCCTGGACCTTTTGCCCGAATGTTGCATGGGCAGAGGCTGGATGATGTCACCGGGGGGACCCTGACACATGGAGGTGTGTAAGTATTGGATAGGTTCTATGCCTTTAATAGCGTTTGAGCTGGCTGTAGTGGCATTAAGAGCAGGTCATCTCCACTATAAGGTTTGCTCCCAGTGTCCTTTTTTTCACGAATGAGACTAATGTAACAGAAACTCTTTGAGGCTGATATGGTGTGAAGTCTATATAAATGCAGGGAAATTACCAGCATTAATTTTTTTTTCTACATATTTATGCAAATACAAAGTTGTTTTTTTTACTGCAGTAGAAAAAAAAAAGATCACATGTTCCATATTTTCAGGCGACTAATAACTTACAGGGGGTCCGGGTGGTCCAATCAATCCTGTGTCTCCCTTCTGACCGGTAGAGCCCTAAAGAAAACATGACCAATGTCATTTTAAATTCATATTCATATTCTGATCAACATTTTTAAAAAAGTTGAACACCACTTACAATAGATCCTTTAGATCCCTTTTGTCCTTGAGTGCCCTGTCGACAAATATTAGAACATTAGAATAAACACATTAAGAGCTTACAGACTATAATAATGTGTCAATATTAAAGACACACTCACAGGAATACCGGGAGGACCGGGGGGTCCCAGTGGACCTCCTGAACCACCAATACCCTGAAAACAAAACCGGTAATGTCAGAGGTTATAGAATATTTCCTCATGTTAGATTATTGTTTACATCCAAAGGTATTTCTTTAATTCATTTTCATTTTAAACAATTTGCTGATCTGACCTCGAGCATTTGAAACATAGACACATGCATTTCTCCGACACACGTATCTACAAATGAAAGTGACATTCCTCGAAGACAGATAGCAGACACAATTATGAAAATACTAACTAAATACTTACAGGATCACCCTTGCCTCCTGCAAGACCCTGAGGACCAGGCAGACCTCTGTCTCCCTTCTCTCCGGGCTCACCAGGGGGCCCAATGAGTCCGATCAGACCGGGGTGACCCTGTGGAGGAAGACAGGCTTTAATGGATGGTATTATACGTAGTTCTAAACCAGAAAGAGACAAATACACTAGTACATATATATATATCCGGCTCAGTGGGTAGAGCAGTCGTCTTTCAACCCTAAGGTTGTTGGTTCGATTCCCGCTCTCCCCACAGTTCATACTGTTGTTGTGTCCTTGGGCAAGACACTTAACCCACCTTGCCTCCAGTGGCTGTGATACTGGTAATTACTGTAGAACAATGTAAGTCGCTTTGGATAAAAGCGTCTGCTAAATGAATAAATGTAAATATATTTTTAGAATTGATCACCTCGATTCACCCAGAACTGCTTTCACAATGACCGGATAAATGATGGTGCTTAATCTACCTGACAAGAATGAGTAGTGCTTATGTTTAACTGTGACCTGCCTGAGCACCTATCGCTCTTCAGACTCATCTGTCGCTCACCAAAAAAACATTACAGCCAAATATTATTGTAAACTTTTTCAGTCTCTGCATCGAGTCAGAGGAAACTTCATCTGAGTCAAACTTTGAGCATCTCACTCGGAGAGAGCGAACAGAGAGATAAAGGCGAGGGGTCTAGATGTTTGCTTACTTTGGAAGGTTCAGATAAGGCGCATACGCAGATATGAGAAATACACAATAAAGCAATTTGAGATTAGCATCGTAATAACGTCTTGCCTTTTCTCCCTTGAATCCAGAGTCACCTTTCATACCAGGAAGTCCAGGGGGCCCCTGTGAAGGAGAGGAATCAAGCATAACTGACAGGAAAATAAACGAAAATGATTTTGTAGTGACAGCTACTGCACAGCTCTGCCTTCAGAGTGTCAGCTCAGTTTGTGTCCCACAGAGCCGGCGCCACAATCGCTTTAGGCAAAAATAAAAACTGTAAACCACCACATTACCCCCTAAAAAACTGATGCCTTTGAGTAATACAGACAAAAAAAATGACTGCATGATTAATGAGGCTGTCTTACAATAGGTCCAGGAGGGCCATCCTGACCAGAAGCTCCAGGAAGTCCTTGTTCACCCTACAAATAAAACACATTTATAGTGTGAGCATGAATTTTAGTTCAATAAATACTGCTGGTACTGATAAAACTTGTGTCAAAAATATATTTCATTGTACAGTTATAATCCAAATGCATCAGCTGTACTCACCACAGGTCCAGGGATTCCTCTCAGACCTTCGGCACCAGCTTTTCCAGGAGGCCCCTGAGGTCCCACTGGTCCAGTTTTCCCAACAGGCCCCTCTGCTCCGGCTTCTCCCTGAGGGCAACAAAAAAACCCTTTAATGAGCTTCAGGAGATAAGGAAAAGACTTCTTAAAGGTCACTTTTTAGGTTTACTCTGACTACAAACCGTTTTTATAATTTTACATTTTAACAATAAATCACAGTATTTAATATTCTTAAAAGCCGGTTTAGTTTGGCCAAATTCAAGCTTTGTAATAAATGTCTAATAATTCATGACAAAAGCTTTCAGAAAATAATCAATAGGAATATAAATGCAGTCTTAATAAAGCCAGACATTTCAATTGGCTGTAATATATACTATATACACTATATACTGTATATAATACTGGGTTACCTGACGTTATCGCCTACAGAACAGTGACCTGGACTTATCAGAATATCTACGGACCCTTAACAATTAGATATGTTAGCTATAACTGAGTCATCTATCTTTCAACCACAAACAAAAGAAAGACTTTTCTGAGTTGACATTAAGAAGGGGGGGGGTCTGTAAAAGACTGTCCATTGAGCTATATACTAGACTCTCAATGGTTTTCTGTGAAAATGTACCCCATATTTATTCCAATAATAAACACCAATATCCAATATGATAAAAATATATTATTATTATTATTATTAAAAAAGACCCAGGCTAATATTTACCACATCAGACTAATGAAATAAAAGTTATGCAGAGGTTGTTGCTTTCCTCTTTTGATGTTATAAAGGTTAGGAAAAGTGCTAAATAAATGTCACTAAACCCTTGGCAACAACACATGCAGTTTTTAATTCAAAACCTAAAACCTTCAAACCAAAAAAAAATAAAACAGAGATTTCTAATTTTATATTGTAGAAGATGATGAACGAGGGGATTGAACTGTTCTGACAACCAATTAGGCCTGGATTTGACGACAGAAAGGCCTGTCTCTGTCACATCAGGTCTAATCCTTTACCTCAGTGTGGACAGGAAGTGCATTCACAATATGGAATATACCTATTGGACATTTTTATCTTTTTATTTAGATTAGTTCAAGCCACCCTTTGACAGCCATTATTCCTGACGCCATTACCAATCGTATCCTCACTTTAGCACCGGATCTAATGTGCTGTGTTTCTTACCTTGGCTCCCTTTTCTCCTTGTCTGCCTTCAGGACCAGATTTTCCAGCAGGTCCCTGTCAAAGACCAACAAATTATGTTATCATCTCAAAAAGGACAATCGTATCAACTACATCTGTATGTGAAAACCTTTTTAAGACAATAGGTTATCACTTAAAACGCAGCGTTCATTCACACGCTGGAGTTTTATGTACATACTAATCGCTCGCTGTTGCCCTTTGACATTGGGTGTTTTTTGAAAAAGAGAGCTGGGCTACATCAGTGAAAGTGAACTGGCCTATATTCTGAGATAAAAGCACATCAACATTTCACCAAACAGCCTCTGGTCAGGACTTTGAAAGTGGACTGTCATGTGCCATTAGAAAAACATAATCGAATAGAGCAAACAAAAGCCAGCCGTCTTCAATGGTTATGAGCCCGGTGCGTGTGCACTGACGTCGGGCACGTGCCTGTGCACCCATGCGTGCGTATATGCTGTTCAGGTTTAATGGACAAACGCACAAACAACCTGCATCAACTACAAAGAGGAATTGGAAAGGGGAGTAGCACAAACGCAAAACCAAGGTCTAATTTGTTGTGTAGCCTTTGTCACCATCCAATGGAATACAAATACTTGGTGGAAACTTGCTTACCACGTTTTTAAAATGTATAAAACCCTGTTCAAGGCTGCATTTGGATGTGAGCTGTAGACTTATCTGGGAAACATGTAAATGAGAGCTGCAGAGATTCACTATTCTGGAAGAAAAACTCCACAACAGCTCTTTGGGAGGTTCACCTTGGATTTACCATCCACACAATTATCATTCTGCACAAAAATCTGCCTGATGATGTCCACCAGAGGTTCATCAATAGTAAAAAGGATACAGATAAATACTGGTTTATTTAACTGAAATTAGTTGAATTAATGCCATGAAAGCACATTATAAAAATGTTACATAGTGATTTTACATTGACACATGAGTTCTTAGACTAGAAAAAGAAAAACAAAGAAAACCTAACAATGATGATCCTAATAAATGAGGGATCAGAATCCGTATTATATAAAAGCTGCACAATATAAAAAATTAGGAGCTACACAATCACTTGTTAATGTTGTAATAACAATAACCTGTAATATTTGAATGTTTTTTGAAAAAATATAAAGAAATACAAGCCTCAAACTAACTTCCCCTTATCAAAACAGAAGCTAAATCACTATATAAAAACACAAAACTAGAACGACACAGGTCTAAACCAGGTTTAAACCAGAACTAAACAGGTCTAAACCAGGACTAAACAGGTCTAAACAGGTCTAAACCAGGACTAAACAGGTCTAAACAGGTCTAAACCAGGACTAAACCAGGACTAAACAGGTCTAAACATGTCTAAACCAGGACTAAACCAGGACTAAACAGGTCTATACCAGGACTAAACCAGGACTAAACAGGTCTAAACATGCCTAAACCAGGACTAAACCAGGATTAAACAGGTCTAAATGAGGACGATGAGTTTGGTAGGAGAAAAGTAAATAAACGACATAAGAATATTGCAATACTGAGACTGTGATTAATGATATTGTGATAATGATTAATTTGTGACATATTGTGTAGCCCTTGTTTATACATTTTATTCTGTATAACAACCTCATCCTTGTAAATCTTTTGGCAAACGTGCAAGATGTATATCGATAAAAAAAAAAAAAAAAAAACTGCCTTCATAATTGAGTACCTCTTATTGGTAAAAAGTGAAACAAATCTGAATATATTGAGAAGTCTCTAAACTAAATTTAACAATCACAACCAATTTCTTATTTTTATTTTATACTATGAAGTTTACAAGATGCTACTATTATTACAATACTAATAGTTCATTTACGTATTGTTAATAATGAGATAATGACAAATCTGTGATATATTGTGTAACCCACATTTTATGGCTAAAGCTATGTTCTCTGATTTCCTCCATTTCATTTCTTTAAAGGCACACTGTAAGTAAGTATTAGAGTAAGTATAAGGTCATGTGAATATGCCAAACTGTAATAAAATGTTCTAATCCCAGAGCGAACCCGAGAAAGAGCATCCATAGTCCAGCGTGACAACATCATTTCTGTGGCTTTAGTGGCAGCGGCAGCAGCGTTCACATTACTGTCAGTCAAACTGCCAATACGTCGATACACTTTACAGGAGGAGCTCTATCTGCACTCACTGTCGGTTTGAGGCGAACGGTTAAATGAACGGGAATAACAGTCCCGAATACACGTGACTAATCTTTATTTTTTCATTATCATTTCATAAAAAAAAAACAAAATGGGTCACACATTGCCAAACCGTAGAGAGCAACAGAAAAGGTTTTGGAACAGGAGTCCTCTCATGGATCACTCCTAAAATATACCCACCCTTTTACCAGGAGGTCCCGGTACTCCAGCCTCACCAGATGGACCAGGAGGACCCTAAACGACAGCACAGAGAACACTTATAATGTGGAGAGCAGTCACTCACATACTGACACAATGGAAAACGTGGCATCCTCATTCACAAACTGGATGAGTCAGGTCTACCTTAAGTGCCTTCAACTTTGCTTTAATATTTTACAGCTGTCTGTCATGATTTAGACACACTCAATTTAAAGTAACATCATGTAACTTCTAATCCAACATACATAGCACATGTCATTCATTTATTCTTTTATTTACAAGATACAAACTAAAACAGGACAGTTCCTTCTATGTGTAGTTGCAGACAGACCGTGCAAGTTCGGAAAAGCCATGAAGTGTTGCTTTATAATGTGGAAAAAAATCTATGTCCCACATTTTTGTCAAGTAAATTTATTTATAGTGGATTGTAAAAGAAGTTGCTCTAAAACTTACAGGCTGTCCCGCTTCTCCATCGTCTCCCTTGTCGCCGGACAGACCGTCAACACCCTAAAAAAAGAAGTACAAACAGAGTAAATGAAACTATAAAGTTCAGGGATGTTACACAATTGTGCTGTATTAATGCAGTTGAGCTACTTTTCTCTGCTATGGGTTCAAAATGTACTGAACATTACAGATATTTATGAAAGTAAGGTGGAACCGTGACAGAAGATCCTTTATTTGCAATCACTCTGAGAAGAATTGCTTCATAAAGAACTAATGTTTGCTCTAGTGTTTGGTGTTCTTAATAGAAACAAGTCTGTGTCCCTCCTAGACTTATGTCAATTTATGGGAAACTCACGAGAAAATATGCTTGAAACAAATCCTATCAAAAACATTCACAATCAAACATTTAAAGTGAAATGTCTAATTTGTGAAAGTGGCGTTAACGTTAAATCAATACACTCTAATCTTCAATGCACACAGTCATAAAGTCAACGAGGGATAACGGCAACACTTACAGCAGCACCAGGCTCTCCAGGGGGACCAGGGTCTCCCGGGAAGCCGACGGGGCCCTGCAGACACAAGAGGAGAGGAGAATGAGACTCTATTGTCAACATCGTCTCTGGCGGCAGACAGCAGCGACACAGTGACAGCACATTTCACCAGAGACAGCTCTAATAATGCACCAGTCACAAGTGTGTGGGCTGACGTACAGGGTTTCCCTTGGGGCCGTCATCACCAGGGGGTCCGCGGCCACCGGGGGGTCCAGCAGCTCCGGGTGGGCCAGTCTCTCCTTTCTCTCCAAATTCTCCTTTTGGACCCTAGGGAGAAACATCAGAGGGTTTTTTTCATCATGGAGACCACACAAAGCAGCGGGAGACTGAGCCAGCATGAGGCCAAGTTTACAAAGTGAAGCTTCTGAATTCAAATCGCTTCCTCCTATCGTTTTAAATTTATATTTTAAAGCTGTCATTACAGTAAATAGACTTATCACAGCTTTATCAGTTGTGCTCTGCTAATAGCCCAAGAAGAAAAGGGAAGCTATGACTCAGCAGCGGAGCCATAATTACAGCCTGGCATCGTTAGCTGGTCTGTTAGAGCAGAGCGCTTCTTTAGCCGACGCCAGCAAGGCACCTTTTAAATTGACCTCAACGCGACACTCAGACACGCAGCACTGGATCAATCTGTCTCTGAAAACAGCAGCAGCCACCTATAAGAGCTGTTAGACTTAAGAAGGGTCACTAGTCTGTACTGTTACATAAACTGAGAGCAAAACCAATGTCTGATGCCTAACCCGGATCAATGCCCTAAAATGTTATTGTGCTGTGAACACAGTGTGGACTGTAGATTCAAATGCATTGACTTTAAACTGTCATGTCCATATAAGGTATTTCCATCTTTATTAACCCGACAATATAAATGCAGTCAATCAAGTGAGAATCTCCCAATGTTTTCTTGACTTCTGCCTTGTGAGCTGGCTCTGGACACACTCCTAACGCAGCGCTGAGCTCTTTGAGATTCGTATCTTGGTACCTTGTCCAATGAAATCTAAAAACTAAATGCCTCATCCTGCACATGGACAGTGTAATATAAATATTTAATAATACATTCTCAATGGGAACACAGTTTTTGCATTGATTCCTTAAAGATTTTAACAAGATCTTGGTATTGTCATGTCCCACTGTCTTGATTGACTTCCTGCCCTTGTGTTTTTCCCTCCACTGTGATTATCTACTAATGTGTTCCACCTTGTTGTCTTCCCCTCGTAGTCTGTGTGTGTTCCCCTGTCCGGGGATATTGTCTCTACCCTTGTGCATGTTGTACCAGTCTTCTAGTGTTTTCTGACCTTAGCCTTGTTTCGACTTCTTTTTCTGGATTGTGATTTTGTACCTCTGCCTCGGAATAAAACCTTGTTAAACATCTTCCTAGTGGGGACAGGTATTCTGTTTAGACACTTTCCCTCGATAAAATGTTATTCTCCTCTTATTATTTATCTGATTTTTTTTGAAAAATAATATCCGTGGAAGCACATAGCATTGCTTGCACATGTGTTGACTCTCAGTGGCACGTGTCTGGGAACCTTTATTTTTATGCCACTCATGGTTTACCCACATTTGTTACCACCGCTTCCGCTACAGCCACAAAACCTAATCTGACTTTCTTATATTTGATTTTATTCCTGGATAAAAAGAGTGACACCTGCCAAACTGACAACATCATTTGTGAAAATGACAGATTATCTTGATATTTTATAATTTGCACACTCTTTACAATGAAAAAAAAAAGGTCACAGGTTGGTGTTTTTCTTTTCCTTCAATTATATGATTAAATCTTTTTTTTCCCTCAACTTTAACATATACATTATTTATTAAATGTTGCTTTAAAGATAAAAAGAGTGACACCTGCCATATAAAAAGAACACTACTACATGCACCTGCACTTGTTTATACAGTTATGTGGTAAGTAACAGGAAGAGGATATCCACCTCCTGTAGCCGAAGTGGCACATCATAATCATCAGTTAATGAAGCTTTCTCTGGGATCTTCACGGAGACATTATAGTAAACAGCCTCAATAACATCAGGGACAGACGGTGCTGGCACATGTTACAGCTGATGCATGTAAAGTACTTTACTTAATGATCCTGTACTTACTCCCATACCAGGCTCGCCGGGTGATCCTGGGTTGCCAGACTCGCCAGTCTCTCCCTAGGATTTGAGAAAGAACATATAACAATCAATAAATACTACACTTCAATAATAATGAGACTTTCTAGTTGCTATATTTGTATGAATCTATGAGCAGTTCACAAATATGCATCTTGGAACCATATTGAGTGAAATCATACTAAAAGAAAACCTCAACAAGTCAACCAAAATCAACTTTACCTTTTCACCAACGCCTCCCATTGAACCGATGCCACCGGGAGGGCCCTGTGATCCCTGTGAACGAAGCGCAGTGAACTCTATTAGACGTGACAGTGTGACAGTGTGAAATGGAAATCTTTCCGTTGGGGTTTGGAGATAAAATCCTGAACACAAATGAAATATAACACTTACACTGGCTCCGCTGGAACCCTGGGGACCTCTGGGGCCAGGAGGACCAGGTGGACCCTAGATACAAAAAACAGGGTTTTCAGTGACAATCAAAGCATCTGTGAATTTGTTTCTAAATATATCTTTTAGGGAAATGTGCATTACATTTAACTGACTTTAAGAAGAAGAAAGAAGAAACTACAGCAAAGACATGTTTTTGTACACACTTTGACTGGCTAGTAGTTTAGAGGTTTGACCCATGGGGAATATATGTTACTATTTTAAGGGGACTGCCCTGAGTTTGAGCTCTTGTCCCATGTCTGAAAAAATATCTGTTTTGAACAGTCACTGTCACAAGTTTTTCACTAATTCAAATTACTAATAAATGCAGAGATATTTAGACTTTGTTATTCAAGGCAGTATCACAGAAAATGTAGAAAGTCTAAGTCTCATCAACAACAACTTTAACATTCTTTTTATAGCAATATAATTCACTTTGTACCTTTACGAAATCACATGGAACATAATTCTTGTGTTTACTGTTGTTGGACATCTCCAGCATCGAGTGGAAATAATTCACAATTAGAAGGTCTGGAAATATAGTGACTCTAATGTCACTATAAATACAATATAACTATAAAAATTTAGCATTGGTAAAGTAATAGAAATAATGTTCATTCATTCATTTTCTATCACTTTCCCTTTATGGCTGCAGCCTATGTCAGGTGCGGGGTACACTCTGGACAATCACCAGTTAATCACAAAACAACTAGCCCCACTCACATTTATTCACTCTGGGCAACTTCAGAGTCACAGCTTCAGTTCAAACTCACAACCTTTTTGCTGTGAGGCAGAAGTGCTAACCACCCTGCCACAGTGCACTTAAACCATAGACACATCAGGAGTTAATCACAAGGGTTAACTTACTCTACGTTTACATGCAGAGCTTAGTAAGTCTCTGGAAATCGGACAGTGAAGCTAAATCTCTGTCTGTGTTTTCCTGTACAAAAAAGAATCAGACTATTGAACCCACACATGTGTGTAGCAGCATTCAGCCTTTGTTAAAAAAAGAAAAGAAGCTAGAATTAAACTTGATTTGTAACTAAATACAAATTAACTAGGCTAATTTACTCTGTAATCATTAATTCAGTTCTGAATATCAATAGTGACACTACCACTTTACGAGATGAACGCACATGAACACAGTGGAGTCAGAAAAACCCATTTCCAAATGTGTTTTGTGGCGAGTGCACAAATGCAACATGTTTAGCCAGCAGTAGAGTGAGCCAATATATGAGTCGGTCTACATGTTCTGGTCTTTCAGAGGGGGGTCAAAAAGCTACTAAAATGTAATGTGGATGAAGAATAAGTGATTTTTTTAGTCCAACAATAACTAATAGTGCTAAAACTCAATAAACTTTTCCAAATAACTGCCAAATGGCTGGTGGAGTGGCCAAACTCAGCCAGTCCCCTAAACTTCATAAGAGATTGTCTAATTTCCCGCATCGTAGTCTGTTTGTAAAGACAATGTGAAGCACAGTTTTAACAAGAGTCCTAGTTGTGGGAGCCAAACTTACCATTGATCCTACATCTCCATTCTCCCCCTTCTCACCAGGAGGCCCGGGCAAACCCTGAGGAGAGAAAAAAATAACGTTGGGTCATGTCAGGCAGCCGGAGACAAAACTGCACATTAGAGACTAAGAGCAAAAATACATTTCTGCTGCTCATTAACGGCCCGCTTACAGATGATGTGTACTGAAAAGTGAGCTTTAGGAGGCATTAATAAAAACCAGCAAGCCTCGAGTGTAAACACACAATTAGTCAAAAAGGACACCTATTGTAATTAAAGGCTATGGGAGGCTTGAGTATAATCAGCCTGTGTAAATTACATAGCGCGGGCTCCATCCATCTACGTCGACGCTAAAGTGGAAACAAAGGGGACTGGAACAGGCGCCGCATATTACACAGTTTGGGGATTCAATCATGCTTGACGAAAAACTGTATACAACTCAGGAAGCTGTTACCTGTGAGGAAAATGGAGGAGCGCTCACTTTGTAGCGTGTGGAGCATGTGCATAATTACAGGTATTATTTCTCATGTTGTGTTAAAGTCTTGTGATAAAGCTGGTGGGTGGAACTCAGAGGTAATGATAAGTTACCATAAAACTCTAGTGACGCCTTTATTCCATCACTGTGATGACATACGTGTACCTTCAGCTTATTGAGTTGATGTAATGTACCTTGGCGACGGCGCAGAAAGTTAATTTATATCACGTTTGTTTGCCTGGGACTTCACGACTTTACGATGGCTTCAGTCATTGTAATAAAGCATGTGCTGAGCAAGAATGGGAAATAAATAAAGCTATTTTCATGTTTAATGAAGACGGGAGTTGAAGGATGAGGGAGACTTGTTGATGGAAGAGAAAGTAAAGTTGTGAATTATGAAATTGAAGGAGACCTGGATTTGGTGGTGGACTCTACACTCTCACTTTTACATTATAATGCTTGATGATGTTGGGAAGTGTTGTTTTAATGTCTTTTGTATTGACATCTGGGGGCAGAGGTGCTTTTTAGAGCATGTGAACTGCTATGACACAGGAATAGGTCTGATTGCATTTCATTTTCAATAACAAACAGGAATGTGTGCTTAAAAAGAAACACATGAGCTTCTCCTCCAGCAGTGCTTAGTTTGTCGGCTCTGGGTTATTGTAGAAGCTGTGAGATAACTTCCACTGGGTTATATAGACCTTTAAATGTCTTTTTTGAGGCACATACTTCTTCAACTGTATTACAGGTTTGCAATTTAAAACATATTAGAAAAGAAGACTTTTGCCATGGTTTATTTTTTTTCTTCACAGTTGAGTCCCTTTTCAGAAGCTGATGAAAATGAAACACCTAACTATTGACAAGTGTACATTTTGTTGCATTTGTAATTTATTTGATTGAATGATTGAATTGAATGATTCATTTTATGACTACTAATTAAGACTACTGGGCTATGCATCAGACTTAGACTTAGCTTTATTCATTTACAAGGGAAATTGCTTCATCACAAAAGTGCTCTGTTGAATTTATTGTGGTTCAAAGCCAAGTCAAAAACAAGTTCAGAAACCTTAGTCAGAGTCACTGCAAAAGGAAGCTGGTCAATGGCCTTTAAACATAATTAACGTCAGAAATCAATTGTTCACACTCATTATGACAATACAACCACAAAATGAGTAAGTCATTTTATGTCATTATTGTTTGGTACAAATCAATAATCAAATCAAATACTCTGTACTTTGGCAATTCAATGAATTCCAGTATATGCCCACAATTGTAATCAAATTTGAGATTTACCATCATCTCTGTCCACGCCCTACCCCCTCAATTTGCAGAATCAATTCACTCAGTAAGGGCTCCAGCAAACAGAGTCCCAGAGATGAGAGACCTTCAGATTGAAGCCATTCATTCCCCGTCGTCAAAAATCACTAATGCTACAGATAATTGCGCAGAGGAGCTGAGCTCGCACTGGCTGCTGCCACGTATTGAAGGGCAGCTTAGCCAAACATAATTAAAAGACTGGAGATGGAGTGCATTATGCCCAATTAAAAGCCAATTGCACTTAATAACAATGTTATCTGGCCCTATTGACCAGCGGGGATCCTCTCTAATTTTATCCTCACTCTCGTCTTGGATAATTGACTTAAAGATATTTCAAAGTGTGCTGTTTCTGTATTTACTGCCACCAAAGTTTTCCTTTACTTCAGCTCAATGGCACAGATCAGTCGTGTCAAACTCTAATTCATAATGAGTCAGATGACTTCAAAGGGAAAAATATTAAAGGGTAATGATTTCAAGCCATTGGTTATTGACTAGCATTTTAAACAATACACACTTGTAATGGTTTTTATCTGTCAGCAATTGCATTATAAAATTAATAACATATTTCACTTTTTCACTTAAAATTATAACTTTTCTATGACGTCATAACATAAGACCCAATTTCCCAAACCAAAAAGTGGCTTAATTGTTCAATACATAAACACTGGAATAGGAGACTGAAGAGAATAACCGAGTAGTCTAGTATAGTCTGATGTCTAATGGAAAAACATAGCCAAAAGTAACTATCACAATCCAATAGTCAATGTTACCAATGTGCAAAGTTAGCACAATAACGATATCATGAAGCTAATGAAATAGCTGCAGTTGAGCTTCATTATCCACTGTGAGCCACATTAAAAGCTACATGGCATGGGCTGACGCAGCAGCTGCCACCTTACTGGGATGTAGAAGCTCCGCAGGGTAGTGGCTTACTGCATGATAACAACGCAGACGAGCAGAAAAACCAAGGCAGCCCCAGACATTATTAACACCACGACCGAATGAAAAATTCAAAATGTAAGCAACAGTGATAGATTTTTAGCTCTGTCTGTGAAAATCCTTGAGGGGGAAGTATTATTTGCCCAGGAGCTGTACAAAGTGTTATTAAGAGCTAAGGCAGCATTAATAAATGATGGGCTGTTTTGATGTGATGTAAATGATGCTACAGAGGAGCTGCCTCTGCTCACACTGACTCTGACACGAAAGAGAACGACCTGCGTATTACCTTCCTTTTCAACGGGACCAGGTCTGTATATGTTTACAAAATAATGTTTACTCTGGTCTCAAAGTGAAACCAGGTGGAATTTGATCTTTTTGTATCAGATGAAGAATAATAACTTACTGTAGATGATGCTTACATTTCTTTGAATCAGATTTACATGTCATCTGTAGGAAAGCGTAAATATTCCATTTTCTGCCCTCAAGTGTTAGTTTACTATTAATGACGTAAGGCTGGGATGGTAATGAGAGTGACTATTTGTGCATTTTATCACCAAAAAGGATTGATTTTTGGGTGATTTTTTTATGATTCCCAAAATACCATTGCTTAGGTCGATATTATTCATATTACTTCAAGTAAAAGGATAAAGTCATATTTCTGGAGTGGTACTACAGACCAACAATCTAAACAATAATTTAATATTAAACGATATGTGCCTTGCAAAGCAATTTTTTCAACACATTTGTGCCTGTTTTTACACAAAGTTTTCAGGCACTTTTTCTGCACATGCTATGCTCCAAAAGATGTTCCTTTTAGGCAACGTTCTTTTGAACTTAGCTACAGCTTGTTCTTTGTCTGTAAAATAACACCCTAGTCTTTGCCCAAAGGCCTTGCAAAAACATAAAAGCCTTTCCCACTGCTCGGTGCATCAGTGTAAACATAGGAACTTTTGAAAAGGACACGATAGGACACCCTTTGCCTTTTCAGGAAAATAAAATTGAAACAGGTGAGTTACTTAATGTAGATCTAAATGTACCTTCAGTAACACTTCAGAACCTAGCTCAGACTGGAATCTGATTTCAGCAGTAATACCATGCAAATCACAGCAGAGGGAACAAATAGCATGTGGGAACTCTTGAGGGTGTACATGGTTTTAATGTGGACTTACCTGAAGTCCGATGGGTCCTGGAAGACCTGGGAATCCTCTGGGTCCTTCGTCACCTTTTTGACCAAACATTCCCTGCTGTCCTCTGGGTCCGGATTCACCGTCGCTGCCCTGTTGGAGGTTAAAGAGCACAAATTTCAAACGTGTTCAATCCGACAGCAATTAGCCTAAGCTTTGAGGCATCATGACCCACAAACTGTCTATAAGGACTCTCTCTGATGGGATTTCTTTAACTTTATACACCTTGTCAAGGTTATGAAGAAAACCCGAGCACATGTGACACAGATGAGCTTGGACAAGTAGTTTTCTGAAGGTTGTTTTATTCATCAATATTCTTGCCTTTCAGATATCCGTTTTTTTTTTGAGATTCAGTGTCCATTTTAGCCACTTTGGACTTCCTGGGGAGACAGCAGCCATCCGACTAGGGCCAACCCCAAAGGGAATATGATATCAGTGCAGTGCGGCGACGAGGGCTACATTGAACAGTGTGCGTGAAAGATGCTGATATCATGAGTGGAGTCAGAGGTGCTTTAGAGGCAGGGGATAAAGAGGGGAGACTACAGAGAAGTGCTGACAAACTGGGAGTTTTCAGTTCAAACGCGTGTCAGCACTTCAAAGCACCGGTGGAGCTCTCACTGAGCCCTGGGACATGTAGGCAGCCGCGGGCACCCAGGCTGAATGCAGAAGAGTTTAGGAGGAAATGTTAGGTGATTACAGGTAAGGTATGTACGTTTTAGAGAGAAGAGTAAGACACATGGTGGACTCAAGTTTGGAGACTTTATCCAAAATGCTGTCAGAGGTCTGTTTACTGTTTACAGCAGGGGTCTCAAACTCAAATTACTTGTGGGCCGCAGGAGGCAGAGTCTGGGTGAGGCTGGGCTGGATCAGGTATTCCACAAAAAAAGCTTTGTTAAATCCTCTCAAATATCATTACTAATAGTTCTTTAACTTCAATGTTTTTTTTCTGAACCTGAGCTATCCTGAACTTAAATGCAATATGGAAGAACATGAATGAGCTGGCTGAGTGGCCCCATGGGATGTCCACTCCCCTCGGTGATATTGTCAACGTAACATTGGTTAATTTGCAGATTCGTCATGATAACAAATCCGCATGGATAGTGGCGGTCAAATTGCCATAAACAAATCAGCCCATTTCAAATGATGGGAAACAAAATACAATCCGCATGATGCCAAATCCAATACCAGCTCAAGGTCAAACATGCTCATTTCAAACACAATAAAAAGTAGTAATTTTATGACGTCTATGTGATGTTACACAGGCTCCTTCATAGATGTTAAATGTTTCTCTGCCTGCATCAAGCCCAGCCGATGACCCGCCCCCAGGAGCCATATACTCCACTGTGAAGGTAGGTTGGTTCAGTTCCAGCACAAAAAGGAACCTTCCACACACAACGTGGTAACATGCCATTCATTTGAAACTCGCAGGGCACTAACAATAAACTTTCATATCGTCCTGCAGGCCACAAAATATTGTCTTGTGGGCTGCAGTTGGCCCTCGGGCCACAAGTTTGAGACCCCTGGTCTACAGTATCATCTTGTATCTTTTGATGTAGATACTATTATAGGCAAGACCGGGTGGACTGTTTTTACACTTTTAGAAATATTATCTTTCCTTATACATTTTAACTAATCACTTATTCAAAGAGTATGTTCTATACAAAAAGCATGTATGTAGTGTTTTTTACAAATAGTACCCAGACTGATGGTGCCACTCTAAATGGCGGCCTTCTTAAAGATCTTTTACTAATAGCAGTAGTGATTAATGCAAACCTCATTAAGCCTTAGCTGAGACTTATTGGATCATTAGCTTTTTCCAATAAACACACAACAAACATTTCCAAATTGAGAGGTGGGGCAGATGTGAAAAATCAAAATTGAGAAAAGCAATAATGTGCAGCAATAAAAATAAAATAAAAAAGGCCAGACAGTGTCAAAATGTCACCACATGAGGCAGCGCCCTCTTATGAAGACATGAATACACATGAGCAGTGACTCACCAGGACAAACAACTGTTAAATAATTTGTTATTCAGCCTGGGTGTGCTACCTGCTTGGGGCAATCCATCTCACCAAGCCTCCTGTAGCCTCTGCAGAGCCCCGCAGATGCTGCTCAAGTTTTGCTACAATGGTTGTTCAGGCCTGATAATTTACAGCAATGAGCTGCTGGTCGCCCTGAGGCCATGAGCGAGTGTAGAAACAGGACTTCTCCTGTTGTGTTAATGAGGACGAGGAGAGGATGTTCTGCAGCACAAACGTCAGCCTCTCAGCCCACTCTGCTGCTCATGAGGTAACACACACAAGGAACTGGCAAGTTTGAGCAAAAGTCAGAGGGTTGCTACTTTGATTCCGTAAATCTCAAAGCAATAAAAAAAATCTAATTCAGGTTTAATTTATTGAACAATTTGAAAAAATTAAAAATTCTCAAGGACGAGCTGCTGAAGAATGTAACCACAAAATGAGCCAAAAAAAAGCAGGATTATTATGAATTTGTGATAAAAATGTGATAATATAGCAATAAAAGGATGGGCTTCATAGATAAAAAATAAATGCAACTACTACAGGAGAGCAGTAATAAAGTCACACAACATAATGTGTCTCTGAATGGACTGCTTACAGGAGGGGTCTCCAACTTTGTGCCGTTTAGTGGCACCGATCCAGCTTCCCAATCTTTCTGCACTGTAACAAGTGATTTATAACACCCACATTATCGGCCAAAAAGAGAAAACTAAGTATAGAAAGTTGTACACAGCTTTACTGATGGAAAATCAATGGAAACTACAGAGTAATGGGTTGCGTTCGCTGCAGATTGAGCCAGTACTCTGTTTTTAATTCACAGCACACTCTTAGTCGACTAAAACTTGTACTAATGCTCTTCCACTGCAACCTGGATTATCATAATGAGGCTAACTAGACAGTCTATTGTTCTGCCCCTTTATCTTCGGGGCTGTGATTAAAAGAAAAACACAGCCATTTTCCATGTGTAATGAAAGAAAATCAAAAATGTTCAATATTTTACCCCTCCTCAAAAAAAAAGAGGTTTCTGAGTAATGGAGTTTTTAAAAGAGGAGGTCACTGCATGGATTAAGTTGCACTAAGCTGTTTGGTAAATATTTATCCATTAATTTAGAGTTACAATTAAGATTTACATGAATAAGCAGCAAATTTTTGAATGTGAAAATGGACAATACTTACGGCTGGACCGGGAGCTCCGATCACACCCTGAAGACCGGAGGGACCTGGGGGACCCTACAACATCAACAATATCATTAGACAGAAGGAAATATACATCTGCGGTTCACAAGTTAAATTAATACTAAGATAACTTAAGATTTGATGTTGAGCCTTTACTTAAAATCAAAAACATGGCTCAGTTGTTTTTGCCACTCTTGTCATAAATTATCGTAAAATTTGTAAGGTTTCCTAAATGCAAAAACATTTTTTTTGAGAAAATACAGTTCACAAAGTTATATTTAAGAGGCGCTTACTAACACATATTGTAACACATTTCTGAACCAAATCTGTCATAAATACGTTTTTTGTTTGTTTTTTGTATTCTTCAAGAAAATATAAGTTTTTTTTACAGTTTTGTAAAGTTTAAAGGTGCAGAGTGGTAAAAATGCATATTGTAATTCCACGCCTTTAAGCCCTTCTTTCTACAGCCTGTGAGCACCTACAGTAGCCCTGCAGGGACATGCTGTTGTCTATGAACAAACTCAGTGGAAATAAGTCTGATGATGATAATTGACCTAAACCTTTCCGCAAGATTTTGTGTTCAAAAGGAAAATAAATGTGCTTCACCAGCAGTGCTCTGTTTGTCCTTTCTGGGCAGTAGTAGGAACAGGAAGTAGTAAAGCTAAAATGGCTCCTTCCACTGGGTTCTATTGAGCTTTAAATGTCGACTTATACCCTATATAAAAAATGTTCCATTTTTTTCCAAGTTTGTGGGCCATATTGAAAATCTTTACATTACTTCATACAGTGCTTTATTTTTAAGACTTAATAAACTTAAAATATCTGAGCAAGCCAAGTTCATACTTCAGCATTTTATTTATTCAACAGTTTGTGATGACTAAAAGCAAAATCAAATGAAAAATGTGACACTGTGACACTGAGGTATTTTTTTATTGGAATCCAGGAAACTATTTAGGAAACACAGCAGCCCTGCGGCTAATATTTTATGTGCTGCATATAACTTCGCCTAAAACACTGTGTTCCTTAATTTATTCCGTTAATATTTATCACCTACCTTACTTAAAATCAGTTCATTTTAAACTCACTGACTTATAAAAAAATAAATAAAACGAAAGAAGTTGAAGGCAAAAACAATGACTCACAAGTTCACCCTTGTCTCCTTTGCTTCCCTTCTGTCCAGGCCCGCCGACTTCTCCCTACGGAGCGACACAAACAGCACAGCAACATCACATTTCCAACTCCATCTTAAAAAGCTTTGCTTAGCCATGTTTAGTCAAAGTCCAATATCTTAAAGTGTCACCTCTATCGGAATCGGGCAGTAAATATTTCTCCAGAGATTCTAATTTGATTGGGCTTGAGTATTTGCAATTTATTGATTGACTTCCTTCTAGCCCCACTCGCAGTGTGATTGACGAAGAGGGGACGTGACCGGGGTTGTAGAGGAGCGACGGTGAATGAGTGAAGTGTTGATGTGGTATTTTTTGGCCTAAGGGCACACGCTCTCTGCTACTGGCGATTCCAGTCCGAGTGGCTGTTTATGTCTGTTGTTGGGCGCTCTAATGCCTCCACTGAGAGCGTTTTGTGTTTACATGGCGGTAATCTACTTGATAACATTTTCTGTCACAGCGGGCTGGAGGCCAAACAGAGTCGATGACAAACTGTGAGATGTGTGCATTAATGCAGCGTTTTCTCTTTTTCTATATAAACTGCACATTAAAGGTCTTCGGTTTCTATCACATTAGATTCTATCTTTATAATAACAGTGTAACAGTCTTTTAAACTCTGATACTACAAAGACAAGAAAAAACAATGCTCCCATTACAAACTGCTTTCAAGTCATTATATCCCATTTTATTTGCATTTTGAAATAGAACAAAGCCTAAAACATAAGCTGTGATTTTATTAGTGCTTTTTAAGTACTTTGTGAAAAAGTTACTACTTTCTTCTAACTATTTTCAAATCCTGTTTCTGCCTTCAGTAAAGGAGCATGTACTTTGCTTTATCGATTTTTCCGTGTTGTTTTAAACATGGCCCACACTGGTGACATGAAAGAGCTTCTTATTTTATTTTTTTTTACTTTTAAAGCTTTCTCACTTTTGACTTTTGGAAAACTAATTTCTTCTTTTACTGTGGAGACTTTTGGACTTTTCCCTCAATCTAAACCATCAAAGGTCTGAAACTTGGTTTGGTCCAAACAGCTGGTCTTTGGTTGGAGGAAAATAATTTTTGGTATTGAGGTATTGGTCTGAACCAAACAAAACCAAACTAAACTAAGTCCAGTTTGTTTTCAATGTGAAAGCTCTTTTAGCAATACTTAAGACTTTTGGACCGAATCCAGGAAGTCACAGACAATAAAAAGTGATTCCTGCACCGACTATTTTCCATTTAGCCTTTGTGTTAAAAAAAGAAAACGTTTTTAAACAGCCTATTTGAAGTTTAGGCTTTTATAATATTATCCACACTAGGTCTATTCTAAAAAGTGTAAAATAAGCAGATAAACTATCAGGACCCATGTCACAGTCAGTTTAAAGACATGTACAAAATCCAAACCCCTCGTTGTCCTGACAGCAGTAAAGGGAGCATCAAAGGAAGTCTATTGGCGAGGTTTTAACTAAAAGTTACTCAACCAAACAGATATAATGTAACAATTAGAGCTTTATATTTCCTGTAACTAATGTCACACAAGAGTTATTTCACTTCAGTGGACACTCCCTAAATAGACTCTTTTATACAATACTTATACCACATTACTTTACCTTGTCACCATCCTCTCCAGGGGGACCTTGAGGACCAGCTGGACCGGGCAAACCCACGGGGCCTTGAATACCATCACGGCCGGCGGGGCCCATCGGACCTTTCTCTCCCTGGACACAGCATGAATCACAGTTAAAAGTAATGACAGTTGAAGCACTCTCGAGACGCTTGAGAAATTCTTACAGGGCCTCCTTTTTCTCCAGCGGGGCCAGGGGGTCCTTGGGGGCCATTGCGTCCAGTCTGACCTATGGGACCACCAGGACCAGCAGCACCTCTCTCTCCAGGAGAACCCTGCCAAAGAACAATAATACTTTGTGAGCCTCGACCATAACTTTGAATGGAGGTGGATATCAGAAGAAGATACATTTTGCTTTGGAGACTTTTTGGAGACTGTTTATGGCAAAAACACAGCTAGTATTCCAATTACTGGGTATGTCATTAACTTTATCTTATTTATTCAGTACAACAGGTTTCTTGAAATGTTTTGAGATTTGAATTTATATATGATTTTACTTTTCATATTCCTGTAAAAAAGGAGAGAACAGTACACAAAACAAAAAACTAAAAGTGTTGGGATAGAGCAGGGCTGGGTAAACTATATTGCTCAGGGATCACACTGTTTTAAAATTTGACAAACGTGCAGAGCCAGTATCAGAAAAGTACATTCATTTCATCAAGTGGTAACAAATATCTTGCATTGACTAGTTGCTAGCGTAAATAACTTGGTTGAAAAGGGCCATTTAAACAGCTGTAGTTTGCCCACTACTGGGATAGTCTCTTGTGCTATTAAGATGTGTCTTTAGGCTCTGGCTAATATAAACCAAAGCCTAATTTAAACAACATCAGTGACATTCAATCTGAGCCAAAAGTGTGAAAGAGTTTAAGTTTAACTGGCTATGATTAAGGGTAACTGTTGAACCTGGTACAAAACAAGTATTCAACTCTTTTTTCTTTTATAAAAATTGAGGCACTTGTTGAGGATTGGCTTTCCTGTTCTCTTTTGTAAAACAAAATAAAATCAATGTATTCCATATGAATTCAAATCAACTTCTAAGAGTCATAAAAGTACGTGCTCCAATGGGACAAGAACACCTCTGCTGCCCCGCGGTAATAAGAGTCAATCTGCTTCCTCACTCCTTTCCTCTCACTCAAGGCCTTATGGAAACTCCTGTCATTCTCTGCACCATCAGCGTGTCTTATTACCCGCTCTTCAATGCACCCAGGTGAGCGCTTACTGCGGCGTGGGTGGCCCAAATCACATAAGCTGTGATTACATCTTTGATCTGGGGGCCATTACAGCATCCTTTTCTCTGGGCAAGGTCTCGGCACTACCTTCAAATAAAACACGGCGGCCAAAGATTCACCTCGATGCACCCCAGCGCTCACACACACACCTCTCGCGCTGCCGAGGGGAGGTGCCACCTGGCTTTTATGTGGTTGGCCCCGTTCTGTGACAGACATTGCCCAGGAGACACTCTCAAGCTGCCATCTTGAGCCTGCCAAGATGTCCACCAAGCCAGACACACACAAGACCCCCTTCGCTCCACAACCCTAGTTTGTATGGTTAGGTAACAACTGACGCTAACAATGGGGCAGTTCAGACAAGGAATACTCAATATATTGTTATTGTGTTATCAGAATTGCACATTATCAATATATCAAAGACAACTTGTGATGCAATACTTGTATAGTATACAACAGGCACATTTAATTAAACTTAAATCACATTCTGGCACAAAATAAATGCCTAAACCTGATTAAAAAAGTGACTCATTGAAAGTAGAAGCAAGTCTAGAACTATGTATATTAATATATTGCATATTGGTCACTAAATAAAGGTAGTACTCAAAGGGAAAATACTGTGTTATTTTAAGACATTGCATTAATATGTTTTCTCAAGACTCCAAATATAAATAAATATAAATTCTGGCTTGATATGGAAAAGAATACACATGCTTCTAGTTTTATAAAACAGGTATACCACTATATACATTGATTCTTAAGACTACTTCACAGTTTCCAACTCTTTTTTTTTTTTTTACCTCGCTGTGACTTGATTTTCAACATCAAAGAATCAGGGTTTTGAATCAAGACCGGTCCGGACCATAGCTGATTTATTTGTCCAGGACATTCTTGTGATTGGATGAAAAATGTCTGTGACTCTGTCTTGAAAAACTCACTGATAATGCCCTCCTCTACCAAACCTGACCAAACCTCTAGTGCCTTTGGTGTGAGGCTGACCTTGGACTAGCTCCTCACATGTACTGATGCAAACCAGGACACAAAAATCTTTACATTTCACTGAAACAATCACGTGTCCAAATACTTAAAAAAAATACTCCAGACCCACACCAGAGTCTTGCTATCTACCACTATCCCTCTCTTTTTATTTTCACCCACGCATGTAATTTTCTGTCTTAAAAATCAAATTCCACACAAATCCAAAGTTACAGTGACTCGACTTGTCACATAAATCCTTTTTGTTCTCCTTCTGTGGAGATTTTTCTTTGTCTCTTTCCAGCCGTCTTTAAAAACACCATGAAACAGCAACACACACAAGACTTTCCCCACAGCCGCTCTATCTCTGGCAGGAAATCGATGGAAGGAAAATATCAGCTCTCTTGTGTGCGTGGGCATGGCACACCAGGCTCTTTTTAAGGCACTTTTTCAAGCTCCACCAAAACAGCCAATCACGTTTTTTTGTCAATGGCTTACTTTCAAGCCAAATTAATAAAACTATCTCATTTTGCAGGAGAAATGGTTAGAGTCTTTCAGAGAACGCCCCTCTTCTTGCTTTCATCATCTTTTCATGCGTACGCTGCATATCCGCTGTCATCTTATCTGCCGCTGCTCTGTCGCTGGTGAGCAGGGGGCAATTATAGGGAGCCTACGTTTAACGCTTGAACAAAATGTCAGACAGTTCAAAGCTGCCTGTCACTCAGCTCTCTATACAGACTCACCACTAGAGCTCCAGAGGCTTTCATGGCAAACACTGCTCACTGAGGGGCTCCAAGGCTGAAACGCGGAAAAAGTGCAGCACTTATTTGTGGATTGCCCTGCCACTCCTTTTTCAGAACTCCAAACTGTGTGAGAGCAGCCAGGGTTTGCCACAAACAGCAGATACATGCAGCTGATCTCTGTTCGAACTTCCTCCATTAAGAGCAATTATGAGCCTCTTTAAGTGCATAGATAACTATTGGACTACTACACTATTATCAGCTGAGTGACAATAGCAGCCAATAGGCAGAAGTACAAATATAATATGATTTGGTAGTCAAAGAAGCACAAAATGTGTTCCTGGTTAATTAAGCAATTAGGAAAGGATTACTATAAGTTGTTCTAAAGTTTCCCTCTATTCTCATATTCCTTTCTTAATATGCATATTTCAAAACATGGCTCCCAAGTTTAGGAATTGGGGGAATTAATAAATGGCAATTAGTTAAATCCTTTCACTCAGTTCTAATTGTGACTGTCTGTTGAACATGCAGATGCCTGAAATGCCCAAATGTTCCCAGGTCAACCTTGTTTACACTGGACATGGAAAAGATGGAAATGACTGAGACTGATGGCTTGTTGAATATTAGTGTCTTAACAGCGAGTCAACATAACAACATCACACATGACTCTGTTTTGGTAAAATGCTAAAACTTTGCTGGTGTGTGAAATACTGTGGTAATCTATGATTTATTTTGTAAATTATATTTTCAAAACTATTTTCAAATGATTTTTTGGCAAATTGAGCTAGCTTTATTGAGCTAAATTTAATTGCTTCATAAAAATTTGAGCTGCCCTCAATATATCCAACTCCGTTCGCCAAAGGTAAAAGCCACTTTCCACTGAAATCTCTGAGGCAGCAGAGATGAGGTAACCATAGTAACGAGATACTTACGATGGGGCCAGGGGGGCCCTGAGGCCCTTCTCCTCCCTTTAAACCACCTGGACCCTGAAAGCAAAGGACAGAGCAGGGTTAGGCCTCATCACTGCAAGCTGCCACTCACAGAACAGTAATCACAGGTGTGTGCACGTGAGTGTGCATCTAAGTGTGCTTGTGTGAACAGGTGGGGAACGTGCACAACAACCCTGCATCACGGACCTGGTCAATGTGTGAGAATCTACAATATATAACATTCTTTTCCAATCTAGATGGAGAAGAAACTACATGTTCATGTCAGACAGTGAGAGGCCCTGTCACTCAGAACTAAATAATCAAATATTGGTTGAGCTGGGCCACAAAGAAGGGTAATTCCTGTTTTATGTTAGAAAACCACAACAATGTTTTTAAGGTGTATATTCTGATGATATTCTTATAATTCTTGGTTTAATATTTAAATGTAAAAAGTGACTTTAAACAAGGTGTTTGTTTCATTTGCCTTAATTTAACTTTCTTGAAGAACTGGCTTCATACTAATTTTATGACTAAATAAAAACTAAAAACAGTGGCACCTGGTAATATAATTAATGCAAAAGGCTGTATTAAATGAACTTCAAACAAAATCATGATGAAAAGATGACAGGATTGTGGAGGTACTGATGATCTATCAGTGGTTTTGTCCTCTCTTTGGAGTGAGTCTTCAATAGAAAGGTCTGCTCTGAATATTAGCACCAGGAGGATGAAGCTGCATATGGAAAACACAGTTTCCAGAGGCTGTAAAGACTTTCATTATAATAACTAATTTACAAGCTTCGGCAGAGCCAGGGGGAGCCGACGCTGCCAAGTGGGCTCTCCTACTCCCTGGCTGACGCATTTTACCACAGAGCATTAAAAGGCTGGACGGACCCTGCTTTCTGGACACACTGAACTTATTTATTGGCTTGTTTATTGCTACTGTGTCTCTTGTCACGACTGAGACAAGGGATGACGTCTGTGCCTGTGTGTGTCTATAAATCTATGTCAGTCTGGTGTCTTAGCAAACTTTAGAGAATTTAGAGAACTTTTAGGATTTTTGTCTTCAATATGATCAGATTTATTTTTCAGAGCTTGTTTATTCACATTGTGTGTGTTTTAGAGATATTAACAGAATACCATCTCTCTGCAGAGTTAGGACAGACCTAACTCTTATAATAAGTCTGGTCAGGCTGCTGTTTGTTTTGATCTCAAGCCTCCTACACCAACCTCTCTCTGTTTATTCACCTTGAACTTTCTATCACCTTTTCACTTTTCACTTCCTGGGAGAAATAATTTAGGTTCTTCAGGCTCCGATGAAATTACACAAAGTTGTGGATTTGAACCTGAATCAAAAGGCTCTGAGTCGATTTTCTTTCACACGCATAACAGGATTTCCCTAAAGGGGAGGACAACCGCTGCAGCTCTAAATGCACAAATAAACACCTTTGAAATGAACAGACTCTGCAGCTGACTTGAGCGATTTAGCTGAATGTTCTAACAAATATATCCAATTGTGTTGTCAGCACAGAGTGTACTCGGAAAAGTAAATGATGATGAAGTGCTCCAATATTGTGTCTGGCTCACTCTCTTTTACTTTAGTCAAAGCCAGTTCTGCATCTTTTAGTGACGCCTCTGCCAGGCCTGACATTTGGTTTAACAGCAGGTAGTTAGCCCGCTAATTGGGGTTTGGAGCTAAGTGCAGTGTGTATTTAAAATGTGGGAGTAGGCAGTGTGTTCATACAAATGTCAGGGTGGTTTGTGTAAATGTGTTTCTTTTTTTTGGTTACCATTGCTCCAGGTAGACCTCGTACTCCCTGGAAGCCCCTCAGACCTTGAGGACCTACTTTGCCAGAAATTCCCATGGGACCTGGATCCCCCTAAACAGCAGGACACATAAAAACGTAGTAGAGTAGAGGATATTGGGCAAATACAATACTAAGTGAACAATAACCTACAAACTGCCAGTATTTAACATAAAAAAGATATCTTTCTATAATTGCTTCTGTAGAGTTCAACAGGATGTAATCAGGTCCTGCGAATCACCGGGACTTGATAAATGGATCATTAGCTGGTGTCCAAAACAAAATGCCAAGAAAAAACTAAACATGTTCTTAGAAAAGCATGAGCCTCGTGTTAATCGCTCTACAGTGAGAAAGATTATTCACAAGTGAGTCATACCAGGAGGAATAAATGTCCCATCAAAATCACCCTAAGGTCAGACTCAGCAAAGCTCAGAGAAATACTGAAAAAGTACCAGTGTGCCATCTTTTTCTTAAGAATGTAAAACAGTGGAGTGAAAAGAGGTTTAATTTTTGACAATTGGAAGAGAAAACCCTTTCTTTTTAAACAAATGGATTGAATGTATGTCTCTATATATGTGTAGTGACTAAGTAATATATTATAAAAGAATTAGAACAATTATTGCACATTTAACAGCTAAAGAAATCCATAATTCTGTATTGTAATTTTGCCATAACTGACTTTTTCACACAATATAACCACAAAAGGATATAAACAACAACAATATATAATTCAAGATAAATTATTAATGCGGTGGTGGTGGAGGTCTTACCTTTCCACCTTCTTTGCCAGCAGAGCCAGGTAGACCTTGCTCACCAGGTGGACCAGGGGAGCCGGGGTGTCCTCTCTCTCCACTGGGTCCTGTCTCTCCAGTTGGTCCCTGGGGTAAGATAAAGATAAAACCTTTCTTATCTTTTAATGTTGGATAGTGCTGTATTTGCAGTTTTGTTGGCATCTACAGTTGAGGGGTCATACTTTCTGATATTGTGTGGACTTCCTGAATGTGAATGCATCATTTCTTGGAGAACCTGACAATCTATCCATCTGGTTAATGTGCATTTTATTTGAAGGTTCCAAATATTACAAGGCATATCATTTTCAAAGGAAAATAGTCTTAGGATTTGATTTCACAACAGTACAGGAGGAAACTAACCATCTATTTGTAGTGTAAGCGTACCTGTGGTCCGACCACCCCTCCAGGTCCTGGAGGTCCTGTCTTTCCTTGGAAACCCTGAAGGAGAATACGAGATACACAGATACACAGTGGATCAATAATCAGTATGAGTTGAATAAGCACATTGGGTAAGCTGAAAGGTCATGGTAATAAGGTTATGTGAAAGTCCAAAACAAAATGGACTGCTTGTACCTCCTCCTTCGCAGAAAAGGTACAGACACACACAGTAAAGACAAAGAGAGAAAAAAAACCAGGCTCAGACACAGTTTTTTTTGTTAGAGTTGTAAAATCAATCACCCCCTTGCACACACACACACACACACACACACACACATCATTCCCACAGATGCACATAGATAGACCACCGGACCCCTGTAGGAACACACCCACACACACTATGCTGCACTTTAGTTATGACCTGCTGCTATGTCCTTGTTTTTAATTGTTCTCAAGGTCATTGCTGCTGTTGTATTCTATCTTGTATTTTTTATTGTCAACTCACTTACTTGTTATTTTTAAGATGTTTATGTTTAGGATGTTTATGTTTATGACTTAAACTTTTATGCAGATAGCTACCAAATGAAACTTTGTTATGTGTATGTATAACAGTAAATACTTGTTATCTAAAATAGATATTGTACTCTTTCAATATACAGAAAGGTTGTCTCTATACATCTGAATCTAAACAACAATGTTACACATAAATATTTAATACCTTACGCCACTTATTCTTCAAAGTAAATTATTTCCATTTAGTAGTTTTTTATGTAAAAGCAAACAAGACAACAACATATTTTCAAAAAACAATGGCAATTCAGGATGAGGTTCATTAATATACAGTATATGGATACAAAGCAAGCCTCTTATGGACAATACATAGGAGCTATGTATTTTGGGAAAATGATGACCTTTGATATATATACAGAGTGTTAAAGAAAACTCAACCTTCTTGGTAAAAAGAAATCATATGCAGTCTGATCACTGCTGTTCTCAATTAGGGAAACATGTCAACATCTAAATATGTAATACAATCAATCGTCTCTGCTCCAGCGAACTTTAGAAGATTAATTTGGTTACTGCTGATGTGTTACTTCCACATTCACTTTGTATGCTGCAGCTGTTAGTCCCTGTGTGCGTTATGTGTAACCCATCAGAGCGGGCAGCAGACTGAGAAGAGCTGGGCACTGATGCTGACAATGTTCAGGGTCAAACCACAGCCCGACCCACTCACCGTCTCTCCTCTCTGTCCTGGGTGTCCTGGCAGGCCGTCTTTTCCTGGTGGGCCCTGGGGGGGGGGGTGAACAGGTAGACACATTTCAAACACATTACAAAACCAACGCATCAGATTCTGAGTGTGAATTAATATTTGAAGAGCATATGTGAAGAGTGTCAGGCTGGATGTGCTGTACATGGCATTAATTAACAGACAATTTGACAGATGCCACTTACATTGGGTCCTTTGGGTCCAGGAAACCCGACAGGTCCCTGAGGTCCTTGAGGTCCCTGAAATCAAAAGAAACGCATTAACATTAAAATACAACAGAAAATTATGCAGTTATTATAAGCTGTATTTTTTAAAGTTGAGCTCAAAAGTTTAGCAGGTTAGCTGTCACCAAGTCAGTGCACACAGTTTCAAAAGGCAGTGATAAAAGAGGAATGTGGTACTCGCCCTCTCTCCTGGCGGACCGGGTGGTCCATCATTGCCGGAGTTGCCCTGAGGAGAGAGAAATGCACAAACATCAGGGAAGCAGTGTCAAACTTTGTCAAAGTTGCTCAAGTATGAGAGAGGAATCACAATCTAGCAACACTTACTCAACTCTTTACATACTCTGAATCTAGTTTAGACCTGGCATCAATGTGACTATTCCCCATTTAGCCTCCTTGTAATGAACACAGTCTACAGGTATAAACATACATACATTTCAGCTGAACATAGTTTTTTTACTGCCTCATATTCTGCTACTACCTTGTTTTCCAATTTACGTTAGCTAAAAAATAGATAATGTTAACAGCATCAAAGCAATTCATTCAAAGGAAGCATAAACCATTTGTTTTTGTGTCTGTCTTCTATTACTGTCATTATATTGGTATTGACTACATATACCAAAAATAGAACATGTCTTGCATAAATATTAAATTGAAAATGGCAGCTTTATATTGGTGCTTTTCTTACAATGTTGGCTCAGAGCACTCACTCTCACAAACATACACACGGTCATACACTGGTATCACAGCTCAAGTCTCGTCCAAGGACACTCCCACTAAATGACGGGTCAGAGCTGGGACTGAATTACCAAACTTGAGGTTATTGACAACCTGCTCTTCCACCTGAGCCACAGTCACCCTTTTTTGACTCACAACTGTAGAAATAGTGAATGACATGAATTGTAAGAAGCAGTTATTGCAAATCTGGCCTTCCTCAAACTATGAACATTTCTATTGAGCTGTAGTGAAGAAGCCCCAATGCTTGTACATTTTAGACATTCAAAAACATCCTAGGGGACATTTGCGCTCACTTTTTGTCCTGGTTTTCCTGTTGGTCCTCTTGCTCCACGACCGCCACGTGGACCCTACACAAAACATAAAGCAACACATTTATTGTAAGAAAACATGTAGCTGTATAGAACACCCCAAAAACAATGAAACCCCCCAAAAGGGCCCATTATCATTAATTCTTGTTGTGCCTTTGCTGTTAATTTTCCACTTTTTTAGCAACAAAAATACTGTCAATCCCATTGACAACCACCAAAATGAAAGGGTTTCATTTGAACAGAATCAATCATTTATATGGAGAGATCAAAATGAGACTGCAGAGAGTGGAGTTGCCTACCGTTGGTCCACGTTGTCCTCTTGGGCCAGATTTACCAGCAATTCCCTGAAGATAAAAAAAAAAAAAAACAGAGGCTCTGATATAGAACAAAATGCTCCTCCGTATCATCAGTGATACTAAATGCTTTTTCATCTCTGCTCAGAAGCTGAAGCCGAGGCAATTCTCTAATAACAAATACACTCGAAGATCAGACAGACACAAGTGCTGAGGGGCTCGAGTCTGGGATAAAATAGAAGTGTCTGGGCATGTTTGGACTAAAATAAATAATCAAATTGTTCCGGTAAATGGTGGCCCAGAGGCACTTGACAGCTTGAACTAGCTGTCAGGTGGAGCACAAGGCGGGGGGTGTCTGGCTCTTTATGTCTGTCTCAGGAACAGATGAGCCTGTCTTGTCAACAGTACCCCTTCTCACCTTTACGTCTGGTAAAAAAAACTCATTTAAAACTCTTCAAATGGGACCACACAACAGATCGATCAGTGATTACCCGTCATTTTTGAGACCCTCTAAGAGTCTAAGTAGGTGCTAAAGCTGAAAATGTGGTTAAACAGTTTCCTTTTTTTAATCAGAATGAGGTGCCATTTTGTCAAAAGTCAAAGTTACACAGTTAACATTTAAAATACCAAATAGAGATGTGTTTTATTCTTTAAATAAATTTTAGTTTAAAAAAAAAAGTTTTTGTTTAGTTTAGCTAAAATGGCTAAAACTGTAATGCTGAAAAAAAAAATATAGGTACTCTTATACCAACCGAAAGTGGTGTTTTACTCAGACGTGCACTTCATATATTTAGTTTGAAGGATGAATAATGTCAACTCACTCTTGCTCCTTTCTCGCCATTGGATCCAGGGAATCCATTAAAACCAGTGGAGCCCTGCAGGAAATAAAACAAAACATGTTTAAACTTGGCTTACATTTTTTTTTGTCACATTACTAGATTAGACTAAACTCTAAATAAAAGTAACAGACTGTGGAGTCAAACATAGTGGCATTTCTTTGCTGTCACAAACAATATTTATTAATTTTTGCTATATATATACAGTATATGAAATTAATAGGTTTAGGGTTAAATATTCTGCCTTATAAAAGACTTATAATCATGTGTAGAAATAGCGTCTTTGACAATATGCCCAAGATATGATAGTGTCCATCAGCGAAATATTAGCAGAAGACTCAGAAAGTGCCATCCAGGGAAGCATGTTTGTACCATTAGAGGGAGCCACTTAGAAGTTCTTGTCACAAAATATATTACAACATTATGTCAGTGGTTTGATATATCAGATGTTTCCTACAAGTCAACTTCCTGAATTAAAATTGACGCAAATGAAGACCGTTATCATAATTACTATCACCGCTACTGCCAGCTAGTGTTCATACATAAAATGAAATAATTGTTGGAATGTCAACAATACTTAACCCTTTTTAATATTTCAAAAATACCTAAACATATGTTGATTGATCCTGACTAAAGAGAGAAACATTTAATCCCCTTTGAAACCCATCACCAGTACATTATACTCTGTATTAGGCGTTAACAGGCTGTGCCCTCTGTCAACAGCAATGGTGCCAGTTGAAGAAATACTACAACATTAAGTGATTAGATGAATAAAAGAGCAGCTTACCAATAAAGAGTCACCTTGTGCAGCATTAGCAAGGACACACATATGTGGTTAATGTTAATAATACAGGTTAAGCACTTGATAGTCTCAACTATATACCAAGGTCATGCACATGTCAGGCTGTTTATTCTCTATATGTCATCGAGTGCATGGTTATCATATGCATGCATACATACATATGGATAGTGCACAATAAGCAAGGCCATAAAACAAGTTGGCGTGGGTGGAATGGGAAAGCAGTCCGACAGTGTGGGGAAAGTGCGAGGGGAGATCTGTGGCGGTTAATTTGTTTTTCACAGAGGTGCAGTTATGGTAAACTGAAAGGCGAGCCGCTTCTGGACAAGGCTGACTTGCGCCACAGAGATAAGAGCGTCCACTGAAGCTATTGCAAATGGCATCCAGAATTAACGGTGTGGGAAAGCTGTTAACAGAGAGTGATGGGGTGCAACAGCCAAAAACACAGCCATTGAGGGGATTCATGCGTGGACTGATCGAAGTGGATAAAGGCTGCGAACAGCCCGGGCCAACACAGTGACCCTGAACCTCATGAGGATAATGTCACTTTTTATAAACTTTCACAAGAAAGCAGTGGGCTTTTATCCAAATAACTTGAACACACAGTAAACAACACTTCTGAGTTTTAGCTGGAATTATATAAAACGATTTAAGAAGCAGTTTTTCATAAGCGTGATAGTAACTGTCACATAAATCCAAAAAAAGTTTTCTTGAAACGCGCTCATTATAAGTTAAAACACTCAACTTTAGACTATAAAGATATGTCTTGAAGTCACATTTTAAAATGCTAGGAAGAAAAGTAAACTCTTCCACTGCATAGTTGAGTAAGAAAACGTTGGTACTTTTTATACATTGCCAAAGTCAGGATGAATTTAATGCTTCTTCTAAAAAAGGTTATGTCATTTGTCTGTGATCCAAAAAGAGGATTTGTTCAGACACTTCAGAGCAACCTTTGTTGGAGCTTTGAATACAGTCAGTGTCCACAGCCTAAACGATGCTACTTGCTCATGTCAGGTGGTAAATTAATAAGAAGTATGGCCAAAGAGCTAAGTGTCTAAACCTATAGTCCCCTTCATAAGTAACATAATTAAAAAGACTCACCGCAGCAACAGAACTCATCATTATTTCCCATTTATTTCAAGTTATAGACCCTTTAGACGCAGAGAATGTATTTGTCTGATGTATATTTTACATTATTATATTGCCTGTGTCTACAATGCATTTTACCTCAGTAAAAGATTTTGGTAATGTATATTTTAAACCTGACTTTCAAATATGAGTTTAACAGTCTTTGATGAGGAAGCACAGGCCCTAAAACAAGCTTGGGTCCTTCATTTGGTATTATAGATGCAGGATAATATCTTAAGCTTCCAGGGACTTTTTACTTTTAGGCTTTACTCGTAAATGCTTGTATTACTAGAGCTGCTTATTACTGAGACACTTGTGTTCAGGTCACTTAACTTTCTTTGTCAAAGTGTGCATGCATTAGACCAGGGATGGGCAAAGTAAGGCCCGGGGGCAACATGCGGCCCGTTGGGCTGTTCAATGTGGCCCGCCAAGCATTTACTAATATTTTATTGATGATTAAAAACTGCATATATTTTGCCTTTTCCTTCAATATTTTGAAGTAATCAGTTATTAAACTATACGACGACTCCAAATGGTAAATACCTTTCCTATAGTCAAAATAAACGTGTTTTTATTGAGCATAAGTGAGTTCCCTGTGTTGGCCTGGCCCTCCACAAGAGTCCCATCTACTAATGTGGCCCTTGGGGAAAAATAATTGCCCACCCCTGCATTAGACTAAAAGGGTCAATAAGAGTATGGAAGTATTTTTAGAGCAAGTGTGTCAACTCAGTTGCCACAGAATTGAATCCAAAGAAGACATTTTTTATGAGTTTTACTTTCTCTCATGGCTCAATATTCTTTTGTAATTTCCCCCAAAACTACATTGAGTAAAGTAAAAAAAAAAGTTGATCCACATTTCCATTGTACCTTCATAATGTGCAGTGTAAATTTGATAGAGACAGTAGTTAGTATGTGTTGCTATGGCCAGAGAAACTTGTAATTGGGGGGGCACCAACCAATCAGAAGGCCAACAAAGGGTCAATTAGTTTCAGCTGAAAAGTTTCTTTTAATAGATGCACAGCCAGCTGATTATGGGAAGAGAGACATTTAATCTCAAGTCTCTTCTGTGCTAATGTTCCACGCTCACGCTGTAATTTGCTCGGCTCTGTCATTAATTTGTGGGCACGCTCGACTCCTGTGGCGCTGACACTAACAGACAGAGCCGGAGACTTGTCGTTGTGGGTATTGTGTGAGTAGGTGTATCTGACCCATCATATCAGTGCCAGAGCGTCAGTGCTGACAGCAGCGGAGAGCAGACAGCTGTAACAGCACATTGAGATATTGGAGCAGAGGCACAGTGGTCAGCGCTACTGCGATCAGCTCAACAGTGCACAGACTGTTGATGATGTCTGCAACTAAAGCGAAGGAGACAGCTCAGGACAGGCTGGTGACTGTGGCACTTAGACATAACGCAGGAGGTTCGAGAAGGCTCTGGTTTAGGTTTGAGAAGGTTAGTCAGCTACACAAAACATACAGTACTACCTGTGTAATTCATTATTCATTTAGGTTTGTTATTATTAGATATTATCTATCAGAACTGCAAACATCTTAATGTCCACATGAATAGGCAGACAGTCGCTAAGTATAATATAGATTAGCTGGCCATAATTAGCGTCTAGGTTTAAAGGTTGATACCATTAAAGCAGAATTATTGTTTAGTTAAAGTCCGATTATTGTTTAGTCACTGTGTACACTACAGATTAACAGGCCATTTTTAAAAATCAAGAAATCATTCAGTTTAAAGAAAGAAGCACACATTTTGTCCTCATTGCCTCTTCAGTTTAAGATTTGTATTATCGCCTACCTTGGGTCCTTGTCTTCCAGGATATCCAGGCAATCCAGGAACTCCAAGTTTTCCCTAAAAGGCACAAAAGACATTTCCAGACAGATATTTCACAATAAATAAAAATTGTTCTTTTTGTATTTTAATGTGACATCTTGAAGACTGTTCTCTAAAGAGAGTCAGATGAGGGCATATTACATCTTGTTGCCGTTATAAACAAGTTTTGCTGTAAATTAAAAAAGACTAAACCAACTTTTTTCAACTCTAAAATTTTAAGACAATGAGAATATAATACTTTTTTGCCATGATTAGGGAAGCATCATGGCTTTCACAATGTCTTCAAAACTTTAGGTTCTCTCCTGCACAATGTATTTTCTGCTTTGGGCTAATAAGAAATCAAATCAAACACTTCTGATAAAATTATTCAGGAAGTATGAAAGTACAGGAACAGTGCCATACTCCAGTACTATGTGTAATTATAAGATTTTCATTGAATAATACTTTCTTTTTAATCCAAAGTTGACATTAATCCAATATCTTGCTCTTGCTGAAACACTTTCCCTGTAATCATGTTTATACATTGATGTTTGTCAATGTCAAAATAACTTTCCAATCTTATTTCTTTTTACTTTAAAACATATCTTCCGTGTGGAGCAGATTCTCTCAAGCAGACTTACAAGTGTGGTATATTTATCTCAACTTTCATGGGGCATTCATAAAGCAATATTTCTTCTCGAAGACATCGCTTTTATCTTCAGGTTTTAATCGAAGCTACAAGTGCAAGTTGTAACCTTTAACAGTAATTTGTCAGGGGATAAATAATGCTGCGCCCGTGAGGGTCTCAAAAAAACGATCTGTCATGATCAAAGCGCCATAGAGAAGCGTTGACAACATGAGGCAATTAAAGCAGACTGTTGTAGAAGAGCACGAAGGCGGAGAGAGTCCAACTTCAAAACGGCAGAGGAAACTATAGCAAACTTTTCTTGACTGGTACTTTATGGTTCACTTTTAAAAGCAGAAATCTAAATCTAGTGCCTAGTTTGTATCGTCAATGCCCTAAAGCAACATAAACCATGTTGCTCTCTTCCTTGTATTCATTTAAATGTGCATTTCAGTGGAGGTTATCATTATATTGCACCTTCTCTCCTGCTAATCCCAGGGGCCCAGATTCTCCGTTGGGTCCTGATTTGCCCTTGGGTCCCTCGGGGCCGTCCTCTCCTCTTGGTCCCTGGACACCGCCCTCGCCCTGGAGTGAACAAAAACACACCCAGAGCTATAAAATGTGTCCCATAGGATGTTTTTTAAGCAACATTAATGTTCACCTTGTCACCCTTGAGACCCATGTCGCCTTTGAAACCTGGGAATCCATCTTCTCCCTATGTTTGGGAGAAAGGACAGCAATATTTAGACGTGGTAAATGATGAAAGTCCAAATATATTGATTTTAGTAGAAAAAAAGAAAATGAATACATAATCATTTCAAATAAAACATCTCCAGTTGAGTTGGAAGTTAATTTGGAAATATTCACACTGACACCTTGTGGTCACTTAAATAAACCCTCTTCCTGACCACTTCATTTTTTTCTCTCTCTGGGCCCACAGCCTTTGTGTTAATATACTGACATCTGCTGGTGAAATTTCAGAAAGCAACAATCTTTTCAAAATACTCTCACCATATTTTAACCATAAAATATCATCCAAACTAAACTAAGTCAACAGAATTGCTTTGTACAATTATATTGAGTTATATTGTTAAGTTAACCACCAGATAATTATATAAAATATGAAAAATTGTAAACTTGCCATTTGCAAGTACACATAAAATGCTCCAGAGTTTGTTAACTTTACGCATTTTAATGTTCAAATATAAGCTATGTGCATTTTTAATTAAAAAATAAAAAAAGAGGTCAGGTTTCATAGTATATATTAGAAAAGAGGTTAGAGTAAGAATGTAAAGACGCTCATAATTTGTAGTCAAGGTTAAATATTCTCTTGCATGCATGATTCATTTGACGTCATATCACTGAGAGCTGTGCTGAGAATTCCTTTTGGGCCACTAGGTTAAAGATGCCTGCAGTGACGCTGACGTTTAACCACAGCATTCCTACAAACAATGGCAACAGATCAGTGAGCAGCTAAAAGTGCCCTACAAACAGCTCTCATTCCCGTTTAATGTTGCACACTCCATTACTACTCGCTGGCATTGGGCCTTAAGTGCCAGCCTGACGAGCCTTAACGAGTTTTCCCACTTGCTCCAGTCAAAAGAGCTCTATTTAAGCAGGGATTATAATTGTTAAGGATCCATTTTTCACTGGACTAGCATCAGTCGGATAAAAGTAAATAGACAATAGAGAGGTGAGTACCTTTTCTCCTTTGCCTCCTTTAAGACCTCGGATTCCCTCGGCTCCCTGAAGGCAAAGAAAACACACTCAGATAAAGTTCAAAAACAATGTAAACACTGTATGTCATTGTCAGTAGCTTATTTTACTTTGACACCGCGAGGTCCAGGGTAGCCGATAGATCCCATAGGCCCAGGATTACCCTACAAGGAAATGTAAAGATTTGTTAGTTTATACATATTATTTAACAGTGTATGAATCAAAAAGTGAAGCATTAAGTGCATAATTGTGGCAACAAATGAAGGCACTAGATACTGTATGTCAATTCTACAAATTTTTAGGCAACACTATCAGGATATGCTTCATTTATAAGACTCTGACTGCTTTGTTGAGGATGGGATTATCTCAGTATTGTATGAATTGTATTTAGATATAATGTGTGCTAGTTCTGTTGATGTGAGCTGTATATATATTCTTGAGTGTCGTGTATTATGTCTGTGGAAGAGAGTTTACTCTTCCTATTTCATATTATGAGACCATCGCAATGACTTAAAGCTCGATTTTTTATTGATCTTGATAAAATGAAGTCAAAAGTTCTTGTTGCTTTAAACAGTAATTGTATATAGCCAAGCAAACTATTTTTATTTTCTACCTGCAGCCATTTCTTGGAGATTTATTAGCATTTTTCTGAAACATTCTGATATTTTCACTCATCAAAGAAGTCAAATTGTACATCATTTCTGAAAACTTTTCCAGCAAAATTGACTTTCTTTCTGCTCAAAGTATCATGTTATAATGCTCCACTTATGTTTTACATTCCATCACTCATCATCTATTTACCCCTTTTTTATTGAGAGTCTAATAATTGCTTCTTTTAGCCATTTTCCGTTCAAATATATTGTTTCATCGTTTACATTTTCTAGCGCTTAAGGTTGCCTAGCTCTGAATCTGTATGTACATTTTTAAATTTTTAAATAATGCCTCACCTGCAGGAGTCCTAATTTATCATTTCATGTGCAATGTAAGCAAAAAACAATGAACTTACAGCTGCTCCTTTCTCCCCCGCAGGTCCTTCTTTTCCGGGGTGACCCTATAAATAAATAATTTGAGTTTATAACACTTAATTGTATCGTTTTTTTTGGCAGGGAATAAATATACAATCAGTGCGTTACTTACAGGAGGACCATCAGCGCCAGCAAGGCCAGCCAATCCCTGTTTACCTTGAGGTCCCTACAAAGTACAGTAATAAATACATTAAATACACTCCATGCCAAATTCATCTGCTTGAAAAAATATCAGCTAACCAGAAAACCACTAAGATAATACAATACAAGACTTAAGTGCTTATCCAGGCTGAGTCTAATGGTTTTCTATCATGTCTGTGGTTTGTGTTTTAGCTTTTAGTTGTGCAGCCCAAACAGCGCTGTATCTGCAGAATCACTTTTGTGAACTCGTCTCAAACAGTCACTTATCATGAGTGGAGCTGCGGTGGCTGTATTGAAGCTGCTGTTCCCCATCACTTACTTTTTCTCCAGGAGGACCGATTGGACCTTGAGGACCAATGAGACCCTGAAAGACAAAGATCGAATCATGTATTTGAAGAACATAAGTCTGTGTCTCAGAAAAACTGGCGTGTGGAGGAAAAATGAACACCTTTGAAGGCAATTTGGAAAACTCTGCACTTTAATCTTTGTGGTTTGCTGCGGGTTTCTCAACAGTTCTTCCAACTATTTTACAAATTGGCCACTTTGTGCTTTTTTACACAACTGGCTCAGCTGCATTAATTCAACTGGCTTCATTTGCACTTTCTCGAAGACCTTAAAATAATCCTATGAAGAGGAATTAAAAAGTCAGGTTGTGTTATTTTTACGGGCTAATGCTGACTCTGGAAGACATCATTCTGCTTCTTGCCAGGTTTGACAAACAAGTTATTTATTCAACCTGTGCAGCATCTGAACAGGTCTGGGCTTTCCAACAAGAATGACGCTATTCCATCCAACGGGACTGCAGTCTCACCTGGCAATAGTGCCTTCATACTGGACACATTTTATTTGTGAACTGCTTTTTATTAAAGATTTAATAGTGGAATATGTTGCAAAGTAGACATGATATTGTTATGTGCTTCTTCTCGGGCTGGGATCAGAGAGGACCTCACAAAAATACCATGAGATTTGTGAAACAATGCCCCAAACAATACACAATGCACTTTATAATAACTACAAATGTTATAGCTTAGTCTCTAATTGTAAAAAAAAACAAGCATGTACAATAGGTTCTTTAGGGGGCCAGGTAAAAAAGATCATTATTCTCTGTGGCATTTTTCTGGTTTGATAAAGGTCAAATGTAATTGAAAAAAAAAACAAAAAAAACACACACACACACAACACTTGGCCATGTCTGAAGAGCCAGTAGTGCATTAGAAAATACCTTTTTAAGAAATATAAGAAATACATATCCAGTGTTCTTCACAGTTAAGAGGATAGCAACGTTTGTCACTTATGCACTTCATTAATAACCCCTCAATAACATAGATACAATTTTTAAAACAAAAGCACCTCAATAATGTTCATTTATCACTTAAATTGATTTTTATTTCAACTTTATTTGACCTCATAGAGCATTTATTGAACGGCAACATGTTAGCCTTTTCTGTAGATACCGTGTATCTGCATCACAGTAATGTTTTGTCCTATTAATTGTCCTACCTCTGGCTTCTACATGTCCAGACAAAACACTAGGTTTTTCATCTTGGAAGCACACACATAATCATATACATTTTTGATGTGATGTAGTTTAGATTGTAACATATACAGAACGTCTAAATATTTACTGCAGACGTATATTTAAGTGAAAAGAGCGAGAGTGCTTATTTGAGTCCCAGACACTGCAATAAAATGCAAATGGGCAAAATGCCAGCAAAGAAATACAACCCAACATAGAAAGAGTGTGATCAAATAGTCCCAGAGCACAAAACGATAAAGACAGTAGGAGAAAACAGACTTACATTTGGTCCAGGCATGCCCTGTTGTCCTGAAGGACCTGGCTCTCCTTGAAGACCCTGTAACCAACAAAGGGAAATGTTAAATTTACAAAAATTAGATTAGAAAAAAAAGTGCTAGTGTTAGACTAGTGTAATAACAACTATATCAATAATGTGCAACAAAAAGATCACAAATATTCACTGATGTCAGAAGCAGATACATAAATGCCGTGGTAAGAACTAAGTTTGTTGGGGTTAAGGGTCAACCGAGTAGAGTTTTTTTTTTTTATCTCTGCTGATCCTTCCCGAGATTTAGTGTGTCACAAAGCAAACACACACAACACTGACCTTTAGAGAAAGTCTGCTCCAGCTGTTTCAACAAACAAGAACTAAATCCCTAATTCAGAGAAATGTGGGATGCCTGACAGTGACATCAAGCAGGGCCTTTACTCTTTATGACCACATTTTATTGTATATCCGAGTTTCCCAGAGCACACATTACACACGGCTGGGGCTTTGAGTCTCTCACCATCAATAGAAACTTTGTGGGATGATAATGAGAAACACATAAGTTCTTCTTCTTTTCTTTCTTGAGCAAAGTGACTCAGTTACCATTGACAACATGTGGGCTGGTCCATCTGTCTTGAGCCTCATTTCAAACATCCTGCTCAGGAGAGATGACATGATGCAACACAGGCTTAAGGTGTCTTACTTATCGTTATCTTAAAGGCTAATTCCGCAAACTGCACTTGTTTTTTATAATCTATTTGTTTATTTGTCTCTTCCTCTTATTTGTGCGTAATAATGTAATTGTGTTTTCTATTTTGCTGCTGCCTTTCTGGAGCCAGGACTCTCTTACAAAAAATGTTATTTATCTCAGTGGGATTTTGGTAAAATAAATGTTAAATAAAAAATTTAACAAAATGAAATAAAATCCCGACCTATTCCTCTTGTAATTTGAGAAAATGGCCAATGTTAACCACTTCACCGGTCATTTGATAATAGTTATGAGCACCATTTTTTACATTAGGGTTAAAGACCACTGGCTTGTAAGCCAAGTAAAGTAATTTACACATTTTTCCTCGGTGGTCCTGACAAATGGAGGTTGGTTATTTTGACATTGTCTCTCTCTACAGCTTTCCCCCAGAGATATATCTTCATATAAACCTAAATAAACACTCACCATGTTTCCTTTGGGACCCTGTTGCCCGTCCAGTCCTGGAAGACCCTGCGGGGGCAAGTAGAAGTCATCATGTCACTGAGCTGAGATTGTGCTGTGAGCAAATGAAAGACATGACAGAGATACATACGCGCTGTCCTGGTGGCCCCGCAGACCCTCTTGGACCGAGCAAACCTCTGGGACCCTGGACAGAAGGTAAAGGAATAAGCTTGAAGTACAGCAACACATAAGATCGGTCAAGATTATTCTTTTGAAATAGCAACAATGAACGCTGATTCTAATTCTGAAGAGCTAAAAATCATCCATGTGGTCACATACAAAAAATCCTAAACATAAAATCTTTCAACTAACACAAACTGTGTGATGAAACTCTTTGCAATTTCATTGAATGGTCTGCTTTTGGGATAACTTTTTCACTTGATATGTCGTGGCCTATTAAGACAGAACAAAGCAGAATATGGCAGTCTCATGGGTGAGTGACATTATTATAACACATTTTTCAGATCTAGTTTTGATGTATTATCCTCAATTACTGTGACTTGACTCGTTTGAAGTTACAAGTTAATGTTTCTAACAGATAATATGACAGGTCCAGCTGGAACCGGATCAGCAGAGGACATTGTAGTCAAATGTTTAAATTAGTTTGCACACAGAAATACAAAAAAATGTGATAGGGAATGTTTTAATCATAACCTTTAATCATACTTAGTCAGATTTTGGAATTAACTTACGCTCTCTCCAGCCACACCTCTCTGTCCAACCTGGCCGTCTTCTCCCTTAAAACAAGAAAAAATAGAAAGACACATTTTGAATGACTTAAAGACAAACATGGCAGTGGATTTTCTATTAAAGCGGTGGTTGTGCCAACTGTTGTACTAATGGTGATACTTTGGCGTTCTTAAGTGATCCCCAGTGCGTCGGTAAAGTGGAGATTTTAAAATATCATCAGGAAATCAATTCTTGAGTTCAAACCATAATCTCTGCTCTGGTTTTAGTCCTGGTTGAACCGTGGACATTGTTTTTGTTTAATTCACTTGAACGCAGTTGCTGGATGGGTGTTTTAAACAGTGTTAACAGTGATTTAGAGCTGTATGATATTGATTATACCAGGAACAGTGTGAATCTCCATAACATTAGTGCGATTGAAGCGGTTCCTGAAGATATTACGTTTTGCGATAGGACTACACTTCTATTTCAGCACTCTATTGAGCAGTAATACAAAACAACAAAAAGATGAAAGATCAAACCCACTCTTGGTCCATCTTCTCCTGGAGGTCCTGGAGGGCCTGTAGAACCTAATTCTCCCTAGAGAAAAAAAAAGATCACATCAGTAAAGAATAGGAGTGGCAGGGTTAATCCAAAGTCTTATACCTCAGACTGCTTTAAAAATATATATATTTACATATAAGTGATATAAATAAACAAGGTTGATTCAAAAGGGAACAAACAACAAAAATGCCTTTCATCTAAGCATGGTCACCAAAATTGGCAGGGACCTATGGATGGTTTCTCCTATTTATAGTGCTCTATATGGACGGGCCCACCTCTGTTGGCCCTGTAATTACTCAGTATAGGATAAAGAATGAACGCCTGTCTAGAAATAACACTCTGTGATCTCTGTCCTCTCTCTTTTCCACTTTTTTTTTTTTTTTTAACTAAAGTTTCAAATCCACATAAACCAGTCCTGTCCTGAGTAGTTCTGGACCCACGCCTTTTCTTTAAAATTCGGTCATACAGCCTTTAATGAGTTTCGTTGGCTCAGTGTTCATATCTGTCAACACTGGAGTGATCATCAGATGGATGGGAGGTGGACTTTGAACTGTCACTTAGGCCTAATGCTTTTGTAAGAACAGGGTACAGCAGCATTTACAGTGACAAATGACTATTTAGGACTGGCAATAAGACGAGTGAAGAGTAGGTTGTTATTTTAGGAAGTTAAATGTAGTCTTTGAATGTTCAGCTGCTTTATGCTCTAATTACTTACTCTATGGCCTTTCTCTCCTGGAAGCCCTGGAAGGCCATCAAACCCACGGTCGCCCTGAAAAAGCACCACAGAGAAGAGTCAATGAGTACAGTTGTGTTTTCTCAAAATACACTGTGAATTTAGAGTGAAATTTTAGAGATTCACAAAAAGAAAGAAGCAAAGAAGGGGAAAGAAGGGGATACATTTTATGTGACATGTGTCAGGTATTTTAACGATAAGAGTCTGTATTTGTTTTTTTGAACAACAGAGAGCAGCCAGTGGACGCCTGAGATCGGTAAGCTGCAGGACAGAACAGCACAAGAACGTCACAATCCGTTTATTTGGCAGATGAGGTCTATATCAAATCATTTGAAGAGTCCTAGGGATTAATAAAGTTGAACTGAATTGAATGGTATTTTATTAAAACATAACACGCTGTTTTTTGTCTTGTGTCTATCTTTTTAATGTCACTCAGCAACTAGATATTTACTAAATGCAGACATTGATAGATAAACGACAGAGGAACAACATTTATAAGCCTCCTCCTGTTTTCCATCAAGAATATAGAAATATTTTTGTCTCCTTGTCTTAACACAAAAACCTGTCATCCGTGAAACTGGAAACAGCTGATTGAGTTTTCTTTGACATTTTGGCAAACTCCATGGTTTACGTTTAAGCATTTTTATGCAATACTCTGTTATGAAAACTCAATGTTCCCATCTCTAACACATGTGCTTTCACCTTAGCTCCTGCCTCTCCTGGCAGACCACGAGCGCCATCGGCTCCATTACGACCCTGGAAGACATGAAAACGTCAAGATGAGGCTAAATGGAAACTACATTAAAAGATATTTAATAAACACTGTGGAATCTATCATCATTTTGCAGTCAGTTTATAGTTAAACAAACACTTCTTTCTGAATTTACACAAGAAATATGAATATTGGGTGCAGCTGACTTGTTTGGAACAAAGCCATGTTTGAAACTACCCAGACTCACTCTCGGGCAATTACAGCCTTGATCTTGGCACATTTAGCTCTTTCCCTTTTAGAAGAAAAAGCAGTTGGGTGGGATTTATCAATTACATTTTCATACAAAAAAAATAAAAAAACGTTACCCGTTTTCCTGCTTTTCCGGGTGAACCAGTTGGACCTTGAAGACCTCTGGGCCCCTTTAGGCAAAACATAAAAAAATTAACAAGCTAAAAATGTATGATATCATATGGAACTCTATATTTAAAAAAAAAGCGATCCATCAGGTAGGTCATATAAGATTTTCCTCTGAGGAGTCCGCACCTGTGGTCCAGGGTCACCGCCGTCTCCCTTAAGTCCAGGAGCACCAGGACTTCCCTAGTACAAGACACACATTAGATTAAGCCAATGAATAATTTATGTGTTAATCTCTTGGTTATAAAGTATGTCTGACATAGGAAACAACGAGGTTTAACTTAGCAGGGTCCTTCCAAGCAAGAGGCAAGAAGAAGTCATGTTTTCCTCATCAGCTGAGAAAGTCATGGTAAAGGGATGTATGATGTGTATGTATGTTTGTGAAAGGAAATGAGCGACTCACCACAGGACCAGACCTCCCTGTCAGTCCTGCCGGCCCCGGTGTGCCCCTCATAGCCAGCTGGAAGCCACACAAAACCACCGATTACCACGAAGCAATGACACGTTAAACAACATTGTCTTAAACACTGAGGTGCTGTGATAAATAAAGTCAATCATTACTTTTGGTCTAGACTTAAATAGAAGGGGTAAGGATAAAGTGGGATAAACTACACATACATGTAAACATAAGTGTATTATCAGTACCATTCAGTAGAAATATTAAAATAAACTTAGTCATTTAGGTGATATATTTTGTCATATCATGATCATTTCCTCAAACTCTTTTGGAAAATAGTGATGTAAGCTATGTATATAATATGTGGATTTGTTAATGTTGTATGAAACACTTGTCAAAAAAACACTTAATACAATGTGCAAACTTATTTTTTTGGGATATACATTGTTTGTCACAATGTAGTGCTGCCAAAAAAAGTGGAATTCATATGTACTTTTATTATTTATTAGGTGTTTTCTAATCAAAGGAACAGGCAAATTTCTGAATAGCAGTTTTTTTTCTTTCCTCCTGATTCTCCACAGCTTAGCATTCACAATAACCGTGTCATACGCCATGAGCCGTGTGCCAAGGTGAAATACCGAAATGCAACAACTGCTTTCTAGACATCAATAAACACTGCCGATGTTGAACTTTTAGCTTTGCAGTGAGTTGTGAATGTGTGAATATGCAGTGTTGGTGCTACACATAATGATCTCCATGTGTTTTTGTCGCTGATCACACCTTGCCTTAAGCCACACAGTTCATCCTGTTACTCAACACTTCCATGATTACCAAGACCCCTGTGTGGGTGTAAACATCTGTTAAAGCTTTATGTACTCCCTGGTATAACCAACCATTCCTTTTAAAAGCATTTGTTTAAAGATTTGAGTAAGTGACTGATTTTAGTGAAGCTGCTCAGTTGTGATCGGCTAAATGGACTTTTTTTTCCCCTGAATGTTAACACGGCCATATGCAGGAAACTGTTGCAGTAAACAACTTGCCATGACAATGTTGATTGCTAAATATGTGTTTTAAGATGATGTGTGACGATGCCGATTTTTTTATTTATCTCCAAACCTGGTCCCTGTATTTCATATTTTTTTTACTTTGTTTTTGTAGCAGGTATGTTTTTGACTGTGTAGTTCTCAGCCAATCACAGCCCTCAAGATCAAAAAAATCAACAAAACTATATAAGAGACTTGAGTTCATTAACATACTGAACATATCTTGATTTGAATTTTACTGATTTACTGCTGAGGTCCAAATAGTTGGATGTGGAACTGAACAAGTTTTACTTACAAACATTTGCCTGTTAATCCTGTTTATATTCTCTTGAATTGATTAAAATCCTTGAGTACAGAACAAATTTGAATTGTTGCTAAATCTGGCAAATTTATGACAATATGGTGTAAACTTATACAGCTTTGTATGTTCATAAATATGCACTGTCTAGTCCAAATAAATGCATAAATAAAGGAACTCCTTGAAAAAGAGATTTGCATTCTAAATGTGACTCTCAACAATCTGTAAAAACTAGGATTCTGGGAGGAATACTGATACCAACCCGAGCTTGTGACAGAATGGCCTGAGCTTGAGCCTCCTGAGCTGACACCACAGGTCCTTTATGTGACTCCCCACCAGCACGAAACTGTCAAACACCACACACGAAGACAAACAATTAGAAACAAATGGACTTGTCCAGTTTTACAGAGTGACACATCTAATGGCCTCTTCTGGTGAGTCTCTGCTGTGTTTCGTTAAACCTGTAAAGCTGTCACCACGCAAACACACAAACACACACACAGGCTGGAAACCAACTCACACACTAGCACAAATATATGTCACAGGGTTTTTCAAGGCCTCAGTCACTGGTTCCACTCCACTGCACTGGCTGACATTTACAAGTGAAGAGATCTGTAACCCAAAGAAAATAGAGTTGAAATCCTTTGGCCTACGATGATGCCATGAGGTAAACCTACTAAATGAGGTGCTGTTCATGGGCTAGTGCCTAAGATGAGGGGTGTATATAGCATAATATGAGAAAGGACAGACACATAGCAGAGAGTGGATGCCAAATGTGGCAAAAGACTTACTGGAAGCATGAGAATGGTACCTGGAGGCCCAGGGACCCCATCTGTACCAGGGATACCGGGACGACCAGGAGGACCCTGAGAGCAAAAGAGACATCATATTATTAAATATTGATTATTAAATCATATAATACAAAGTTTAGTTTTATGAGGCATAGAACATACTAGACAATTTTTTAAAACCTTGTAAAATAACGGAGACCTTAGACCCAAAGACAGTTGTGTCTGATTCTTGAACTATTTAAAACCATGTAGAGTGTACTTTTTAGAGGACAAGTTTGGACCCCACTTCTTAGACTTAAGATCAAACATTTTTATAGAGAATTGGAAATGATCTTCTCTATTTATATACAGTACTGTACATACGTATATAATACTGTACAAAATTAAGCACAATGATGGGTCGAGAACAAAGTAAAATTTAGGGATAAGCTATTTATGACTGCAGCAAAATGTGAGGGCTTTTTTAAGTAATACAGTTCTACTGTTAAAGAGAAACAAGTGAGACTTGCTTTGACATTTGCCAAACTTTGCGCCTGATATAGACTTTGACCCAATCAGATTTTTTTAAATAATCACACACAAGAATAAGTGATTAAAAAACAGCTCTGACGTAAATTGGGCTATGAAAGAAATCCTCAATGGTACGGCCAAAAACTTGTAAAATAAAGATTTTTTTTTTTAATCTCAAACATATATGCTATATGACAAATAATAACAGCTGACGTAACAATGCACCTGTCTGAATGACTTCTACATCCATTCATTCAATGGGAATCCACATATATCTCCAAATTGGGTGCGAATGTGAAAAAAACAAGCAGTTGCCTAATCCCACTGTAAAAACATTTTTTTATTACCTGCACAACACCTAAAATATCGTAATTCCTTGGTCCCGGTTCTTTATTTCAGCTCCATACATCTTCGGACTTATCTCTGTATTGTCAAACCAGCCTTAACTTTGATCCATTTACAGTTTGTTTTGTCCAGTTTATCTTAACACGGATTAGCCGCAGCTGCTTCTTGTCAAACTCAGCTGTCCATTGTTGGGTTGAGGCTGTGTTTTGTTAGCCACCAGCTGTTAGCCACCACAAATACATTTTGAATTGTCAGCCTAAACATATGTTCAGACCTGTGTCAGGGTTGAAACTTTTGAATGCTATCATGCAAATTTCGAAATAGTGTGTTTATATTCACGGTTATACTAGAACTCCATCTTTCGTCAACTCCAGTTTTTTTTCCCCAGGGTTTTCCAACTGCCGTTTCTAATGCCAGATGCAGGGATGAGAGGTCAAAGAAGCCAATGTTAGAAAAATATGCGTTGTAATGTTCAGCATGGTTTATTTTTACTGAGACTGACTGGCTTCTACAACTCACAGTCACTTAAAGTTTAATTATAATGCTGCATAGAGTTGATATTAGTCATTTATAACAAATTGTAGCTCCCCGAAAAACCCTTTAGCAGCCTTGTCATATTCAACATGTCTGACTTTTGGCTCAAATCAAAACAGTGTGCACCAATCTGTCATTTCCCAGAAGTACACTGTCACAACATGTTGCTGTTGCACTTATCATAGTAGCATCTAGGGTTAAAGACAAGGCTGGGAAAATGGAGCTAGAGTTGAGGGATGAAAGATGGTGCTTATGAATGAGAAATGAGCCAATCAAACGGTGAGTCCAATAGGAAATTGCGCAATGGAAAACCACAAAACTACAGGATCGCGTCAGTTTTAATACCTCTGTCAATCACCACGACCAGGACTTTTTCTCATGGGAGGAAATGAGAAGAAGTGGAGAGACACAACATCAAGCAAATCATTTCTGATCACTCTGACAGTGGAACAATGTGTCTTTTGTGCTGGAGAGGCATAGCAGTGCCTTCTGGAAATGAGAACATTTGGCTCCTTTAGTTGGTGGTTTAAGGGTTAAACCCGAGACAGAACCTGTATGTGCTAAACAGGTAATGAGAACGGGACGAGGGAAAACAAGCCTTCTGGAGAGGACATCAATCAAACATGTTTAATCCCAGCGTAGGTAGAAAGGTTTGAAACAGTTTAGCCCTTGTAATTTTGGAAACTGGTTACGTGTGTTTCACAACTTTTTGATTTATGACAAATCTATTTTGCCAGCTCCATTCCTTATAAATCTCTCCTAATACTGCAGTAGCAGTTTGAAATCAATTGTATTTGTCGTTTCCAAAGCACTGAGAGAGTATATTGCAGCTTTCCAATAAAGACAACAGGACAGTTTGTGGGCTGTTTTCTTAATAATAATAATAATAATAATAATAATAATAATAATAATAATAATAATAATACGTTTTAGCATTTCAACAGCGTTCATTTCGATTTGGTCAAACTATGTCACACATTTTAAGTTTATGTGTAACTAGGGTTAATCTGTGACATTACTGAATTTAACAAAAAAACACTTTCCTTTTTATTTTCCAAACCGCTGTCCACTGAACATTGTGAAAGGCTCAGCATTAGCTCCTAGAGCAGCTAGTAATCACCAGAGATATGTATTGTCAGTGTAATGCCCTTAGATTAATGAAGTGGCAGGAAATTGACTTAAACATAAATAGTATGACATGCTCATTTCTGTCAATGTGCTTTAATTTAACACAGTGCATTTTTCTTCCTTTTAACAAGACTATGTATTGTGGGCAAACACTAAAAAGCATTCAACCTATTCAGCTTCTTTTTCACAATAAGTGTAACGCACACTGCTAAAGCTTTGCTTATTTTTTTGCATGAAATATAAAATATTGACAATATATATATTATATATATATTTTTTAGCCATACCATATTGTCAATCCCAATGTGTAATTAGTAGATCCCACACACAACTGCTTTGGGGTATAAAAACAGTCTCAGGTTTCATGATGAACAGAGTAACAGACCTTCTCAAAAAAGCTGTAATCAGTGGCAAAATGAGGACAGCCTTGACTTACCCTCTCTCCGGGATCTCCGTGGGCACCGGGGGGACCCTGCAGTCCTGGGGTACCAGGAAGACCCTAAAACCACACAAACAGACACAGATGTATTTAGCATATTATACCCCAAACTACTGCAAACCAGCATCCCCACCACAGTCCAATCTAAAGGCCAACAAAGACAGAAGCAGTGAGTTCAAAAAAGAATAAACCTCAAAATAATATAGTTCCAACTCTTTCTATTTCCTGAGCTCACACACTCAAATGTACTCCCAAGCACACACACAATTTGACTGTCTTTCCGGACTCAAGCTTCACTGGCGATCAGGGCTGACGCTCTTTCCATAAAGACATTTTTTTCCCTCTTTAACTGTTCTCCATCTGTGAAAGGCAGACAGGAGTGTGGGAGAACGTGATACTCACTGCTTGGCCAGGGGCTCCTTGGGGTCCTTCTATAAGCATCCCCTGAAAAAAGTAAAAAGAGGATACAGTAGCATTATATGGTAGCCAGTAAAATCCAGAGGCAATGGAGAGTGAGAAATTAGACTTTAGAGATTAGGCTGTTTACTCGCAGTTTCAACAATACTGATGTACAGCTCTATAACGTGTGCATGTGTGTGGTCAAAGATTTGGATGAGATGACAGGGTGGTAGGGGAGACTTGCAGCTTTTCCAGCCAATGTTTAGCTTAGTGGGATATGGTATAGGATAGCTCTCTGAAGAACATACGGTGGTATTTTATATAGACAATGATTATGTCTACAGTAATCAGAGCAAAGATGAAAGTTATGTGCGTGTCTTCAGTCATATAGACTAACTTTGCACTTGATTAACTGTATAAATAAAACTAAATAGTACAGAGTAATGTTATACATGTATTTACTTTTTTTAATCGTAATGACAAATGAAAGCCACTAAGTAGCAGGTTAACAGACAAGCAACAGTCATGCTAACTAAGCACCTGACTGCAATAACACTGAAATATCCACACTTTCTTGACATAGAAACACACATAGAGCTATGAACCTGCTGGGAACATGGCAAGAAGTTAGCTTTGGAGACTAGTACTGTCTTATTCACATTTTCAGACTTATTTAAAATCACTGATGACTTACTGGTTCAATAACAGCTGGCTCTCCTTTTTCTCCTTTTTCCCCGTGGTAACTTTGGCCTCTGTGGACCTAGAGAAAGACAATCCATGTGAGGCTACAGAACATTATGTCATTTATGTGGCAGAAAAAGGAAAGTCAGATTGTGGGTCAGTAAATTCTATGTTCAAGATGACTTTTTATTGGGATTGGGAAGGTAGGTGTGAAAATTGCTGACTACTGTTCTCCATGAATAAAACGGATTTAGGTAGCTCTGAGGCAAGAAGCAGACTTGATTTGTGCCTACTGGAAAAACAAACCTCAAAACTCATTCTACAAGAAGCTATAATTTAGACATTGGCCTGACCTTTATTTATTAAAGCCAGTAAAAAAAAGACCCCAGCTGTGCACAAAAACTGGGGTAGTTACCTGACACTGTCCATACAATGATTTCACATGAAAAGAATTCACCAACCAACGATGCAGTGTGTGTTCAAAACCAGCAAATTGTACAGTATAGCCTGAAGCGGAAAATCTTTTTTGGGAAATGATGACTGTTTTGGGATGTTGAAATATAGTAGGCCTAATGTAGTTTTGGAGATTAACTAGAGCAGACAGATCTCAAGCCAACATTCATAGAAAGGTTGTGTCACTTCCTGCTTCTAAGATTCACAATCTTGACGGATGGAACACGGGCTGGTCCTGAGCCATGACATGCTAGGCAGGTATTTCTTTCTGGTTTTCATATAGATTTGTTTAGATTTGGTAGATATATTTACTTTTGGCATCATTTGAGGGATAAGTGAAGAGGATGGTTTTAATAAACGGTGGAGGTGACTAAGGTCAAGAGGTTAAACCAGTGTCAGTACGCTGACAGCTGGTCTGACATCTGTTTATCTGCACAAAGACAAGGTGTGTGTTTTGTGTTTAGTGGAGTGTTTGTATTTGTATGTGTGTGTGGAGAATGCTCCCAGCTTTAACCCAATACCAAAAGAAACAAAAGGGACCAAAAAGGACCACCATCAAACAAATGCCAGCACTCTTTCCACATTCCAGCTTTAGGAAAAGTGTTGTAATTGCCTTAAAGCCATAGCCACCAGTGGGGGAAAAATGTCTCAATTGACTTTGTATTGGGAGACTGAATATCTGGTATCATCTGGTCTTCATGCTTAACTGCCAACAATACAAAGAACCAGGAACCTTTTTTTAAATGTACTCAAACCATAAAACTATGTTTATAAAAAACATGTGGTGTGTTTTTTGAAAGCTTCTAAGCAATAATCTTAAAAATAACAACAATTTACATTGTGTTTCAATATTTTATGCTATTAATAAAGCTGTAAAAAATAAAATGTAGCTGTAGTTGTCTTTTTATTCCTGTCAGTTTAGGGATTGGGATAGACTCTGGCAAGCATAATGCACATTAGCATTAGCACAGGCTAACACATTCTTTCACCTTTTTTTGGATCACATTTTACAGGTTGACGGTGGATAAAATTTTGGCTGAGATTTCTTTGCTCTGTTGGAAGAAATAAGAGACATTCCCCTACTTTTGCAAATTTTACAGGTGTAAAGTATGTTGGGAGAAGTAGTTTGTATTTTCATCCAGAGTCAGCCAGCTTTAAATGTTCATACCCCGTTGTTACTCATCACATGAACTTACACTGCTCTCTCTGAAGTCTGTCTCTGCAGGGACTCCAGGACCAAACTCTTCCTCATAAGTGGGTGTTGGTTTGGCACCACCGTTGCCGTATTCGTAATCAACATATTCATACTCCTTTTCTACAAACTCTTTGTTGTCATAATTCTTCACGTCATATTCCTTAAACTCGTACACGTCAGTGGCGGAGTCCACCTTCTCCTGAGGGTCCACTGGGGCAGCAGTTTCCACAGCAACAGTGGGGTCCGCCCCAACCTGCTCCACACCAGTGATGTAATCATCCACTATTTCCTCCTCATAGATCTGGGATAGATCCAGGCATTGCAAAGAGGAAAGGAACATGGAAGTTTGGTTAGTGAAATGACACCATGTGAACGGCATTCACATGTTTATGAAAATAGTAGGTTCAAGCATTTCCCACTCCAAAACGGCTCACCAACAACTAACTGAAGAGTCCTGTTTAAGCTTAGTAACAACCAAAAGTCAACGTATGTGAAGGTCCACATATGTCTGAAGGTATAAAAATGCAAGTAGTATTTTCATGATACAAGTAGTATTTTCATTATATTAGCGTCTTAATTAAAATCACTACTTGAGTTTGTGTTTCCTACTTGACCCATCATAAACAGTCTGAAATGGACCAGGTTTAATGCAATGCGTTGTTTCTCTGATGCTGTATGCTTTTTAGATCGGTGTCTTATTCTACGTCCATTAGTTCTGACCCCTGGAAATCCAATCCTAATTCTTTGTATTGTATAAAAAAAGAATTAAGATAACAGGCAAGGCTATTTTAAAGCAGAATTTAAGAAGGCACAGAGAGCACTATATGTTCCGTAACAGCTGTAATTTAATCAAAATAAAGATGAGTTGTGAGTTACTCCAACTCACTTGTATTTTATGTCATATAGGATCACAACTAGTCCCAAAAAATCCAGGTTTATGGTAAATAAAGTGTTGTTGTTAACTGGTAAGAAATCAAGGAGCACATCTACTGTATGTGTGTATACACTTGGCTTCAATGAGCAAATTCTAGGCCAATCTTTAGTCTAATATCTGTCACATAAAGATTTGTTATTATGATAGATTTAAGAAAGACGTTGCACAACTGCAAAGTATAAACCTAAAGAAACTTGAGAGCTGGTTTTAATTGGAACAACATGCATCAAAGAGTAATACCTTAAATATTTTTTGTTTTGCAAAATGTCTTGGAAAATGTATAAAAACAATACTGTCACTGTTTAAATACATTGTCCTCAGTAATTAGACCAATGTTCCTATACGGGACAACATATGTTTAGTATTCACGGCAAACCCTTCTGGCTGTCTCTTTTAATGAATGTAAAGTTTGAAGCTGACTGAAGTTTGTTATCCACCTTAAGGTACACTACTCTACAGTCAGCAGACATATGGCTGAAGCAGCACACGGCTGTTGCTTTTGTTAAACCCTCCAATGTCTTTCATTATGTGTTTTATGCAATGGTTTAGCTCAAGTTAAGACAGGATCTGCTAAATTCAGGATATGGCATGAGCAAAAGAGATGTGTCTTCCTGTTGATTTTCCATTGGTTTTGGTTCATTAAATGGCAAAGTTTTCCTGTCTTGTTCTTGATATACACTCAAGGGCTCAAGGACAGTAGGAACCACTTTGATCTGAGGAAGGCCATTCTGAGTTTTGGCCTCCAAAGGAGATAATGAAAATGTGTTTTTGTTTGAGCTTTATTGTTTGCAAATATAAAACAGCACTTTTCAACTCTCATGTAATTTGATTCTTCCTTAGTGAATAGGAAATTAGGCAACTTTCACCCTTCACACGAGGTCCAAATGTCAGTGATTAAATTATATGAAAAAAGACAAAAACAAAACAATCTCAAACTGTTTTAAAAAAAAGAAAAAGCTTTTCCTATGTCATCATTATTCCCTTTTACTGGTCTGGATTAAACAATAGTAGCCAAGTTGAATATGTCATCTCCAATTTAAAATATATAAGTTCAAACACAAGTTTAACATAAAGGTGTGCAGGTGTGTTACCGGCTCTTTTCCAGCAGTGTCAGTGGTGGCATCAGGTGGACTCCCATCCACAGTGTAGTCAGGGTAATAGTATGCATCTGCGTCACTCTGAAATTAAAGATATTATATAGATATGAACCACGACTTCCAATGCTGCTTGTAATGGAGTAGACATACATTTGAAACACATTATTTTGTTTCTAGTATTTTATGTGTCCAAATTTGAGAAAAAATATTCTTTCCACAAACAGAATATGTTGATTCACTAGATGCATAGAATTTTTTTTTATCTTTTGTGATTTTTGTTCAAAGGACGCTGATATGCCTGAAGACCTAGGTTTACCTATGTAGACATGCTAATTATATACTGAAAAATGTTTTTCACTTTTGTTTTTGCTTCCATTTTTTATGAGCTGAACCCAAAGACCTAAGACTTTTTCTGTGTACACAAAAGGCCTATTCCTCTCAAATATGTTTCACAAATGTATCTAAATCTGTGTTAGTGAGCACTTCTCCTTTGCCGAGATTATCCATCCACCTCACAGGTGTGGCATATCACGATGCTGATTAGAGAGCATGATTATTGCACAGGTGTGCCTTAGGCTGGCCACAATAAAAGGCTACTTAAAGGTGCAGTTTCACTTTATTGGGGTGAGTCCAGTCAGTAAAACCTGTTGTCTGGTGTGACCACCATTTGCCTCACACAGTGCAACACATCTTCTTTGCGTAGAGTTGGTCAGGTTGTTGATTGTGGTCTGTGGAATGTTGGTTGACAACTAACTGCAGTCAGGTTGAGACCCCGATGAGGATGATGAGCATGCAGATGAGCCTCCCTGAGATGGTTTCTGACAGCTTGTGCAGAAATTCTTGGGCTATGCAAACTAATTGTTGCAGCACCTGTCCAGGTGGCTGGTCTCAGAGGATCTTGGAGGTGAAGAGGCTGGATGTGGAGGCGCTGGGCTGGTAAGGATTACACGTGGTCTGCGGATGTTAGGCCGGTTGGAGTAAATTCTCTGAAAGGCCTTTAGAGACGGTTTATGGTAGAGAAATGAACATTCAATTCAAGGACAATATCTTTGGTGGACTATCCTGCAGTCAGCATGCCAATTCAACGCTCCATGAAAACTTGTAACATCTGTGGCATTGTGCTGGTGATATTTGGCCAGACTTAAGGCAGACCTGTGCAATAATCATGCTCTCTTATCAGTCTGTTGATATGCCACACCTGGGATGTGGATGGATTATCTTGGCAAAGGAGGTGCTCACTAACACAGATTTGGACAAATTTGTGAACAATATTTGAGAGAAATAGGCCTTGTTTGTGTACATACAAGAAATCTTAGATCTTTGAGTTTATCTCATCTAAAATAGGGGCAAAAACAAAAGTGTGGCGTTTAAATTTTTGATCAGTATATTTTCATTTGCAATGTTGATATCGCTTATAGGCCTAGGAATTATTTATGGAAATGTTACATTTATATGTTGATTTTGAGACGGGTTGGTAAAATCGTTTACACACAATGGCAAATATGTCATTAAATGTAAAAATACACAGTAGTATGTAGCTAAGTGGCATAACATTATCAAAAGTGCCATCTTGTTTCGCAGGCCAACATTAACTGGTAGAAAAGTAAAAGCTACATTAAACTACATGACTAACTAGTTTCTTGCTAAATATAGATGTGCTTAAGTAATTTAGCAAATATTAATGTAAAAATTACCTAAAGACATGCTACTTAATGGTAAGTAGCAGTTTAGTTTAGGTGTGTAATGCAAACTGAACACCAGAATGCTAATGGAGCTACATAAACATGCATGTTGTCTGCCTATTGCTCCTTCATTCACCGATATTTACCACAGGGCAATAAAATGGCAGTTACATCCAGGCTTTTCTGCTGTTACTGCATAGTTTTCAAGTAGTCTAAACGGACGTGTTATTCATGTGTTTTCGTGGACAGTCTTTTTTGTTAGTAGTCAGATTACCCCAGTTATGGCTGCTTCAGTCGGGGGAGGCTCAGTGGTTAACTCGCCATAAGAGTAGTTATCTAAACTGTCATAAAGATAGTCACTGTCCTGTAAAAGAAAAAGAATCACAATTACTCAAACGTGCTTTTATGTATGTTTTGTATGTTTAAAATATTTAGTGCTATAGACGACACTTCATACCATGACTTCACTCATCCTATTCCCTCAAGAGTCCTACACTCTGATTCAGCGGTTCATGTTTGTGACACAGAAATAGTAATTAAAATTCTTGTTTACTTCCACAGGATGTTGTAGAGCTAATATAATACCGGAGAAAAGTTTCTGTACCGTTTAATCTGCCCTCTAACTGCAGGCTTTCTTTAATGGGCTCTTAAAAAAGAGAGCTCGGCTGCCTCGTCTTATCACGTGTCGGTAAATTATAGGTTACAACCACAAAACAGTAGCGGGGGGGTCAAACCATTGTTGAGGCATTAACGATGGGGCAAGTCAGTTAGCCAAATAACTTTAAATGTTTGAACAGTTTAACTGCTAAAACTATTTAACAAGTTATTTTCTATGGATTAATCTACAAGTAGTGATAGATAGATAGATAGATACCTAAAGTAAATAAAATCTGTGATAGAGCTACAGCTACAGGTCACAACATCCTCTAACACCACTGCCACCACGGCCCATAGTCTGTTAGCACGAAGAGCACGCATGCCAACAAGTCGAGAGACAGTTTTGTATGTAGCTTAGGACTAAAACAGTGATCCTGAGCTTGTGAAAATTGTTTGTGGAAAAAGTTCAATGTTAAGTGCAAAGTTTGATATCAAAATATGTCTATTTAGCAGTAGTCTAACTAGCAACTAACTGCTTTTTTCTATGTTCTTAGTTTATAGCATACAAAAGGTCTTACTTTTAGACAATTTAAAACAAGGTGCCACTATTTTGGAGTGGTAATATTTCTTTTTGTAGTCCTATGGTCTAAGTGGAGAGCAAGGGGAGATTGAGATAACAGATCAGACGCTGATATCCATTGCTCTATCAGCACAGGGATTGATGTTAGCCCCTTGACAGCTGCCGAGCTCATAAAAATAATATAAAATCCACAGCTTGCTGCGAGGCTGGCTGTGTGTCCAGTCAGTGACCCAGAAAGAGGTCACACAAGGGAGAGGCTTTGGCCAGACCAACTATCGACTAACTAGGAAGGAAACAGAGGAGGGGCTAGGGGTCAGAGAAAAATAGAGACAGTGCAGGAAGGATTTATGAAGATTTATGGCTTTGAAACACTTGGCAGTGCGCCGGCCTTCACCACAGACTGAAGAGTGGTCATAAAACAGTTCTTGCTCACGTCTTCTGCATCATTCCCTTCGGGTTTAAGGCCAGAATTGGTCAAGCACCTGACATCTGTGTGGTGTGTGCTTAAGGCCATTAGCTTTGTTAGCCGCTAATGATCAGTGATCAATTATTTTTTATTGAATATAAGGAAAAACATTTGAATACTGAGGCAAATGTGGTTGGAATGTTGGAAAACATTCCTGTAGCTGCACAAAACTCCAGATGAATCAAGCAGATTTACAATGTTCTGATGACCAAAATGCTCCCTGCTGTCCTTTTAAAATCGACAAGCTCCTGATCTTGGCGTTTAGGAGTAACTCGATGGTAGAGCAATATTTTCCGGGACTGGTACAGCCAAATGTTTTGAATAGTGGATCAGCCTTGAAGCAGGGTCCTAAAGTCGGCTTTTCCAGGTACTGGAAGTCTAGCTGGGGAAGGAAAGGCTTGTATTTCCCTGGGAGTCTGGGCAGAGCCTGCAGAACTCATTAGAGATATAAATCACGGGGCCACTCCAAAGTGGGCTCAGACTCCGTGGCAGGGAAAAGGAAAAGTTTCCACTGTGAGCTCATCAGTTATTTAGCATACTGATGGAAAATGTCAGCTGATTGAAGTAGCAGAAATAACAAAAATGAAAAAAAAAAAAAAAGAGGTATTGACAGAAACTGCAGCATTTTAATTAGAACCTCTGGCTCAAAAACTACAAGAGATTTTAAGGAGAGCCAGAAACAATAACATCCTAATTACAGAAGATGGGCTCAAACGTCAAAATACAATTAGATTTGTCATCACATTTCAATCAGAGGGAGCATAAGAGAGTAAAGTAGACTCACAAACTGTCTGTGAAAGCACTTCTGCCTAAAGAAATGATTGCTGAATGATCAGACTATGTGCAGGGAATGCTAGATTACTAAAAGGCATATTAATGTGATAACTGAGGCCATATGTATGAACATTTTCAGGAGGAAGAATAGTTCAACAGGAAACTTGGCAAGAGGTACTCAGGTACTCACCTATATATGTTTGTCTATAGGTGAGTCCCTGGGTGGTTTTAAAGCACAGACACAATTTTGACATATGAGCAATTACAGAATTTAGAAATGAAATAAGGAGAGTACAAGGACATTTGGGGCTTCCTGGAGAGCTTTAGGGCTTAATATTTCACCCCGTACTAGACTGTCTATGTATATTAAAGTGCTACTACTAATGCCAGCTAGAGGAGGTTAGTAGTAAAAAATAAAAGGGTGAAAGTGGATGCTGTTTTTAGGCATATGAGAAAAAGAAGTGGTTCTGGGGTGTGTGGAACCACACCTGAACGTTAAAGATAACCTTGAATCCACAAATCATTTTTCTGCCTATCTGCAGTGTCAGACATCTTGCTCAATGGGTTTGTGTGAGAATTATTTTTATTGAGAAAAATGACAATGTCACTATTAAAACAAGAGCTATATTTATATGTTGCATCACTATAGTTATGTACCTGGCGACGCTCTCATGGATACAGTGTAAGGCCTGATATGCTACATCTTTGTGAGTTCTAAAAGACAAGGTGAACAGTGCACACAGAAAACGAAGCGATGTTATTTACTATGTGTGAGCACCTGAGAAGTTTGGATTTGCACCAGTGCCTTATACAGAGGCAGAAGAAAATTCAAAACCAAAAAAAAAAAAAAGTTCAATTAGTGCCTGTTATCTGATGTATTAAGGCTGTGGGAGGGGGACTTTTGGGAAAAAATGGATCAAGGTGGAGAAATGTGGAAGCTTTTGTGGAAAAAAAACTTCTGTTGTTTGTGCAAAGATGATACATAAAGTAAATAAGAAATAATGAATGATACATCAATTTGTGTTTTTTGCAGCTGGTATCCCTTAATCTGAACTCACACAGAACCCATTCACAAATGTCACATGCTGTTTTTAAAACTGCACACATCTTATGAGGTTAGGCTGATAATGTGTGGCCCTGAGTCAGTTTTCAGCCCATTTCCAGGACACTTCGTCTCTTTACCCTTTATTTCCTATTTTACTATTAATCCTTGTCTAATAACAGCAACAAGCCAAAAAAACATATCTAGAGCAGTCTTTATAGAAATGGTCACACAAGGACAAAATGGACCATAGAAATGTATTATGCTTTGAGAATACAAACTGGCTCACTATCTCATTCTATGCTTATATTTACTATTATACAGCCTTTTTCAAATCCATACTCTTCCTTTTCTTTGATCTAACACAAACCCTTTTATTTATTTTTTTTCCAATTCTTCTCATCATCCTTCCTAAATATCCAAGGCTTCCTGTTTCTCACCCTCCTTTCATCGCTGGAATCACAACCCGCCTTTGTCTTTCTCTTCCCTAATGACCCACATATCCCACAGCACATACCACCCACCCAGCCCCACACAGACCTCTGCCTCGGCTTCCTGGGCCTGGGGGGTGTCGTGGTGGTTGGGGGTTTCACAGTCAGGGCTGTAGTGTTCACAGTAGTCATAGGCCGCTCGGGGGTCCGCCACAATCAGCAGCTGTTGGATATCACCCTGCAGGAAGACAGACAAGAAAAATAGTGTGTCATCATCCTTTACAACAATCATGGTGTTTATTTGCACATAGACTGGTTGAATCACATTTTTTTCTGTTTGTGCAAGATCTTAGAATGTCAGGGAGACTAGGATGAAAGCTTACCCAAATTTCCCACCTGGAAAACACCAAATGTTAAGCCAAGACTTTGAATGTGTATACTCTTATTCTAGTTTCTGAAAGCTGCCAAAAACCTGTCCTAACTGGATGCTGTACCAGTACAGTTTCCAGTGTTGGAGGTATTAGAATTCCTTTTTCCCATACTTGTTTAGCCCCCCTTTTGTATTGCAATAGAGTAGATGACTCACAACATTTCTTTTCACCAAAAATGAAGATCACAAAAGTAGAGCAAAGTGCAAATTACAACCTACAAAACTCTACAACATGAGCACCTGTAAAAACATGTGAAACAATACCATGGCACTATACTTTCTTATCAGATTAAATATGCAACATGTACAGAAACTTTAAACTATGCTTCTAATTATTTCAAATTAGTTAGCAACCAAGTAAAAGCTCCATACAACTTCCACATTTTCAATCACTCTCAAGGTTAAAAGAACTGATTAGATTGTTGTTTTCCTGTTAGTTTTCTTCCTTTCTTTCTTAATATGGGCCTGAGGCGGAGTTCACCCTGGACAATAGGCAGTTCAATGACAGACAACCATTCACTAAAATTAGATCAAAAACACTAATCTGCATCAAGTAAGGCCTATTCATCCCCTAAATCTCCAACTGATGCATCTTTACGAACACAGTGGCACAGAGACAGACTCTGACACGTGTAATATTTGTTGTTGTACACTGCACATTGCAAAATAGCCTTAGCAAATATAATGCAGTAACAAGAAAACAATATAAGCAATTATGATGGATGCAGAGGAATCAACAAGTTTGTTATTGTGATATCCTCAATAAAAATAATGATACTAATGGCTTGGATTTATATAGCACCTTTCAAGATACCTCAAAGCGCTTTACAGAGTCCATTATTCATTCACTGCAGAGTCACAGACTGGAGCTGGTAAACTACTTTTTTGGAGCACTAGCTGCCCCGGGGCAGACTGACAGAGACGTGGCAGCCAGTCTGCGCCAACAGCCTCTCCGACCCCCGCCGAATACACTCACAAACATTCAAACACCAGTGTCACAGCTGGACCACCACCGGAGGCAGGGTGGGTAAGTTAAGTGTCTTGCCCGAGGACACGACAGCATGAACTGGGGAGAGCTGAAATCAAACCGCCAAGTTATAGGACAACTGCTCTACCACTGAGCCACTGTGCCGCAGATAGAAAGAATGTGGACTTGATTTATTTCTACAAACCAGGTCTAGGTCAGTTAAGTTGGCTTAGTCTGTTGTTTCCTTTGCAAAAATACCAACAAAAAGGAATCTTGAGTAGCATATAAAGCAAAGTTCACAAACACAAACAGGTCTTGAACTTGAAAGTTTCCACAAAATGAATGTTGCTCTGACGTCCAAATCCTTTTTACTGCTCTTTAGAGATGGAATCAACGTCACAGTCCCATGTCCTTGCTTTTACGATTTTGAAAACACCCCAAATGTTAATATCCAATAACTGTCAATTTTCTTCGATTGTATACATCACTTTTGCACTGTTGCGGATAAAAAAAAGTATAAAAAAACAAGTGTATTGAACAAAAATGCACTCCCTGATGATTAATTATACAAACATAAAGAATAAGACTGAAGGGAGTATTAGTATTAGAGTGTAGGCTTAAAAACTGCCGTCTGGTACATAAAGTTGACATTATAGATGTCAAATGCTAATAGCTGACTGATGCAGTCTGAGTCTCTACTTATCTGAAGCAATCTGTTTCTCATGAGCGTTTGGAAAAAGGAAATTAGATCCTGTCTCTCAAACCTTCGGCCAAGGGCTTTTTTTTCCCACAATTTTGAAGGAATTCTAAAACCAGGAACTTCTATGCAACCAATGTAGAGAGTGATACCTATCAAGCATAATCTTGGGACCTCACCTGACCTTTTGGACCCTTTCTTCCAAAAATACACCTGGACCAAATAACGACTAGGTAGATAGCTGAGGGAAATAGGAAAAGTATGGTGTAAAGATGAAGAGAGTATGGAAACAGGGTGGCCCCTAAAGGGGAAACACATACATGCAGATTACATTAAATTATAGGAGGCAACATCTGCACAAGCTTAGGCCTCTGGAACGCATTAGATATTCACGGGAACATGCTTCTATAATACATGACCAGTAAAACTCAGCGGGATATAGGACAACAACATCCAGAAAATGCTCCTGTGTTAAATTTTGACATTAATGCATTCATAAACAGAGATATACAGCCTACACACTGTGCTATAGTATTAGTCACCCAAAGAGTTTGTTTGGGTCAAAAAAAAGCTTAAGAATTAGGGAAAAAGTTCAAGATAATCTATAGGCATAGGCCAGATCAGAAAGTTGGATCATGTATCTTTTGGCATTTAAAATATGGGTCTCAGGAAAAATTATTTTGGAAAACACAAATCTAAACTAAAGTTTTCCCCAGAACAATATAACAGTCAGTAGAAAATTCTTAAATGAATTTCTTAGACATGACAGATACAGTATAAACTGTGCAGTAACCTAGAACCACAATGGTAAGTCACTTAAAAGTGATTAAAGTGTGTAGACCAACCTAGAGACAGGAACAACCCAGCAATAACTTTATAAATGAGATGAATATGTTTACAGCCTGTTAAATGTTCTTTTTCTTTTGGATGCTCTATAAAGTCCACATGACTATTCTCTTGGTATTCTTCACTGTTCATTAAACAATCCAATTTCTGGCCCACTTTAGTTAAAGTAATAAATCTTTAAAATAAAAAGCAGGTTTGAAGCATGAAATAACATACTCCTGATTCAAGCTGTTGACTATGGATATAGTGATTGTTGATATTAAATGAATGTGCTGTGTATTGTTCATTTCCATTGATTGACCTAATTGATGTCATGAAGTCACAGGAAAACCAGCCTTTTTACATCATGCACTGTACATATAGTAATAATAATCTACTATAGTTCATTCTCAATATGGGACTCATTTGGTTCATGCTTAGCATCATAAGCCAACACTTTCTCCAGCCTAGTGGTTGCTAAATGCATGGCCAAATCAATTCAGCAAAATGTAATAAAACCTTCCTAAGAGTTAAACTTCTCACAATTCAAAAAGGTTACACCCTTTTTTAAAGTCGGTTTTCCTTTATTGAGTCTTCCACGGTATCGCCTTTTCCTCCTCTGTCTCCATCTTCTGCATCCCACAATTCTTAGTTAATATTATTATCTGAGTTGTCGTTGACTTCTCTCTGGCATTTGCTGAAATTCCTGCGATGCCTTGGCTCAGTTTGGGTTTGGATGTACGTCTGTCTCCGCAGCATTATGACTGATGTATTCATTTGTGTCTCTGTACAAAGTGCACACAACACACAGCATGACACATGTTAGCCCTCACAACACACTGTAATAACAACATTCAAAGGGTACAGACGAACATAAAACAAAGAGACGAGACAGAGACTGATCAAAAAGATGAGTGTGTCTGGAGTCATGCAGGAAAACTCCCTTGATCTACATTTTTCCTACAGGCAAACATTTCAGAAGTATGGCATACCCATTCATTGTAAGAATAAATAGACTACTCTGTACAAATATACCACAGCTGTTGCCTGGAGCAGCTAAATTAAGATATGAGACCGACATCTTCAGACGGTTTCCAGAGGCAAGGTGACACAAAATAGATTTTACAGCATTTATCACTGATGTTATTAGTCATGTAATCTTAAATATAATTGCTTGGTGTGAAATTCCAGATACTGTGCCCGGTGCTACCAGTATGATGCGAGTGAGTGCTTTGTTACACACATACTCCGCTTTGTAAAACATTGGTACAACTGTATTATAAATGTCACTTTCTCAAATTGTGGAATTTGGTGGGTCAGGGCTATAGCTTCTTAATTTGGCAAAAAAAACAAATATACAAAATCTACTTTTTTACATTTACATTAAATCTGCAGTGCACAACTTTTTTGTTTTAACTGAGGAAAACTGTTCAGCCACTAGACAGTCAATTGACTCTTAGCTTTATTATCATGGATTTTTGCTCCCACCACAATAAGGGACCTAAGGGACATGTGTTTGCCTTCACTGCTTCACTCAAATGTGGCTTTACCAGTGCTGGCTACTAGTGCATGCAGACAGAGGAGCCTAAAACATTCATTCATTTTTATTTTTTCCCATTCATTTGCATTCACAAGATGGAGAGAACCTGGACAGAACTTGGCTCAGAGCTGGTTGATGTTCTGGACAGAAAATCTCCTGACAGTTTGATGAAATGTATTAGTATTTTGATGTGGTGAATTGATGCGTTTATATTTAATAGAAAGGGAAAGCTGACATGTTACTGTGTTGTCGTGGAAGGGGTTTGGGAGGTTGAAGAAAGAGTGAGGGGGAAGGGCTCAGTTTTCAAACTATGTGGGGTTTTTGGTAATTGCTGTGTTAAATTCCTGACAAATATTGTCAGACTTGCCATTAAAAGGAGACTTGCATTTTGAACCTTTTTTCTGAATATAGTGTGACAATGTACAAGGCAATGGCTGTGTCTTGGCCATAACTTACTCTGTACATTAATGCTTTATTAAACCCAGTTAACCATTTAACTTATGAAAGATTAACAAAATACAATCCCTAAATATTTGCATTTTACAAAGCTTTATCAGAATATGCATCGGGCAACCATCTGGCAGATGACTGTTCACCAGTCGTATGTATGATGCCTTTAGTGTGTCTTCATCAGACTAGGAAATCCGACCTCAAATGTATAGCCTCGCAGAAAGACTGACGTTCCTTTGATTGGAGGCAGCCCGCCTGTGCTGGTGCCAGATGAGAGATGACAGGTGACACGGGGACTTTCCCACTCTGTCTTTGTTGGACTAATTTGGAGGTATAAACAGAGCAGTAGTTTGACTCTAGATAATTACAAACATACTTGATTTAGAACTCATAAAAACTCAGAAACCTGAGACAGTGCCAGTTTAATGAGAGACGCAGGCCTTTTGCCTCTAACTGGACATTTACATCTGTATATTTCAGGCTTTTTTTTTACACAGTATTTCCACCTAAGGGTTGGTTTGATTTTAACATTTACCCTATACTTCTTTTAACACCTATAATAAGCTGCACCTACAGAAAATTACTATTTCATATTTGCAATGGCTCCCAAGTCATTTGAAGTAACACGTGCTGGATGTGCGTTGTAAGCGTGTAATTACATGGGCTATAGCCAGGTGCAACAGGTCACTTGAAGAAACAGCTGGGTCGCCCCACACCTGGATCACACATTTGGAAATATGCCAAAAATATGTGCAGCCTGAGCCAATAAAAAAACAAATGCACACACGCACCGTACCTTAAAGTCAGCCACAGTTCAGACATGTGAGAATCATTTATTTCATTACAACACAACACACAAACAGCAGCTTCAGATTCCTCATTTTCTATTAGTCTTTTTTTATTGTAGGTAGTTTTCTCCTCAAAATATTTAATCATTGGCCATATCCCATTTTTACAGATGGCAGTAAATGGTACCTCACACACTTTTTGTAAGGGGAAACAGTAATAATTTATGCCTATTAAGCAATCTAAACACTGAATTTCAACAGAATGTTAAAATATAGACAAAGCAATGCTTCATTCATCAGCAGAACAAATCACAATTTCCTATCAGTTAATAATAATAAAGTTTGTGGAAAGGTCTTCTCAGCAGTTTGTATCAAAGCCAGTTTTTTACATAAGTCAGTTTCAGTCTGTACTTAGAAATCTTTCCGTTTAAGCTATATACTGTACATTCTTGTGTTTTTATTGTACTTGCTCTGTTCATATGCACTCCAAAGAAAGCCAAAGGCAGGCAAAAGTGTAGGTAGTTCCCCACCTCAAACTTAATTTACAGCATGTGAACAGCGATGGTGGCCGGCCCTCTTTTACCTTGATCCATTAAATAAGATATCATTCCAAATAATAAACCAATAAACTGTCAATTTACGCCAAGTAAAGGATGACTGGGAGCGTGACTCCATTAGTGTTTTCCGCTTAAACACCACATTTCCCTATGAACCTCTTTCTCCAAATAAACTTCTGGCAACAAAACATCTAGGTGTGTTTATCCTCCAGCAGTGCTCTGTTGTCAATTCTGTAGATGTAATTCAATTTCCACAGGGTTCTGAGAAGCTTTTTTTTTTTTAGGATAGACAAATGAAAAGAGTGTATTTTAATTATACACTATGACATTTCTACATAATGTAGCATCAAACTAATGTGAAGTGCAACAAAAGGAGCTGGGGTGGAGGTGGGTAGTGGTAGGCAGTTTAAATCAAGCTTTAAGGGCCAACTGAGAATCAGAAGACCACATTCTCTAGATAACTTTATCCTTTGAAAAGAAGCAGAAGAAAAATAACTGAATAACTGTAACTGAATGATAGGTAGTGATTCTGTCCATACCACTTCAGTCCAACAAGACGATTAGCAGCTGAAGCAGACTCAATAAGAATATCACCTCCTATATGGGCAGGTCACAATCTGTATTTGAACCTTATCCTTTCTCATGAATCCTGAAAGGTGTAACATTTTGTCAAAAGAAAAAAAGTACCTCCATGTTTTTCTCTGTTGCACAAATATCATATTTACACTATGCCATCTGCTATTCAATGGCCTGCCAAAAACAAAAAATAGCTGATTATTGTATACATCTGTTGCCATAAAAATACGCCTTCCACGACTTTGCTGTCTTTAAAAAGTTCACATGGTACTTGTGACCTGGCTGTGACACATTTAAAGCAGCCAGATGTGGAAAAAATGAGCTATTGGCTTCTCAACAATTACGTGTTATAGGTGTTAGTCTTGCACATGTTGTTTTGGAAAAGTATTTAAAATAGTCATAACTTACTTCAACCATCTATTTTATTTTATTATTGTAACCAACACACCATAATGGAAGCAAACATATCTAAAACCCTGTGTTTCCAAACTCCAGGAGGCAATCAAAGATGAAATTTCAATTCTGCACAAGGACAACAATTAAACAAGAAACAGGGCAGAGGAAAATGTATAATTCTCTCCAGAAATCTCCCAGCTTTTATCAAACACAGCCTTTGTGGTCAGCACATGGATGAAGTTTCTTTTCAAGCACTTGGGGCGTACAAATGTCTTGCACCCTTCAGATATTAAAACATTTTTGCCTGCCAGTAGCTCCCAAAACTGTTGAACTGTTTGAACCATCTGCTGGATCGTCTAGCCGCCTATTCTTCACTTCTCAGTTTCTCCCTCCTCTTTTCTTCGCTCCGCTTGTTTCTATCAACAATGGTTTGAAGGAGCACCTTGAGTCCATTACTCTCTGGCTCAGCTTTGGCCAGAAAGTAGGACTTTACATTTAGTCAAAACTCAAAGGGACGACAAGGGGTCAGATGCAGGTACCCTCCGAGGATTCATTTAAAGTAAGTGGGCAACCACTCTCTCTCTCTTGGATCTCCTCGGGAATAGTTTTCATTATTGATAGAGATCCATAAGGAGATATGCTACAGGGGCACAAAATCATCCAACTTTCAAATTTCTCATTCACCTCATACTTCCTTAAAATTAAACATTTTAAGGTTAGCACAACCATTCCCAGGCTTCTGACTAAAACTACACTGGACTGGGAACACACTGTGGCTACACCAAAGCTACAGACAGTGTTATAACACTTAACCATCTAATGTCTGGCCCATTGACTCTCATTCAGAAATGTCTCTTGTGGTTTGTGGTGAGCTCAACATTTCAACATGTTTGTGATTCATTTGTAGCTTATGAATCCATTGAATAAAAAATCAACAGTGTAGCTTTCAGCTACCTTCAAGCACCTCACTACAAAACTTCACATACTATATTCACATTTTAAGACTATCTGTGTAGGTTCTCAGTCATCCAGGACATCTTGAAGAAAACATAAAGTAAATGCATGTGGACTAGGTCTGGACAGGGTTTATAAACCTACTCCAGATGCCTTTACTTTAACTATAAGACTATAACTCATCTACAGGCATTGTGTTTATGTGCAGATGCCTTTGCTTTAACTTTTTCTTTATTGTGTCCTGGATGACTGAGAACCTCCATAGACATTGTGTTTATGGGATTTCTGATACCAGCTCCTGCCTTACAAGCTCACCACTATACACTAGAAAGATAGCATCACTAGCAACACAGCGAGCAACATCTAACTGTGTTAACACAATGCTTATCTCTGCCTGACCGACAACTTTTATCCCCACCAAAATTGGCTTTATAAAGTAAACCACAGCTTCTGTGGTCCATTGAGAGCTTAAATGAATTACATCTAATATTTTTATTTTGTCTATAAAAAAAAGTACATAATGTCTTTTTTAACTTTATGAAAACTCATGACAAGATATGCAGGAGAAATTTAACCATGCTCTGACAAGGCAGATAAGGCACATTATTTGGTGGGGACTATGACATTCTCACAGTACAATAACACATCATGATGAGCACTTAAAATGCCTTATATTTTCAGGTAAATGTGATGTATTCAAAGAGTTTGGGCTGTTATATGCAACATGTAAGGCAGTGCTCACTGTTCCACTGGTTGTACTGGCATTACTGACCTATTCATTCTGCCACATCAGCAAATGATTTTACAGGAACATTATGTCATGATAGTATTAGTGGTTTTCATACCTTGACTATTGGAACATCTTAAAACCAGCTATGCATAATCTGAATGAATTACTATCTTCCTCTTACACAGCCCTAACCAATGCTTTGTGTTACAGAGCCTTAGGGGCGCAATGTGACTGAAGCAGATGAGAAACAGCTCAATTTTGTCTTTTCCTGCCAAATCAACCCTAAACAATGATTCACTTAAGGCTTGAAGCCCATCTGAGGCTTTTTAGGATGTCCTGCCAAAGACTGTCCTGCTTGAGGGACAAAATTTGGAAAAATCTGAGATAAAGTATGACAGACGCGTAAACAATCCATCCTTCCCTTTTGATCCACATTCATGCGTGCAAATTCATCAATACACGAATACAAACAATGATTCTACCCTGTGCTTTAATGTCAAAAGCAGATTTGAATAGAAATGAGAAAATTATGCTAACTTGAAAGATGAACAAAAGCTGAAGAAGGCTGAAGAGAGGGGAAACTTTTGGATTCTTGAATGAGCGTATCTCTTAAACAGCTGTGTAATGTGAGCCAAGCGCGAGCACACGCTGGTCATATTTTCCTCAGACTTCACAGTTCCCTTCGTACTCAGCCTGAGACCTGCTTATGCAATCTGCAGTAAGGTAGCCGTGTGCTAACAGCCTGTATATCAAAGCATGCCGTAACACTCTGTTCACGCTGAACCCCACCCAAAGTTCAATAATACAGAGAAAAACGATTTACCCAAAGTAAAAAACATTTGAGTAACTTTTGGTAAATTATAGTTTTGCGCAGTTTATTCAAATATGAAAAATGTTGTGGACTTGATGTTATCTTGACGATATCGTGGCTGAAAGTCGAACCCTGTTGTGACTTACTAATTTTGTACCTGGCTGGCATCTGTGCAATATGTTTACCAAAAATGCATAGATGTGTTCCTCCTTCAACAACTTGTAACCATAGCAACACTAAAATAACTCTTAATAAACTCGTCATAAAAGTGATGGATACTACTTTTTTTTTTTAATATAAATCAAAACTATACGGTAACAAAAACCTGTTTGGTCTGGATAAATTCTCATCTGTGATTGGCTGGCAGGTGTGTAAAACAATTTAAAGTAAATATAGCCACACAGCTGGTAGAACTTAGCTACTAGTTAGAATTACTCGTGGCATACTATGACGTAATTATACATTCTTCCATGCCATTTGTAAATTAAAATTTACTGCGTTTAAGAAGGAAAAATAAAAACGTCTTCTGACACTTGGCCCCTCTATAACCGGCAGAAAAATTGAGAATATTTTGTATATAAAACGAAATATCAAATTATTAATAGCTTAAAATGTGATTGGAGTGTAATAATTATTAGAATATACATAATTGATATATTTGGCTTCTCTACCGCAGCAACAGTGAGATGAAGGAAGAACCACTAGCTCCTGAAACTCTGCAGATGTTCACAGGCAAATGTTTTCCAGCTACACCCAAGGGACACTAAAATAATATAAACTACGCTTTGAATGTACCATACAAACACTAAAAAATGTTTATGCAGATAGTTTTTAAACAAACAAAACCTGGAAAGCTCTAAATATCAGCAATGATTCAAATAAGCACAGTGATGACATTACATAGACAGCTGTGTTTTCACCGGCTCCAAAAGCGATACTTATTGTACTATACCTTTAACAGTTCTAGAGTCAAAGCCAACGTGTAATGACATAAGAAACCAACACGAGCAAACATATGCCTTATACTTCCACCAGCAAAAATATTATAACCCATTAGAAAAAACAACAACTAACCAAGTAAACAAATATTCTGACATTTGAAAAATTGAAAATAATCACTATAGATATAGATTCACCTCTTACTAGAACCGTGACAATGTTTGACCAGGAACACAACATACATTCACCAAAGAAAACCAGCAAGGACAACAGAAAGTGTTGTGTAATTCAATATAATTTGGAGTATTATATGTTAGAACAAAAGACATTCAACTCAAAATCTGTATGGTCTGAGACTTGGTTAAAAGCCATGCCACTTTAATCCTTCCCACTTTACCCTTAATGTCCTCAATTACATCTCTATTCACTGTGGCTTTCACTCCTCCACTCTTTATTGGCTGTAATGTTTTTAAAAGCCCTCCCTTCTCTATAGCCTTTGTTTCTGCATTAAATGTAATGCTGCCTAATCTTTTGATCCTAATAATAAAGAAATCATGATTTGTAAAAGGCTGTTTACTGTCTTTTATATTTTGACCACCACAACTCTATTCTTCTTTACATTTAGCGTATTTAAAATAGCTTTGTTTATTGGTAACTTTTCCGTTTTCAGTCAGTCCTACCAAGCATGCCATCCACATGCACCCATTAAAAACTGTCTGTTGTCATTGGTTAGCAGTCATCTACTCACTCTGCACTGCACAAGTGGAAGTTTGAACGACTTTAGTAACACATTTCAATTATAAATAAAAAATAAGACACTACCTTTGAAGCAGATATATCCATATCCATGTAAGCACTACAAAACCCAATGGATCATCCAGTATTTCATAATCATTTCCCAAAGACAAACTGATTCATAATCAACATAAGCAACTGAATTAAATCTGTAAAAGGTAAACTAAAGGTAAACAAATCCTGCATTGTTCAGAAGGATTTATGAAACCTTTCCACATACACTGCCCATGGCTTTTTTCATAGAGCCAATATTGTTCAGGTCGATAAATTTCACCATTTACTGTTTATACAAGTTAATGAAAGACTAATAAAGTGTTTGTCCTTGAAATAAATTGGATTCCTAGTGTCAGACACTGGTATTGTCCTCTTACAATATAAAATATAGCTCCCCCTTAGGAAAATATACAATATGCTTCCAATTACATCCATCCCAACCAGAATAAATAAATTACTGGCGTCTTAGTGGGTTTTCCAAATGTGCTCAAAACCTAATTGCTTTATTTACCAATGTATGGCTGCATTGTCCTTGAGAAAGACATGTGTTTATGATAAAGGTATTAGCAGTTTTAACAATCACAGTCTGGGATGTATTACTCACACTTGGTAGTCATTTTTTCAGAGACAAATAGAAAAGAAAAAGAAGGAATGGGAGAAGATAGACAGTGATCATCTTACCTCAAAGACTTCTTCGTCCAGGATCCTTGTGCCAAAGACGGTAATGCCCTCTGTGTTGATCACGGCCTGGTCACTTCTGCTGAGCGGCTTGGTCACCTTCTTCTTACAGTCCACGATCATAGTGACACTCTTCTTCTCAACGCTAATGGCTACACGATGCCATCTGTGAGAGACAGAGTGTAACAAGAAATCAGGAACACTAACCCTTTAAATGTTTAAGTTGTTTAAGAAGATTCTCATTTATCGAGGACATATTCAATAAATGTTTTCAAAGCACCCGGCCCCAGATAAGTGATAGAAGATGGATGAATGGAAGGTTTCAAAGCAGGCATCTGGACATAGGTTTAAATAGAGACCCTATGCCTTCTTTGAAACCTTTTATTACATTTTTTAATTAGTTTGATGATGTGATGTAGTATTCAAGAGCGTCTTTTTGTGTCTTAGTTGTGTCTCAGGCACAAACTCATTTGAACCTGGCCTTGACTCATTCTCGGATATCAAGACCAACCCAGACTGTCCACAAAATTCTTGCAATAGCAAAAAATTATAATTTTTTATTCAATAAAAAATCTTCCTCTAATTCTACTTCCTTCACAAACACTGACCTCCCTGAGTCTGGACCTGGTCTAAGACTGGACTAACTCTGTCTCCTTCACCAAACACTGACCTCCACAAGTCTGGACCTGGTCTAAGACTGGACTAACTCTGTCTCCTTCACCAAACACTGACCTCCGTGAGTCTGGACCTGGTCTAAGACTGGACTAACTCTGTCTCCTTCACCAAACACTGACCTCCGTGAGTCTGGACCTGGTCTAAGACTGGACTAACTCTGTCTCCTTCACCAAACACTGACCTCCGTGAGTCTGGACCTGGTCTAAGACTGGACTAACTCTGTCTCCTTCAAACACTGACCTCCGTGAGTCTGGACCTGGTCTAAGACTGGACTAACTCTGTCTCCTTCACCAAACACTGACCTCCGTGAGTCTGGACCTGGTCTAAGACTGGACTAACTCTGTCTCCTTCAAACACTGACCTCCGTGAGTCTGGACCTGGTCTAAGACTGGACTAACTCTGTCTCCTTCAAACACTGACCTCCATGAGTCTGGACCTGGTCTAAGACTGGACTAACTCTGTCTCCTTCACCAAACACTGACCTCCGTGAGTCTGGACCTGGTCTAAGACTGGACTAACTCTGTCTCTTTCACCAAACACTGACCTCTGTGAGTCTGGACCTGGTCTAAGACTGGACTAACTCTGTCTCTTTCACCAAACACTGACCTCCGTGAGTCTGGACCTGGTCTAAGACTGGACTAACTCTGTCTCCTTCACCAAACACTGACCTCCGTGAGTCTGGACCTGGTCTAAGACTGGACTAACTCTGTCTCTTTCACCAAACACTGACACACTGATACACTCTGGTCCCATGACTTGGTTTGAAGTTAAGGTAAAGAGAATGTAAATTTTCATATAGGTATATGACGCTTCTGAAGTCACATTATTTGCATATATTTCACAAATCTGTTGAGTGTGACTGTAAGGCCTAATTTATTTCACATAAACATCATGGAATAGAATAATTTTGAGGCATATTTGAGGCATTTGCTCACATGATTGATGTCAGCTTCATTTGTATTTGCTTCATAGGAGTGCTGTGATTTATGAAGACCATGCCCAATGTTGCATTATCACTCTTCTACTGTCGTTAATAATTTCTAAAACAAAAGACTGTCATCAATTTGCTGCCAGCACTTAATTTATCATGAGTCTGTCTGAGTTGCTCCATATGGTATGAAAGAGTGAACAAACATATGGTAATAAATCCTTACAGCTGTGTGTCAGTTTAACAGACACTAAATATATTAAAGCTGATGAGAAAGTTGTAAAGAGTTGAATAAATAGATACAGACTTTGATAAAAAGGTAAAAAAGTTGATTACCAAAAAATGTCAGCGTTATAAAGAAACATAACACATTTAGGAGTCATAGTCACTGGACAAACCGAGTCACTTACTTGCCATCAGCCAGGTTGATGGAGCGGAACTGGGGGTACTCCTCTGGGGTGGGCTTGCCGTTTTGGTCCTCGTACAGAAAAACAGGTGCCCGGCCCACCTCCACGCCCAGCTGCTGGATGCCTTGCTGGTTGTACACAGACATGAGGAAGGACTGGAGTCCAGCTTTGGGTTTGATGGTGAACATGATGGAGAAATCCTCTGGAAAAACTTCACCTTAGGGTGAAAGTAGGACCAGCCGAGTCGTCAGAAGTTTTTTACTTATAGCTACACAACAGGTGAAATAACCAAAATCCCCTTTTAAAATATTTGGATTGGTTCATGTTAGAAAAGTATTAGCATAACATTATCCTAGTATGCCACATAAAAATCCATATATCCAATTTTATTAATAAAGTTACTGACATTAAGTGTTTGCATTCTAAGATTTTATTTTTGTGGTATAATTTATGTTTGCAACCTAATAGGTTTGTAAACTTAGTAGATGGCATGAACAATCTTTATTATAAATTTTTGAGAGGTTGACTACTGAAGCCAACAATTATTTAACATCCCAAGGAGCATTAGCTTTTTATGCTGCAGGTAGCACACTACTCTAAGTGAGCTTTTGTGCTTTAGAAAGCTGGCATAGTTAATGTATAAATGCACAACTGTAACAATTTTCAATCTAATTTACTGAAAAGCTTAGTGTGGGAGTCACATTTTTTAGTCTTTGTCTCAGTTTCCACCATGTTAAGCTAAAATACCACACTAGGTCACATTTAACATATAAATACAGGATGAAAAAAAATTTCACTCGAAAAGTAGCCCACATTTTACAAAAAAAAATCTAAACCACTAAGATAACTTTTCACCTAATTAAAGCTTTTTCCAGACACCATTAAAAGTGCAGTTGTGTTGTAAGGCTATGACCAAATTAACCTACTGCTCACTTTTCACATTTAAACCTGGCCTTGTACTTGTGTTTATTAAGGAGGCTGAAAGTGCATTTGGCTTTCTCTCAATAATGGCGATGTAGCACATTAATTTTACAAGGCCTGTAAATATAACAACTTCAACGTCAAGTGTCAATTCTGAAAAGCACAACCACTTAGTTCCCTGTAAAATAACTAAAGCCTAATAAATAAAACAAGAGCTTTTGACACTTACTTACAAAGCACCTGAGCACATTTTTAGCTTAAATGCTTAATAGGTCCACTCTATACATTATCTTTTTTAAGTCTGCTATAACTCAATGTATTCACTTTTGGAAAAGATGAGCCATGCTGCAGTTCAGAAATGAATAAACAGTAGAGACTCATCAGTCAACACAGAGAGCTTTGGTTTTTCCACAGCTATAAGTAATGACTGGGCTTTCTGCAGTTTATATTCAAGAGTGTAGACAAGTTGCAAACCAAATGCTGACACATAGTCCAAGACAGACTGTATTTCTCTGAGTGGACTGAGTGAACAAATATGCTTTTTTTTTTACCCACACAAACAGATGAGCCAGAGACAAGACGTCAGACAGTGGACAATAAACCGTTTTGATTGAGCTACGTCAACACTGAGGTAAACCTAACATTATTGCAACAACATAGAAATCAAAAGACATATTTCTGTCATTAGTCTGAAAATATCAAATGACAGAAAAACTGTGGTGTTTATTCTCTTGAGATATACGTGCATGTGGTAAATCAGACTGGAAACCATCTGTTCTGTGAGTCTCATCCCCTAAAGCATTGTAGGAAAATCCTCCAACACAACTGCATTCATGAGTATCGCCCCAGACAGGTGTTTGTGGCGAATACATTTAGTATGACATGAAATAAAACTGTGTGAAAGATGTTTTTGTTCTGTGATTGAACAGTTTAAGACAAAAACAAAGTCATTAGTTGTAGTTTTTGGTCTGATTTGGTTTGGCTTGCATTATCTTGGTTGGGAAAACTGGGTGGCCCGTGTTAAATGACAGTTGTTAATGGATAAAAGATGTGTTACAAGGATAACACATGCTCTCAAGAGTAACTTGTGTTCCCAACGTTAAATTTCCTCAGTATAAAGGAAAATCAGTATCACCTTCACAACCTTACACCATTCAAAAGAACAGGTTTGGGGTCAGTGGCAAAAGAGTGAGCTCACAGAAAAAGGAAAGAAAAAACATTGTTGGGTGGCGCAAACTTTTCCACCAATGAGTTCAGAATCTGTTAGATGTTAATATCTTTGAGAAAGTTTTTAAAGTGTAATGGATTAAGCTTGGTTTACTAAGTAGCACAAAACTTGAAAATGTTACTGTGTGTTTTGATAGCTTTAGTGGTTGATTGATAATGTTATGTGAATATAAATAAAAAAAAGTGCATTGTGAAAATAAAACACAATAAAACATAATATTTACAATATAATTTTCTATCAACGCTGTAAGTCCAATTCCAAGCATCGCATATTATTAGAGATTTTTACTATATCTTGTGATAAAAAGTCCACAGAAATAGGATGATAAGAAAAAAAAACTCTCCCCTCACAGTGTTAATTTAATGACAAACACAAATAACTTCTACAAGCTAAAGAGTGGAATAAGTGACTCCGTTGGTGCGTTCTGTGCTGATGTGAGGAGTTGTGTTACCTGGGAAGAGCTGGTTGGTCGGTGCGCTGATCTGGGCCTGTTTTCCCACTCTGTATGCAATGTCGGGCTTGGCTCCTTTCCTCATTTTGCAGAAACCCGGTGTTTTCTGTACTCCATCTGGAGAGCTCTGGAAGTCTAGCACCTTGAGTAGGTCCACAGGTTCAGCTGCGAGGCACGACAAAGAAAGAGCTGGGTCAGTACAGATGACAGTGACATAAAGTCTCCCTACAGTCTTAAATCTAATGCATGAAAAGCATGGGACACTATACTGTATACTCACTATGTATTACAGACCTGCCTATTAAAGTAATGCCATTTTACATTCATCTCTTAAATGTCAATATAAAATCCAAATTTACTGACACAAACTCCCATAAATCAAACTAATTTGAGCTTAATTCAGTAGAACACAGCATAACGACATGTCCCTTTGGCATCAAGGAAGAAACTGCTTTTACGATTATTATCTTACTCGTACTGTAAAAGCTCGCTGTAAATTTACAACGCTATATAGGTGCATTTCAGCAGCCGTTCTAATAGGACCTGGCATTTTGATGATAAGTCAACATTCACACCCATTGTGCCCCCCCTCCTGTTGTCGGTGCACTGGCCAAGTTTGTCAGTTCATTTATGAGCTACTTTGGCAGAGTAAGGAACTGTTCTGCAAATATAATTGACCCACCATCCCCCATCTACCGCCCCCCAATACTCCTCACAACAGGGTCTATGGGATTGTATATAAATCCAAATCCTGTTGTTTTCTTGCAACTTCCTAAAATAAAGCCATTACAGGCATCACAGCAGGGGGCACCTTTAAAAGCTCCTCAACACACACAATGTCTTTTCTGTCTGTAGACTTGGATCCAATTTGGACTTTTCATAAAGTCATATGTATCCCTTTTCTCTTTGGGTCATTACTATTTGAGTGATTATGGAGATGTACATAAGGGCTGCTTCATAAACACTAGGCACAGACCTACAGCCCAATTCAGTGAATGATCAATCACTTCTGATCAAGGCTTAAACTTACTAACGTGCAACATCAGGAGTGTTTATGTTGTTTGAGCTACACATACAGTAGACAGTAAAAGAATAGTGGACCACCTGTTTGCTAGGGCAGTATTGTAGTTTCAAGAGTCTCGGTCCCATTGATGACCATTCAAAAACATGTCTTAAAGTAACATGCAGGACAACTACATTTCTTTTTGAAGGTGCAACAGAGACAGTGTGCCACATGTCATCAAGTTGAAGCCACTTTGAGAGAAAACAATTCTCTCTAGAGACTAAATAAGGGGAGTGACAGTCTCTTTTTGTCATGTTGCTCTTCAATTTGTAGTTCAAATTGGTGAACTACCAATTAAAGAAAAAATTTACAACTAACTTTTATAGTCACCCCGCTCCATAAAACAGAGTCAAAAGAGAAGAAAAAGTGGATGCAGGCTGGCAAGACAAGATCCATCTACAGTGGAAAACTCCTGTTTAAAATGCAACTTTAATGTGCGACAGAAATATATATTTTTAAATCAGTTAGCTTTGGTAAAATCACAATGTTATTTGCAAATGTCTGTTCAGTGTCTTTCTGCGTAATTTTGCTTTAGCACATGCTAGCATCCTTCTCCAGAGTAGAAGGAGCCTAAATGTCTCGCACAAAGTCACAAGGAAAAGCATTTATTTTTGGACTCCTAAGGCTAGATCCACTCCAATGTATTTCACAAATGCCTAAAACCTAATAACATTCATGGGTTCTACTTCATCAGTTCATTAGCATTACCAGCTTTATGGCCTTTTAAAAAATTACTTCAGACTAGAGTCATGACAGATTCAGTACAGTATGTGCATGTGTGTGTACATTATCATTGAATTTAAAGCAAATTATAAAATACTCTGTGCATTGGTAAATGTTTTGACAGCTCCTGAAATGTTAGACCAAAATGTCTTATCATAGTCACTTTTGTTGATGTTGTTATGGTCCACTGCCAAAGGAAAATCCCAAAAGATGAGTTTGGTCTTGATTTGTGGAAGAATTTTCGTTTGTTGAGATCATTTGTATTTAGAGGTTGTGACTGGCCAAGTATTTGTCGCACTTAAGGGAAATGGATCATTCCTACCTGTCTCTCTTATACTTAAAGGAAAAATGACAACTCCCTTTAAGAATTGACCTGGTCACTAACAGAATATGTTGCATTAATTTGTATGTGCAGTCTTATAGACACTTCTAGGACATCATTGAAAGCTGCACACGCATTTTGTGGACTTAAGTACCAGACTTTCCATTCTTTTAAACAAGTTAACAAACTAAAACCCCTAAATAAAATAAATAAAAAAATAAATAAAATGTTTTTCATTAAGTTTGAGAGAAAGAAGCAAAGTGTAATGGTAAAAAAAAAAAAAAGGCGTAGCAATTTATTATTTTGCATAATAGCTACAAAATAAGCTAATTCATCCCTGCTTATATAAATTCCTGATAAAAAAAAAAAGATTAATATTTAGCTTGTTGTTGTTGTTCTCTTTGAGGCTACACATCTTTGGTTTGTTGGGGACATTTCTTAAAACCATCGTATTAATACACAATTTGCGATGTTTGGCGGCTAATGCTAATTTTAACATTGAAAATGTACTGTGGTCGGCTTAACTGGCAGCACTGAGATGTGCACGCAACTATGCTATTTACAAACATCAAACATCGGTCTTCATTTAACCGACTAAAACAAATACACTAAGGCTGAGTTAAGACTAAACTGTAACAAAACCTTGGACTTAGGTCAGACTTAGATTAAACAGAGACAACACAAAATCAGCCTGGGCTTGTAAATAAATACAAAGACTCTATGCAGTATTTCATATCAGTGAATGTACTCAATATTAAATTTGCTTTTATAGCTGCTAATAATAAAATGGAATTTTCTAAACAGAGATCAAACACTCGTGGGCTGCTCCTTTGTAATTTAATGCCATTCACAACATGCAATAACTTCTCTTTATGGTTGTAAATTCCCGGCATTAAAAATACTGCAGGACTCTATGACACTCACTGTAGCAGTCAGTAACAATGAACAATGCTGAATAGACTGGCCTAGATCAGAAACAGGCCAAGAACAATTCAAACTAGGACCACTGTAAATCTCGGTCTAGTATTAAAAAGAGTTTCTTAACCAATTACAGAAACAGACGAACTGCAGACATCACATGACCCAGTTGTTTGTCCAGTGAGTCAAAGAACAGGAGGCGTCTTCTTCAAAGGCCCGGCGATGATAAACTCATGGGGTCAGTTTAAAATCCCACAGCGGAGATAAGGCCATTGGGAGAAGGCAGATAACAACCTCCTCTACATGTAATATAAAAACAGATTCATGCAACAAAGCTTTCTTGAAAAAATATTTGAGGGGTTTGCAACCACCAGGTTTGTTTTTAACCTTTATGCAATGCAGAAATCTTTTCATAGACTGTTTGCTATTGCTTTTAACAATTAATCATCTAATGGCATATTGTTATAGAAATAATATGCTAAAAAAAATGAACTAGATGAGAAGATACAGATGATTACAAGTTTTGGCCAATCATATGCTCTAATAGAAGGGGGCCTGCGCCCATTAGAATAAGGGAAGCTCCCATTGGCTGTTGGTTTATACGCCTTTCAAAACTGAATCATTGACATTGGAAAATTATACAGAGTAAGTATCTATTTCAGCATTTCCAGCAGAAATAAAAAAACAAGAAAAAAACAAAACAGACAAAAAGGGAAACAGTGAAAAGCGTATAAATATTGGTAATGGATTCACTAAATGTTTTTTGATAATTATAGGCTCACATTGGTCTTACGCTAAACTCAGAGTAAGAAGTGTAAGGTAAACTCTGAACCTCAGTTTGAGTAAACATTTTCTTTGTTTGTTTTTTTATAAACTAAAATGTGACAGTTCGCAGATGCTGTTGTTGAGGGCTAGAAGGGTAACAACCCAACAGTTCCTACTGGAGCTTTACATCTTTGAAATGTAAATGTTTAGACAATGTTTGAAGACTTCCTTTTATCAAACGTGGAAAAAAAAACATATACATATAAACACCTTAAAGCTGCATACATTATCTATTAAAACACTGATTGCTATCTATGCAAAAATAATGAATGACCATTACTCATTCATTCAAATCTGATCTGAACCCAGCAATTAGCTACTGTACTATTCAAGGTTTTCTATTTGTTTTTGTCATGTGGCACGTGAAGCCAGGAAGTGCTGATTGTGCAGTTCCTGTTAACCCTCAGATGGGTGGAGCTATGAACGCACATGTTGAAGCTATTATGGCACTGGCACCCCTCCCTGTAACCCCCCTAACTAAAACATACATGATCCTAAATGGGAGATGGCCCCTTATCCCCTGTTGATACTTCTCCAGTAACCAGAAAAAACAACAGCTCGGGTGGAGAATCAAACCAGCACATGCTCTGGGATCACAGCAATGGATTTGATTTGAAAAAGTCCAGGCAGCTTTTATGGAAAACTCCATGGAGTCACTCTGGCTGATAGGGATTGTGACTAATTGAAGCTGCTGTTTAGTATCATCCTGTATGTTAGTTCATTTGAATTTAAATTTGGGACATGTGTTTATATAGACTGAGGTGCAATGACAGTGAGGACAATATCTACTGCATTTATATAACACAGTGTGACCATTTAAATGCACAGTAAGGAGAAATTCAAAATAATCCCAGTTATAAACGAAAGGTCACAATACAAAAAACAATACAACTTAGATGAGAAATCTTGCCTATCATAGTGTCCATTATTTTTAGGCACTAATGTGCGTTCTACGGCGGTATTCCTCACCAAAAATTTTAATAAAATAGATCCTGCAATCATCCGAGCAAGCCAATTCCAAACTAATGTTTTTCTCATATTATAAAAATGTCCTTGAAGTAACATTGTGTGAGCCTTTTTATTTTATTTTTACCACAGATTCACCTGAAAACAATGAAAATATGTATTGTCAAAGTCATTTTAATGAAAAATGAAAGAAGATCTCGACCAGAGCCACATTGCTTTGAAGACATAATATATTAGACACATAAGCTTGCAGTTGTGTAGTTCCAGACCTTTGGGGACTGCTGGAAAGTTTCAAAAGGTTGCTTAGAGAAAGGCTTACATAGCTTACTATATTAATGTCTTCAATTAGTATAAATCATTCTCATGTCAAAACAATATCACAGAGTCATTTTTCTTTGTACACAAAAAAGTCACAAGTAATAATCATTGCACAAAGAACAATTGACTTTTGCATAGTTTTTTTTTCCAAAGGACACTGTAATCAAGATGAAAGGCACAAAGTATTCAGTAAGCTTGGGTCTTGCCACATTTCATTGACAAATACTTTCCAAACACATTTAGATTCAAGTGTGATTGTGTGGGATTTAAAGCACCAGTGGAAATGACATTAAAGCTGCAGTAAGTTAAATATACACTGTTTTCCTGACGCCAAAGACCACATAAACTGTATAAGCATATGTAGCCAGCACTGGAATAGCCACTTCCCCAGGATTTCTTTCTGCTATTCATTCGGTGTTGACAAGCCATGTGAACCGATGAGCCAATCAGAGCAGCCCTTTTTAAAAATTGAAGTGGACCCCATTTTAAGCAAGCATATGATTGGTTAAAGCTTCCCGTCATAAGCAAAAACATTCTCATTTATTAAAACTCTTGACAATAAAGCCTAGATAAAGTCTTTTTTTCACAAATCATTTTTATAACAATATGCTTTTAGGTAATTATACAGTGCATAAATAACATAAAATGCACACTGCCGAATAGCGGTCTGACTAAACAACCTAAATTAAACTTCAACAGACACAGCTACATCTTTCAATATTGTCACAAAGACTCCCACAACTTTTGAAAAGAAATCAGAGAGTAAAATAAGAAAATGCGAGGCAATTTTCATGCCTCACACCAAATGCCTCATAAAATGGAAAATAGTCTGCGGCTCTTCAGAATATTGTCCCGAGTACAGAGCTACTGGTTCTTTAAAAAAAAGAGAAAGTTTTCACTAAAGGTCTCTTTGTGAGTTTGAGAATGCCTCTCTGCATTACTGCATACCTCAAGGCCTCATATATTCCAGATGTGCTGAATTGGCCAGAAGTCACCCCCTCTTTCAACCCTCCAAACCCTCCTCCAGACTCCTCAGCCCCTTCTCCTCTGCCTTTCCACAAGCATCATTTCACAGAAGCCTTTTAAAAAACAGGCAATATCCCAAAGCCATTAAAGATCCCAAATGAGTAGGCATGGCTTTTTTCACCTTATAAGAGTCTGAGCCACCGTGCATTGCCCCAAAACCATTCTAATGATAAGGATGGAAACCGCACAGACTGAGAAAGTACAGTCTGGAGTTTCAGACGAGCCAGTCTAGTCTGAAGGGTAATTTGTCATTTTCTCTGATTTTAAAGACTTCTTCTTGAGCTGTGTCGAGGACTTTTGATATACTACCTGCCATGTTAACAAGCTCCTTACATGACAACTGAGTGTGATTTCCCCTGGGGCGGCCCGAGCTTGCACTGACACGACAAACCTCTGCTAAAATCATTACAGCCAACAGAATTTACAGCACAAACTACCTCATAACTCATCAAAGATAGACAGTATACAGTTTGGCGATTAAATCTGAAATCCTTGACATTGTGACTTCATGTCTGCGGGGCCCTGTGGTCACACTGCGGCATCATGGGATGTCTTGCCACTGGCTTTTTTTGTGTCACTGCCATCTACCGAGAATCTGGCAGCACAGGCCGCAATTATAGTACGCTGGAAAGCCTGTAAATGTTTGCAAGCACATCATACAATTATGGTTGGTTTAAATATCAGTCAGAAAGGAGAAAGATGGGCAGTGATCAAGTCGAACTCCTGTGGTTTAAAGATCTTTGCTGTTTAGAGAAGTCCCTGTGTAATTTAAGCCAGGCTAAATAAGGCTATACAGTATTCAATGTACTGTAATGTAATGTATACAAATAAATGAATGGGGGATTGGTCTAATGGGGTGGAGCTTAAGATGAGAAAATGACTAGGCTAAATGCACTCTGGGCTAAAAAGAAAAAAAATTGAATGTGCTAACAACGTAGGCATAATTGGCACTTTGCTAATGCTAATTCATTTTGGAGGGATAAGTCAAATATTTCATCCTGAAGGCTTCTAAAAGGCTAAAGTCTGGTTACTTTCTCCCTTGGGTAAAATTGAAAACAGAGTAAAGCTTTATATAAACCACATCTCATGTCAAATAATTATTGGAGTTAGTTTTGGAAAATTACTTGTCACTCCCCAACAAAATGCCTACCATAGCTTTAATCAATCTCATTCCCTTTATATAAAAACTGTTGCATAATGGCTGATCCTGAGTCAAGACCACAAAGTTTCACAGCAGACACTCAGCTGTAGCGCACACAAAGTCAGATGAGTTTGAGTTTATAGATAAAAAGACCAGACTCAAGAGGAACACTTAATGTGACCCACATATGTGTTTTTAAAGCACTCCAGACTTTTATTTCCCATTTTTTCCATCAACGCCTCTTTATGTGGGAGCCCAGATAATGTGGAAAGATGGTAATCCCATTAGACCAGAATTCCTTAGTGCTATGACCAGTGCATAGTAAGAGTATTTCATAACTATAATGTTTTAGCAGAAGATAATAGTTATGATGGCAGCCATCTTGAATCTCATGCATCCATAGTTACTCCTCTGTTTTTATGCTGTATTTTCAAAACGAGTCCTGATTGGCTAATAGCATGCTAACGTAAAAAAAAATCTAATCATAGCATTGGTTTACGTCTTCTGCTGTATTGTAAAAAAAATCCAAAATGTCTACCACAGCTTTAATTGCTGGCCTATTTGTATAAACTCATATGAGTTTAGGTATTTAGGCATGTGTTCAATTTTCTAAATGCTGCTCAAATTACCGAATAACTAAACGCTATGTTATAAAAATGCATACCCCAGCTTTAATCACCAACAGAACACAGGTAACTGAGTGTGCATTGGTTAACCCCCCAAAATGCATACCCCAGCTTTAATCCCTGTTTGTGTATTCCTCCTATTCTCCTATTTTTTCCTCATATAGACCTACTATTATACCATTATACCATTGACTAAAATGGTTTGGGACTTGCCACAATTTTTTTTAAATCATTGCATATCCCAGCTTTAATCACTGTCATCCTTCTCTACTGTTAGTATTCATGTGTAAACTGTGGTAAGGTAGTTATACTATATGAGAGTGTGCGTAAAAGTTTTTCCCTCTGCCAATCACTTTCCAGTCGGACTGCCAAGTCACTGCACACAAAAGACATTTATACTATACAGTAAAATAATGGAAGGGGGAGTAAAGTGCACGATTAACATTTATGTCATGACAAATTAAGCAACGTTGTTTCTTAATGACCACACCTGAGGTCACACTGTACTTGGGCTGAGACAGTTTGAAGCTATGGTAAAAGTGGGCTGAACCAAAAAAATCTTTAAAAAGCTTTTGATGAATTCTCTGTGAGACACTTATCCACTTTTTCTGCCTGCAATATGCCTGGAAAGTTTAGCCAACCAGGGCTCTTTTTGGCTAAAGGAACAAAAATGGGAGCCTATTATCCATCATAGAAAACCACAGTGGCAACCCTTTAACCATTATAATTTAGCAATAAGTGGCACTGTCTGCTGTTTTTTTTTCAGTCACATGTATAAAAAAGCTATTAAATCCACCTACTTCATTTATAAATATAAATACACTCAATAAACACATTTAATCAAACAAAACAAAGATGTACTGTATAGTCAGATGGTGGACTCAAATATCCATTCATCATTATGCACAGCTTTGTCAGAAAATATATAGCACATAAAAAGTTTCAAACTGACCCCATATACAATTTCGTTAAACTGGCAGTGGATTTATTTCATTTTTCTACAAAGTAGCTGTTGGTCACATATGGGCATTGCGCCAGAAAGTCCAGCTGCTTGGCACAGATTAAGTAACTAACACTTTTTTTTGTTTGTTTTTTTTACCTGCTCGGACAGTGGCGGCTTGTAAAAGTAAAGCAAGTGTGAGGACAGTGGTTAGCGTTGAATCCCAAAACCATCTTTTCGTTTTCCACCTGGCGGGCCACATCTGCGTCTCCATGGTGAGAGAAAGCCCGTAGATGGACAGCCAAACGGGGCGACTGGGTCTTAAAGTGTTCCCTTCTTACAATCCACTGGTCAATGCGTCCACTACAGCGCCATGTGTGAGCGAGTACTGCCTTTTGTCACAGTCCACGGGTCCGATAGATCCTCTAACCCCTAGACTGCTGCCAATAGGGCTCCGCGTGGAAAAAAGCGCACAAGCTCTGGAGCGCACTGCGAGCTGCGCACCGTCACAACCGACAGGAGGCTGGACTGAACCTGAACCACCACGCAAACTGACACGGGGGGAACACCGAGCTCATCAAATCACCGCGCCGGAAAGTTGTGTCTGAGCCCGCCCCCTGCCAGCTGAGAGCACAGCATCAGAGCATCAGAGCATCCAGGACACGGTGATGGGACGGTACAGGGTCACAGTAACAATCATAGTAACAATAGTGGACCAAGGGCTGAGAAGAATGTGAAAGTGAAGGCTGGCTCCCAAATTTTTTTTGACTCACATTTGTAGCTCATAATGAAATATTTGGAGATTTGGAGATAAATAAGGAACCACTAGTCACTAATGTCTTATTGGTTTGTTGGTTTTTAGCATCATTAGCTATACATGCTGATAATATAGTTAAAATGTGACTGCCATGTATCCACTTCCTTAATTCCCCTTTTTATCTAAACATGGCTGACTTTCATCTATTTAAAGGAATTCCCCTTTACACTATTGAACTATTGATTATATTTTATCTCGACTTTACATCTTTATTTAAAAAAAAAAAAAAAACGCTACATTTAGGAATGATTCCCAGCATCTGAGTAAAACATTTTGCTTTATGGTTTGTTTTGCACCATGTCCAGCGTGCTCTGATTGGTTCATCATTAGCTACAAAAAATGTAACTATAGTTGACTGTCATTGTTTGTACTTTACTTTCTTTCTCAATGCGTAAACTTAACTTGTTGAGTCTTTCTGGGTTTCCAGCCTATTAATAAAAAATGCTTTATTTATTTCCTGTATCTTTAAGGCTCTTCACCTCAAGCCCAATGTGCTCTGATTAGTGGTTAGTGAGACCTCTCTGCACATTCATGTTGGGATTGGCTCACTGTGGATCCTTTGGTCCGTAATGTTTTTATTGGTTGAGTGTGTTCAAACATGCTTTTCAAGCGACTATCATGCAGAAGTTACAATATTAAAGAGATAAGTGCTCCTCCAGTCTGCAGCTTTAGGACTTATAGTCTCTCATATGACAAAGAAAAGGTAGCTAACTTACTGAAGTAAGAAAAGGAAGTGACCTTTAGTGTTCCCATATGAGTTTATTTGGGAAACACGTCCTTCCTTCCTTTGAATGTCTTATTTTATTGTAATAATGTTTTAAAGACTGTGGGTTGTCTCCATCAATATACATTACGACTACATTACTGCCTGAGACCCAAACACTGTCAGTGGAGTATAATGGCTAATATAAAAGCCCTAGTGGCCAAAATTAAATGTTTTCCAGACATTAGGAGTTTCCTCTTCCTAGATTTTTTTTGGACACACGCTCCTATGGCCTGGGAGCAATTAATGGCTGTTGAAGATGTCTGGAACAAAGAGTGGAAGTACAGGTGGAAGCTATAGAGTCGTCTCTCTGATTTGATTTTCCTCCCCGTGTCACCAACTGTCACACAAACAACAAGCACATTTTGGAAAATTTGTCAGGCTTTGTAAATGTTTTTGCAAGATAGTAATTGGAAACATGTCTTTGAAGAGCTGAGATATTAAGGGAAATTATGAATAAAGCAGTGATAATTGTGTTGTGTTGCATGAAATATTGAGTCATTTTAGATGTAGCCTGAAGTTCAATTTGTTGTCGAACTTTTAGTGCAGAAAGGTCAAAGCCTCAACATTAATATTGATTTTCAGCTTTTAAAATGCTGGTAGTTGGTCTTTCTATTAATGGACAAATCTCCATCTGTTTTCCACTTGAGTGCAATGGTCCTGGTCCTGAGTAAAAAGGGCCCAGAAAAGAACAGTAGAAGTTGACTTGAGGAAGATGACGCCACGTTTAGAAGACCTACCACTGGCCTTAAGCAAAAGAAAAAAACATTCTTAAAACTGGGCTTCTACAAAATCTGACTCCAGATCAAAAACCCACCACACGGTCATGGGAAGATGGCAACAGCAAGTTTATGTGGATTGTTATCTGAGTTAAGACCTTGGACAATAAATACAGTGGACCAACAGACTGTGACATCACAGTTGTTGCCAAATAAACTTTGTACAAATTCTGTTTAAGTAAAAATGTTGGGTCCCAGGATGAGACCAGTTGAGAAAAACTGAAGTTCAAGTGGAAAAAAAAATCAAGTGGAATAGTTGGAATAGTATTACCATAACAAACTGTTGACAGTAAAATGATGGGATAAAGAATTTATGAAAAAAATGATTAATGAAGTCAGTTATCTTGGAGCAAACCTTCACTTGTGTATGAGAGAAGCTACTGAATTTTGCAATTCTGCTATGCTCTAGACAGGAGTCCACTTTGAACTGGAGACAAACAACACACATTCTCACCAAATGTAAAATGGTTAGACTTGGTTGAGGATATATACATTTTGTAAAATACCAGTTAACATGAAATTCAGATTTAAATGCAATAAGAAAATGTAATTGTTACAGTCTACAGAAATGTTGTGCATTATCCAAAAGACAATGTGGTGACCTTTAGTTTGCTCCACAGTTAAAAGCTTCTGGCTTTAGTTTATTTGGTGGCTTGTTGGTTTCTGACAGATGGATGCAGTTTTTCTGTCTTGTTTCAAGTTGTTTGGCAGAATAAACCACTTGTTCTTGTTTCTTCCTGTATTCGGCTTTGTCCCAAAATGTTTGGGCACCATCTGAGGAGCCTTATGCTTCAGCTACAGGACATCAGAAATAAAAATCTTTGTTTTTTTCTTCCAGAACTTACTGACATTGAACAACTACTTACAGTTTCTTGTTCAAAGCGACAAGCTACAATTTGCTGCAGGACTGACTCCGGACTTTGTAGTTAGAAGCATATGATTACAACTGATGCATTTGCTGCCAAAATGTACCAGCATGACATTGTATAATTATTCTATATTAAGTCTCTATTTCAGCCCAGCGCAGCTAAAAAAACATGTCTCAGCGATGTTGCCCAGAAGGTTAATTTTTATATCTATGAAGATTATAATCACATGCACTTTTAAGTCTGAGCTACTTTTCATGTACACTAGACAGAATAAAAGTATGGGTTTTATACTTCAAAGTAGAACAAATGAGCAAAATGTGGTAATTGTGTAAATTCAAACCTTTTCAATGATTATATCGGTGACTGCAAAAGTTACTTCTAGGGACTATTTGAGCAAAGAGGAGTCAAACGACAAAGACAGACCTTCTGGATGTCTTTGACAGGTAAAGTTTAATGACCATCAAATACCGGACACAAAGAGAGAACAGTCAACACAATGTCGTAGAATTAAACAATCAAGTCCGGTATGCTTCCATCAGACATGAATGAGAAAGTCTTGCATTGTGTCAATGTGCACGCACTGCCATTTCAAAGAATGGTGTTTTCTGATCGAGTCTAGACTTGGAGATGAATTATCTGTGTGCCGTTTCTTTGCACAACTTAATTGAGGCTAAGGACACTATACTTAAAGAAGTTAACGTATATCTAAAAGTCTTTCTCCAAACGTACTGAACATTTCTGGTAATCAATGTCTACAGTGGCTATTACAGATTTGTAAGTTATGTTTAGGCGGGAACTAAACCTGATCAGCAGAAGATTGTACAAAACACATGATGATTAAGTAATAACCCAAATATATTTTTGATTTAACAGATTTCTCTTACTAGTACTAAAAAGGCTAACATAACCACATGATTAAAATTATATTTCTGTCTCAGAACACCTTAGGTCCTTGTATAAAGATCCTAGATTTTATGTACCCATCCACCACCCAAGTCTATCCAGAAAAAGGCTCATAAATCACTGAGTTTAAAGTAAAAAGTGCTGTTTCATGAGTTTCTTAAACCAACTCTTGGCCTGTAAATGTTACTTTTGTGCTTCCTAGAGAATACTTAAACTATAACAGCGTTCTTGAGAGCCTGGGTTACCTAAACAATAACAGGTGCACAAAGGTCGCCAGGTTGCGTCCTGAAGCATAAATCCCATCAGAGTTCAACAGTGAGTTAAAAGCAGCTGGACTGAACTCACAGGCCCTGTCCACATCACAAGTGTAACCCAGAGCCATGGGCAGAGTGTGGCTGCTGAGGGGTGCATGGAGGTAACTCACTAGACACGGCTGACCGCAGAAGCACTCAGAGGAATGCATGTTTGTCTGAGCATGCTCGTTACAGGTCCATGTGGTGCCCAGACACGGCCTCACCTACTGTGAGATGGTCGGGACGTGGGGGGGCAGGTGCTCTCCTTGGATAAATCATCTCAGACCATGCAATTAAATGTTCTTAATTTGCAGCTTCTCTAAAACGATCTGTGGATTTGTGGCGTCTAATGTGACCCTGCCTAAATGATTACTGTCTAATTATCCTCGGGTTTGTTGATGTTCACGATGATTTAATAAACCGGTGTGCTCAATAAAACATGAAACGTAGCTATTAGCCTTGGTGAGATGAAGATGATGTCTTCTGTTATTTTGGTATTTAATGCCAGAATTAAAACGTACCAACAGATGCAGAAAAATCCAGTGATGTAGTGGTTTTTTTAAATTGATTTATTGACATTTTATTTTGTCATTATGTTGTTATGGTCTTATTTTATACTGAGTCCTGCAGTAATCTAAACGAAGACATGCAAAGGTAATCAAAGCATATTCAGATTCTGTCTCTTGATTTGCAGATCAAAACAACCAGGAAAAATAAAAAGTTTTATCACCATTTAAATATTAATGGTGTGGGCCAGATACAATAGGTGTTCCTGTAATGTTAGCATCACAAGCTACAGCTGCATGACCAAACTTTGGCCCTTTTTACAGATATCTTAAATGTCACTCCTGGATTCATAAACGTAATGAACTGTAAACTAACCCCATTGCCAGTAAAGAACAGTCCCGTTGCCAATATTTCTATCTAAGATCTTTTGTTAAGAATAAAGGCTGGCCAACAAATCGGGAGCGTTGGCTTCAGCTCAACTCTTTTATGACTAAATGGAATAGATGTGACAAAGATAAATTAGTTATATTCTCCTGGGCTCCAGCAATATTTTTCTTGCGTCTGTAGTGGATATGATGTTTTCGATCATATTTGTCATTTTCTGCATGTCACTTTCTTATGTCCTGTTGTATTTTAAAGAGGTGTCATTTTAAAGTTTGCCTTTTAAAATGACACCACAGGCTTATTGGGCCTTTTCGAAATGTTTGTAATTTCAATTTAAGCAATTTAAAACAAAGCATCTCATCTTTGAATAAAAGGGCTTTATACAAATATAAGTTGCCAACATATATGAAATTATGATTTGCAATTAGTATATCCTGATAACACTGGATGAAATAATGGACCCACTAGAGGTCATATATTACACAGTAAAGAGGGATGGCATGGATAAATAGAGGGCCATCATGTTTTCATGTTTCCTGTCAAGTCCTTGTGATGAATGCATCTTCCCAGTGGTCTACGCACTGTTATGGTAAGTTAAGTGGAGAGGTCTGCCATAATCCAAACATGCCTCGAGCATCTCATATTTCATGAGTGAGAGTGGTCCCGAGCCCTGTCTCCAATGCCCCTGGAGGGGGTCCGGACAGATACTAAACGTGAAACCCTACAATCATTTAAGCCCACTTAAAGCCCCGAGTCATGTCCTGTTATCACACATGTGCGGCTGATTTAAGGATGCCGCTACTTTCACTTTGAGCGAGGGAGGACACATCGAGGCAGAATAGACACTGAAACAGAGGCGAGAGGACACAAGAAACATACAGAACTTGGCAAAAAATGAAGAGAGCAGTGGCTTCTGCTCCAAAGAGACCAATCACACAACCCCCATGAACTTTATTGGATTTGGAGCGCACTGGGAAAGGCTGTTTTCATAGGCCGAGGATGTTTCTCATTACCCTTTGTTTGTTGTGGTCAAGCATAAATCTGAGTCCACTTTGATCCGCTGCTCACTTTTATTTAGGGAATACAGTACCATTTGAAAATGATAGAATGGTAATATTTGAATGGGAAAAAGAGAGGCTTTGTTCAGATGGTAACAGAGGGTGGGGCTCTGGGGATTAGTAGAAGAGGTAAACAGTAAATCATACAAATGCACTGGATCACCTCATGTAGACACAGAAACATTTTAGCATTTTTTTGGGAGGCATTTGTAGCTTTCTACAGAGACATGATCCTATGATGAGAAGATAAATAAAAACAACATTAGCATTAGCATCTACAGAAGGGCCAGAGGTAGAACTAGCTCTGTCCAGATGTTGACTTTTGTTGCCAGAAAACCAGCAGAAATCCTATTTTTTTTCTATTCAGTACACAGATAAAGTCTTGTACCTATCAATTTGAGTTTGATTTCCAGGTGTGGAACAAATGGACGCAGGTAAAACTACCTCTGAATGCAGCTGGAGGAAAAATGCATTGCATAAAGCCCGCCCTATTTCAGAGAAATGTTATCCAGAGCTTGGTGGAGGTTGTGTTCAATGGGAGGGGTTCAGACCCACTTTTCTAGAAGAGTGAATGGGTCTGGTGCCAGGCTACTACAGAAACATATATCCCTCCACCCGGAAGGTACCAGGCTCCATGTGTTTGTGACAAACCTTGAGTTGAAAAGATTTTAAGTAGCTACTAGATAATATATTAGTTAGTGACCAAGTTGCACCAAAGGCCCATTTAATGAGATCCAAGATTCCTAGAAATGTTGCTTTGTAACAGAATTTTCCTCAGACTGTGTTGGCCCTTGATATCAGCTGTGTAAGCAGAAGGAGTCTTTGAAAGCATAAACAAATTAACAATTCCTGATTTTATAGGCAGGAAATGCCATTGAGTGTAGAGACACAAACTGTGTTATCTGGATTATACTGAACTTTGGCAAACTTTAGTAAGTCTGAGTGGGTGAGTTCTCAACTTTGGTGGAGAGTGGAGAACTAACGTCTACATGTCCTTTTATGTTTTTATAGTATATTCTGTCATATTGCCTTAAACACATGTTTCCCAAACAGTTTTTAGGGGATCCATAATTCTAAAAAACAAATCACTTTTAATTTCATATTATTTCAATTCATAAATCCATCTAAAACCTTTTCACATCTAACTCAAACTTAACTTAATAAAATCCCCTGTGACCCACATTTGGGAACTACACCTTAACAACTGCTTTAAACTCTTTAAGGTTGTTCTATGTTAGTGGGAAGCTCCAGGCATCCCTTTCTACTGACATCCAGAAAGCCGGCAGTGAAGGTTAGCCACTGCTTACAGCCTAAAATTAGAAATCAAATGGCTCACTTTTAATGTGACAGGTATATATTCTTTTTGACATCCTAATCAATGGGTATTTAATTGGGGTTTCCACTCATAAAAACACTTTTTCCTTCTACGATAACACTTCTCCCAAATGCATACAGGCACATTTACTGACCCCAGCTGTGCACTGAGCCACGTGTCCCTGTTTGGCTTATTCTGAGTAAATCTTTTGCATCTTTGAAGCTGTTTAGACACATACTCTTGCTCTTAAAAATGACAACAAGACTGAAACAAAACTAATAACGAGTGCTGTAACCTGTGTAGTTTCAGATGTCTTCTCAAATCATCCTCGAAAACCTGCCCAGACTTGTGACTTCAGTTATTTCTCATTAGATGAAAAGATAGCCATAGAAATACATAGTGAAGTTTTACCTTAATGAATGAAAAATAGTTCACAGACAGAAAAAGGTGCCTTAGAGAGGGAGACTATATGTACTATACTATATGTGCAACAGACACACAACAGGACAGATGCTATACTGAAGCACCAATAAAACATATGGACAGAGTTTTACAAATGTGGGTCACGATAGACGTCAAAAATCATTGCTGGCATCGAAAATCAAAAGAGCTTTTTCTGGATGTCAAGAAATGTAATCAGGTCTTAGCTTCCAAGTTACACACCCAAGTTCACATTTTTCTGTGCTTGCTCAGATCTCGAAAGCAGTCCAACACGAGCTGCGTGAAGAAAATGTTGCGGATTAGGCATCACGTTGCCAAAATAATACTTCATTCTACTTCAATAACACGTTCTACTTCATTTACGTGCCTTGTGTGGATTAAAGTTATCAAAATGAAATGTGTAATTTACCGTTTCAGAAACAGTGGCAGAATGATAAAGTTTAGTTCAGCGAAGGCTACAAAGCTGACGCTAGTGATTTGTTGCACTGTAAGATTTTTGTGGCAATCCCTCGAAGCTAAAGAGACAGGCTTATTTCCTTGATTACGCTTGTGTGCGGCGACGAGACCAAAGAGACAACTGCGGCTGGAGATACGGAAAAACAGATGCAGTCGATTATAGTGCACTACAACAATATCACCACAATGCTGGAAATATGAAGGAACTATTCTTTTCCACTCACATATGAGCTGAAGATGACTTCCATTGAAATCTAAGTTACTATTCTTTATTTGAGCTAAGCATATTAGAGGTATAGCTTAAAATGATTCCCTGTAGCTGCCAGAGGTTTGTGCATTTACTACAAAGATACATGGTCTATTCAAACTGACAGTTAAAGTGGAAAAGCAGTAGCTCGATATTTTCCCGGTATTTTCATCACCTCCCATAGTGGATGGTTTGGTTGATTTCCAACAGACGGGTTTTGGTTGGAGTAACCCCCCAGCTTTGTACACTAGAGTTGTTTCCATGATGTGGGTTAATGCTGTGAGCTGCGGTGCCAAAGAGTCCCTCCACAAACTCCTGCAACAAGCTAATCAGAAGAGCCAGCTCTGAACAAGAGGGTTAGGAGAAAAGGCACTATTGTAAAGTGAATATTTCATCTCAAATCTGTTCAATGCCAAAAAGATGTAGTTAGATTTTTGTTTTTTGATGCCGCTACTATTACTGTGGCAAACAGATTTTATGTTCAACAATTCCAGCACTTTTTCTTGACGATTCAAGACAGCCTTTATTTATTTTTTATTTTTAGGCCTTTTGCCTTTATTTGATGGTCAGTGTATATAAACTGGAAACAGGATGAGAGAGTCTGAGAATGTGATCTTTCAGGTGAACCACGAGATGCCAACAGGACAACATTTTCAGATATAATTCATATTTTTAATACACAGATCTTTTTCTGTATCCACATTCTGTTATTATTATGACTCTTCCTCTCTGCTTTGATTAAAACTTGTTTCCCCAGACACCAGCAGCCTCGGAGGGCCAACTTAATATGCTCAGTTTTTTAAATGAAGCTAATTTTAACCATAATGCATGATCACACTATTAATTATTTTATAGTGAGGACATTAAATCTCCACACTTCCCAGGCTACATCTCTCTTTAACTTCACTGATGAACATTCTTTTGTAATGCATTGGTTTTAGGATAAGATATGTTTTGCTGAAACATTAGAGACAAAAGACAAGTTGATCACAAAGCAACCCGTCTCTCACAAAGCACAGTGTATTTCCCTGCCAGAATCAGTGAGTAATATCAGATCTTTGTGGCTCTAAGTATTTTAATGTGGCATCACTGTTTCCTCCTCCATCTTGTCTCCTGGGGAATGTCAGGTCTGTCCAGTGGCAGCATGGTTATGTTGCAATATGAAGATTAGATACTTCCTAGTCATTGAACAAGAATATACAGAGACATGTTTGTGCACTGTGAGGATACTGACTCAGAGCACTGAAGATAAGTTCAAATTTCACCACATTTCTGCAGAACATACCGCAGAATTATAAACACTGCTCCAAAAATCATTGGTGCCACTCTCCCCTTCCTGATGGAGATCTATAAACAGCGCTGTGTCACCAGAGGATGAGTTTGTTGTCAGAGATGTGTCTGTCTGTGTTGAATGTGTGGTTTTATTGTTGTTTTTATACAGCTCTATTTTTATGTCTTATTGCGCTGGTGGCAGAACAGTAACTTGTCTGTCTGTGTATGCACTCAGGGAGGTGACAATAACTGAAACTTCTGAATCTTGTATTAATGCACAAATAAACAGTGTTGTCATTAGAGACGTTTTGTCCTTTGGGGGTGTGCTTTGAAGACTTTTTATTCTTTAGTACTGCGCTAATATTTATTTATCACAATACTGTAAAAAAGTGGATCCCATTATTCATGGTCACTGTGATCAGATTGTATTCAGGAAAACAAGAAAAAAAAGATGGAAGAAATCAACAGTGAATAATGTGACTGGAGTATTAGCGTAACAAGGTACGTAACCGTTAAATAGCAGACTGGATTTTAGGCTGAAGAACACTCCAAGGTATATACAAGGCATTTCAGTCTTGGGTATTCTAGCTCAAACCACTGTGCAGTCAATAAAAAAGGGGTTGGCATCACTAATCCTTTCTTCCAGGGCCAACATCTGGCTGTCAAGAAACGCAAATCCTGGCTGTGAGTAAAGGAAGCTGCTGGGTGGACCTGCAATAACATAAAACACCATTATAGACATTTTTGACTGACGTTGATCCACTGCATTCTTCCATCTGGGGCTCTTCTAAGACTGAAACACTGAGGTGGCAGAGCAGCTGGGTTTATATTTACCATAGTTACACTGCTTCAGTCGCTAAAGCATTATGCCATAACACATCAGTGGCGGTGATAGTGCAGGGCTGTCCTCAGGTGATGGAGGTCAGCGTATCGTTGTGCTCAAGTCTGTTCACTGACTGTGTGACTGCGCATTAAGAGTGGAGGTCTTTCATGTGCGCACCCAGAGCCGTGCACACACATCGAGCCGATAGGGAGAGGAGCGTGTCTGGAATCATTTAAACAGAGCACATTCCCGCATGTGGAAGCACTCCTCCCCAAAAGGACTGTCATTGTTTCCAAAGACAGCTTGGCTCACTACATGGATTCAGGTAGCATTTTTTCCTATATTTTTTCACTTTTTTTTCCTTTTTTCTGTCAGCTGTACTGGTCTGTACAAAAATACTCTGGGAGGAGGTCCAGGGGGGAAGTCATGACTTTTCTCCTTTTAGATTTCTTGACTGATAACTCACAAGGACTGACTGAAAAGGGAAAGAGCAGCATAATTTTGAGCATGTGAAAGCACTCGAGACACTTTAATTATACTACATTCACCTGATAATTTATGTTATCATTCAGGTTTAACCATATATTTCCACTGGTGGAATAAGTACCCTATAATACAGGGGTCTCCAACCTTTTTTCCACAGAAAACTACTTTTACAAAAGGAAAATGGCTACTTGTGTGGAGAGCTTCTCATGTTTGTAACATTTATTCTCAGAGTTTATTTCAACGCAGACAAAATTTATTTTGTTTTGCCAGAACATTAACCTTGAACTTTTACAAAATGTTGGTGTCACATTTTTCCATAAAACATAACAAAAAAACATGCATATGCATGTTGTAAACACTTTCTTTCCTGTGTATCTCACACTATAAAATGAAAACATAAATGCTGTCAAAACTAAACAATTGCTTTTCCAGTATTGTACTTGTGTATTCAGTCAGGTGACTGGCACTGATGGAGTCAACAGGAGAGGTGTACTGGGGAGTGCAACTACTCAGGTTTACTCTTATAAACTCATGTAAATGTCCATCTGTCAGTCTGCTTCTGAACTTCTGCCTTTGTGTTCACAGTTATTAATATGCATCCAAGTGCTGCTTCTTTTTCTACTGTCACTGTTCTACCTGTTCAGTGCACCTGTGTATGCGCCCTCTCTGCTGGGTGGCATGATCCTGGTTGGTCCTCACATGGTTAAGAACACAACCGCAGGTACCTATCATTCGACTCACTGCAGGAAGCTCCGAGATCAGAGGTTTTAATACAAATTATATAGCTTTTCTAAAATCTGTGAAGTTAATTATAACTATAGTATAATAATAATATACACTTCTTTTAGATGAGCCTATTTCAAATTGCAAAGTAATGCTAGAGTGATCATTAATTGCTCCACTTCTATCATTATTTTCAAGTAAGAATAAAAAAGTTAAGTACTGGCATGACAATAAAAAAAAGGCACAAGAGTCACTGAACAAAAATCAACCCTAATTATTCTATTATTAGGAAATGTGAGTAACCATTTTCTAATTATATAGTCTGAACGCTGTTAAACATTACATATTGTAACTTTATACATCTGGCATTTTTGGGCTAATCCCTGGTTGATTTCTTTAACTGTGGCTATTGTTGATAGCTTTAGCTCTCACTCCTGTGAACCACTAGCTCCATGTTATCTTTAATGTAGGCCATGTGTTGTTGTAGTTTTGCTAAATTACATTCAGCTCCGACCACTCTTCATATTTCACATTGTCTTTGGAACTGCATCCATGATTTATTAGAGATCTTGTTTGTAGCTTAGTAATAGGTCATACACAGAGAACACATGAGCAGTAAGTAGGAAAAGATGTGGTAAAGAGAATTTGATAATAGTCTAAAAGTTCAAATAGAGGATTACTTCCAAAATGGCAAACTAATTCAAAAAGTAAAAGCTGTATAACATAAAGTGATCCTCATGTTCCTCCTTAATGAAAACAGTAATAGGCCTCTTGCTCGAGTCTTTCATAATGAGTTACTTTCAAAACTCACTTTACGCTATACAGATGATAAAATATTTGATAATAATAATAATGCATTGAATTTATATAGTGCTTTTTATGGCGGCAGTAGCTCAGTGATAGAGCAGTCGTCCTTCAACCGGAAGGTAGACGGTTCGATCCTCACTCTCCCCACAGTTCATACTGTCATTGTGTCCTTGGGCAAGACACTTGACCCACCTTGCCTCCAGTGGCTCTAACACTGGTAATTACTGTAGAACAATGTAAGTCGCTTTGGATGTAAATGTAAATGTTATGGAAGCTAAGACACTTTACTATTACTACTTTTACATAAAATAATAAACATTTGTGTACATTTAGTGCAGTAGAGTTGTATTGTAGTGAACCATAAAGTTTTTTTTGTAATTTGAATTCAAACTCTCTCTTCCTTGTAATCTCTGAGTCTCCTTGAACCTGAAACAGCTGTGAGTGTGAGAGCTACTGCGAACGGCCAGTGACTCATACCAGCCAAATGTATGGCCCTGCCTGTGGGTGCACGGGGCGGACGGCCACATAGTTGCCTGTGGTGAAGGCCGGTGCATGGGCAGAACTGGAATAGAAGTTTATTACTGGCCACCGAGTCAAGCCCTGCTCACCAAATTGATGCTTTGGAACAAATATAACATAGAAAATCACATATATGCATAAACTGTGAAGCAGGCGCACACCCTTCCACTGCTGCTCCGAGCGCGCACACACGCAACGCAGTTAAGGGCTATACTTTCACAGATCCTGTTTAGGTGTAAGTGGGTGTGAAATGTGGGCACATTGTTGAGTTTCTAAGAAAAGTTCCAAAAGTTCAGTGAGGAGAGACGCCTTAAAAAGCTGCAAGACTCTGAGCTTTCCAAAAGAAATGAAAAGAAACGGATCCTTTGTAAAAACAAGAAAGAAGTAGAAATGATCTACGTGTGAAAGAATTTTCTTATATTTTATGTACAACTTATCCATCTCCGAGGAGCTATTTTCTGTTTTACCTTAGCAAAAAAAATCCACTGCTAAGTTTCACAGGAAGTCCTCACTGCTTTGACAAATGTGACACACCGGCCCGTCAGCCAGACGTCATGGCGGTGTAATTGAAGACACGATGTCACATCAATGGCTCATAGCTGCTGCTATGTTACACAGAGCGCTGTTACCCACATGTCCCAAGAATGGGCGGTTTTGTCAGACAAGCTGCAGATATGTGCTGCACACTTAATAAAGGTCTGGGCTTAGGTTTGGCTCCAGACGCTTGGCGTAGTTTCGATCACACTCAATAAAGAAGTGAGTACAAGTGACTGACAGAACCATCTATCACACCACACAGGAGCTCTGATAAGTCCGAGAAAACAGCTCTAAATCATCAGGAATATGAACTTAAGTTAAATTAGATTGTAAAATTGTTTACTACTTAACGTGATTATTTTGATTATTTCATATTTAAAATGCAACTGTTGTTTTTCCATTTCTGTTCTTTAGTCTTTAGCACTCCAACTTCTATTCCAACCCAAAGACATAAAACATAAGTAACGTGAAATCTCAATAAAAAGGTTCTTTCTATCGGTAAATTTGAAGTGTCAACGAGCACGTAGCTCACCTCCAGGCTGCTCTGAAGCAGTCCCTGACCACATGATTTCCCTCCTGCCTGATGAGGGACATTTAGACTGAGCTAAGGGCTTTCTAATTGTCCATTTGTTTGCTGAGCAATTTTGGGCTTCCTTCAGCAAGTCCTTAGAGAGACCCCTAGTGTCTAAAGTGTACAACTGCACACACACGGCCCACAGCAGGAAACAATGATGCTCCTCCTGAGGCTGGGGTGTGTTTTCGGATGAGGACATGATAGACAGTTAATAGAGACACAGACGGAGGCTCGCACAAGGTGATCCTAGTCAAACTGCAAACTCTCACAACTCAATCTAATTTGACTTGGCTGAGGGTCAATCTTTCCAGAAAGCCTCGTGGACTGGCTCCAAAAAGAACTTCCTCTACAGGGCCCATAGGTCTACTTTCATTCTCACACCGACTGGTACAGAGGTCAACTTTATGGCACTTTGAGTGTTTGCCAAGGTATTAAGAAGGAAGAACTATAGACATAATGAAAATATAGAAAAGATGGAGGAAAACTAGAGGTTGGCCATGGGAAATAAAACCATCAGTGAAGCAGTAATGTAGACTAAAAGGTGTACTGGTCAATAAGCACTTCTATCATGCCATTGTCTCATTCGACTAACAGACTAAACTATAATAATCCGATCTGCTGTGTTGTTTACCATTAGCTATAGCAGTTACATATTTTAGAATAGCCCTCAAGTCATGTATGAGCATTACCTGTCTATAATGGCCATTACATATTTTTTAATGCAGCTTCGGCAATGTGTTTACAATCTAAATATTCTGTGTTTAAATATATAGCGGCGCAGCTAAATATATAATGACACCCAAATGTTCTCTTTCCACTCAATGACAGCACACATAATTTTCACTTTTTGTGAGCTCTCTTTTTGCTCCGCAGGCACTCTATCAACATGTGAATTATTCTGGAAAAGGTTTTCATTTAAAGAGTTAATAAAACATGTTATCTTTCCTCCAGGTTGCTCTAATGTCTCTGATCACATGATTTCCCTCATGCCTGACTAAATGGGCTTAATTTGAAGTAAAGGCTTGCTAATTGTACCTCCATTGTGATGATTCATTCATTTATTTCTGTATATCCTTTCTGGAAAAGTGCTACTTTGAACCTGCATTAAATGAAGTTTTAATACTGTACATCATGAGGAACACAGATTCTATAGTTACAACTTTTGTCCTGGTGAATTGCAAAAGCAAACTTTAACACAATTGAACCCAATGAAACAAATAAATACACTATTCTATGATTGTGTTGTGCCAGATTTTAGAACAAGACATTGTTATTTTCACAGGTTATGTGTCATTCTGCATTTCCAGCATTACTTTTTCATAATTCCAGGCTGCACTGCTCATGAATCTCTAAGTTAAGTGTGTAACATATGGACAGAATAACGCTTCCCCTCCTTTTGATTTTTTCTCTCTTTTCTCTGAGAAAGAAGGCATTGTTTTTTTTAATTAATACATTGTGTGTTTGGGTGATCCTCGGCGTAAAGATGTAAAATATATGAAGGATGAATGTCTGAGGATATCCCACACATACTGCAGAGACTCACTTCCTGTAGCTCTGTGGGAAACAGTCACTTTATTTCCACATGTGACTCACGGAGGTTTGATGGAGACAGTTCAGAGTTTGGCTCATTTAAACCCAGGTGTAAAAAACTATAGTTAAGTAAAATACAGCTGCTTTGGAAAAACATAAATAGGATGTAAAAATATACTGAGGTAAGCTACCTCAGAAGTTAAAGTTTATAAAGGAGTACTACGTAGGGTTTAGCTGCCTCTAGTGGTAGGGCTGCAGATTACAAGTGTTAGATAAGAAGGTGAGGGTATTAAAGAACTTGATTTAATTGCAGTTAAGGTTGATTTTGTGTTGTGTCCTCTCAATATTCCATTCCTCTCTTTTGTCTCCTCACCTTAACTTTATGGGACCAAAGTAAGTAGGTGTATTAATTGTGGACTATTTTAGTTTTGTAAGTGTATTAATTTTATTAAAAAGAAAATAGTCATGTTGTTGGATACACTCAAATTAATTTCATTAATGCATTTGTTACTTGCTCAAAACAAATAAACACAGTATTTTGTCCTTGCTGTTCCACTTGCTCTATGTTGCCAGCAGCCAATAGTGGCTGGGATGCAGCTTGACATCATTGATTTTATTGAGGACACTGTTTACACAATAATGGCGTTTTGTGGCCAGAAGTTTACTTGGAGTGAGTGAGAGAGTCCTTATTGTATAAATTATATACTGTATTTACAGAATATAGACCACGCCACAACTATATAGAGTTGACAGGTTTATTGAATTGAAATATGATCCGTGTAAAGTGATGAGATGATGAAGCGTCTTAATGATTCTAGAGATAATACTCAGTGTGGGGGGATCTGGCTGCTCACCCAGCTGAGTAGGACCCCCTCCTGGAGTCTAGTTATTGGAGCGAGGACGCTGAAAGGAAATCGTTAATGAGAAAATGGGACTGGGAGAGTGGGGTTGAGAGAATAAAAGCAAGCAGTGATAAATGAAACTGATGGGTATAAACGGGGCTTCTGGGAAAGTTAAAGGTCTGGTTAAGGTTTAGCTAAAGTGTGTTTGAGGTGTAGTATATATACATTTATTTACAGTATTTTTCTTGATCCGGACTCACATTTGTTGTTATATTGAACCTGTAAAATAATTACTTTACTTGGATTTTTGTACTTTGTACCAGTCATGTCTATTTCAAAATCATGTTTGAAACCATTTCTAACACATGATAGTATTTACTTTATCTGTCAGCATTTCTTTCACAGTCTATGTATCAGAGTAATGCCCAGCTACTGTCATGGCAGGAAAGTTCAGGGAAGCAGCCAAAGAAAGACAGACATTTGGACAGGTCCTAAAAATGGGTACTACACAGTTTACAACTTAGAACATAACTAAGCACAAACGATGGGGGCTCTGTTTACACACTAGCTCATTAGGGTACGATCAACCTCTTCCTTGTCTTTCAGCTACAGCCTGTGATTATTCCTCAAACCTACAGCGCTGCGTCTTTGAAGACCTTTTCTGGAGGGAGAGGAGTGTTTTCAGAGGACGATTTCAGCGCTCTAATGCTAGCTCCTGTGTTACAAACACACATCTGTTCCACACATTTGTGCACGTTAGCCAAGACGCTCATCATTTGGTGGGCTTTTCTGGTGCCAATTAAATGCCCCAGGTTTTTTTTTTTTGTGTCCAAGACTTTGAAAAGAAGACTGTATTTATTTGTGTTGTTGTTGTTTAAAGAGTACATCCCATTATTCTTTCAATGAAGTGATATTTTTTAAATGTGTAGACAGGTGCAAGGTTGAAATAAATCCATAGAATAATCCTGCTATACAGTATTTAGAAGATGTGAACATTTATTATCAGTACATTCACTGTTTTAACAGGTGGGAAGGTATGTCTTTGGACCGCTCTCCACCTACACCTAGAGCAGGGGTGTCGAAACGTTTTCCAAAAAGAGCAATATTGGATAAAAAAATGGTGGAAGTGGCTTTAAACCGGCAGCATGTCACACATCTGCTACTTGGCCCGAACAGAGCAGCTGAAAATAGAACACACAGACTGCTAATAGAAAAGACGAGACAGATTTAGCTGCTGTAGACATGACACCTCTGTTTGTAATTCTCTCTTCTCAGTTTAGACTATAGCAAAAAACATTTTAAAGTTGGAAGCCAAAGTAATCCAGGTTCCATATGAATACAGACAAAAAAAATTTCCGAGGTATTTTGTTACTGTATTATTACATTTAAATTAAAATGAAATAAAATGTTGAATAGTTCTGTGAACACAATACAGCAAGTAAGCATCATCAGATCAACACATACCATTGTCACAGACTCGACCACATAAACAGAAAATAATAGATAAATTACAAGAAATCCACACAAAGATCCATTAGGAAAGAAAATGAGAAAATTTGAAAAGTCTAAGCTCTCATTAAAACCAGGAAACGTTGTTGCTTTAAGAGTTACAGTCCAAAAGGTCTCTGCTTTAAACTGCTTTAAACACGCACTTTTTAAATAATTGTACCTCTGATAAAGAAAAGAGGGGACTGCAAATATATATGGCTGTAATTTGTAAACATAAATCATTTTTATCAATCTCAAACCTGTATGTTTCAGATTGAGCCTGAAGTGTATGTATCTGTCATAAACTAATAAATGTCTGTCATGAAAGATAATTCTCATCACAACTGCAATTATAACAATACTGAGGATAAATGAGTCTCTTTCATATTGAGAAAATGTGTTGAAATAAGATTTACTTAGTACACATATTTCATAATGAAAGAGAATATTTGCAGCTGTTAAAATAAACTGCTACTACAATTGAGTCTGCCCCCTATCCTTACATTAAATCCATAATTAGGTTGTGCATTGACAGGGTCTCATGAGCTGAACTAGAAAGATTTGAAATGAAAAGTCATCATGCTTGGACCGGTGCGGCTTGAGACACACTTTTGATAAAAGGCTCGGCTGACGTGTTATTTGAAAGCTGTCTGTCCCCAGCCCCTCACACAGCTGGGTCTCATCTCCCACTCCTCAACTCTGCAAACAAAGACATGTCTGCTGAGCTCAAAGGCAGCGGTGCTATCAGTGAAAGGCTGACAGTTATTCAGGTGTGGGACGAAAAAGCAAAGAGAATCTCAAACGCACTTCCTCCACAGTTGAATCTAACTTTTCTTTGGGATCCCAAGTGTGTTTAATTTTATAAAACGGTACAAAAGACAGGCCTGTCCATGTTATTAGTAGGAGAGGTAACAAATGTCTGATGTGGGGAGGTACAGACATCAGGAGGACTTGGTACAGAGGAACTCAGGAATTTTCCTCTCAGTAAAAGTGTAGCTCAGCTTATGACTATGAAAGAAAAGCTCTCATTTCCCGCTGACTACTGTGAAAGGGGATCATAAAATTGACTCCATCTGTAATTTTATGGTGAACTTTCCAGTCACCAGGGGTGAACGTGGCATTTCTACAGATATGTACTTAAAATCATTCATACAGTCCGCATATATGAATATTTCTCAGTGCAATATGTTTGTGCAAACTTGTTAAATAACACATTGTTTGGCCATTTCATTTCAATTCAATCAGTTTATAAAGTGACAAAAAAGGATAGGTGCATGTGCTTTAAATGCAACAGTTTGCCTTTCAGAATTGAATTTTTAACTGACTATAGTCCCACCCACGACCCCAAACAGAACTAAGCAGAAGGTGATGAATGTTTTGAATTAGGCTGGTATTTTGGGACCCATCATATTTTGATAATGAAAATGGATTTTAAAGCATGCCATGATGACGTGATGGTGCTTATTATGGAGTTCTTATGGCTAATCTTGGATATATTTTTTCTTTTTGTTTTTGCCAGGCAGGAGGCTTAGAGGAAGACCAAAGAAGGGATTTATAGATGTTCTGAAGGAGGACATAAAATGAGTTGGTGTAAGAGAAGACGATGAAAGGGATAGAAGGAGGTAGCACCACTGATGGTGAGGAAAAAGAAGACTCTTCAATTTATACATAACATTAATACCGCTGTTGTACGTGTCTCTATTGTAAATGTCTATTTATTGTGTTTCTGTAAGTATCTAGCATAAACTATTGTTTGTTTTAGCACATGTTAGCACCCAGAGGGTCTTTATTTCCCTTTTGGTTGGATATCATGCAGGTGAGCATTAAAATCATAGTTATGCATTTACAACTATAAGATTTACAGGTGTTCCGCCTGGCTTTTCTGGTTTTAAATAGTTTTTTTTTGTTATGTTCCTTTTTCAAAATTATTTCACTGTTTATGTTTTGGGTACATTCAACTTCAAACTCTTACTTGTTATTAGCTCCAGAAACAACAGCGTATTATCTGTCAGCCTTTAACATGTCAGTATTAGATGACTTAGGTTACTTTAGACTACACAGAGGTGTATTTGGATCCCAACTAAAACATTGCAACGTGCAGACATGAATCATTTAAGGGGATTGGGTAAAGTATACGGTCAAGATTACTGTCTACACATGTTTCTTTAATGTCTACAAGAATACAACAAATGTCTCCTCCTGCTGGACGGACAGCGTGTGTGAGACGGAGACTGACCCAGGGACTTGTCCGTGAACATAAAGGTGTTTGAGTTTGTCTGCGCTCATTGTGTGTTTCTTGTATGTGTGTACTGGCAGCTTTGGGAGCCCGAGCCTCTCCTGGGGGACTTCCTCTGCTGCTGCTGAAAGCTTTCGCCAACATCTGCACAACATATCACAGCCCAGAAAAAAGGAGGATGCTGCCTGAAAGTTTCCATTGGAAGAGCCTGTGGATTTCACTTTATAGCACTTTTCCCTCCTTGGTATGCCCAGTTTTGTTAAGGAAGCTCAGAAGGTTAGCAAAAACAGATTTATTCATTGCACAAAGCGAGGAATGTAATGGAACTCTTGTAGGGGAGAGACAGTTGTTAGTCCATTTGATGGCATTACTGGGATCATTAAAAAGACACTTAATAGTGAGGGCAGTAAAATGTATTCAGCGAAGCAGAGATACAGTATAAATGTGATCATTTGTCATTCCTTGAGCCAGCACAGAGGCAAAATAAACCATAACCTATCTGTATCTTTGCCATAATTTAATGGTAAGAAGCTTTTTTCTTAAAGGTCCCTGTTAGTCTGTACTATTCTTGCTGGGGTCCACAAAACCTTAGTTAAAGCTATAGAGGTATCCAAAAAAACATTGTACTATGTAAATTGAAGGTCAGAGGAGTAACAGAAGGCCCTTTTAAAAACATGAACATGCAGAGCAACTTTGTTGGCTCAAAATGCACATGCAAGAAATCTAAAAGCTGACTGAGTTTATTTTCATATTTTCAGCTTTTTTCAAATTCTTCAACCAAACCCTACTCAAGTATATAGAGCAGAAGTGGGCAATAAATTAGAGGTGCCATGCAAATGCGGGACTGTTGGTGGATCAATACATGATGTCTCGGTGGCAGTAAATTATAGTTTTCTGTTTCTGGTACAAGTGCAGTTCTTGTCCAGAGGAACCAAAATGACAGTCTTATGTTTGCTGCTTAGCTAGCAAGATTTTTTTCCTGCTATTCTCTGTGTATTTATGGCCAGCATGGGAATCCACACTGTGAACCATTCTTTTTAAACTTGACTGAACTAGCAATTACTGAAATACAAAAATTGAGGGCTTAGTGTGCATTTTATGGAAAAAAGATAACTGGACCAAAAAATGAAAAAGTAACCTAAACTACATTTAAACTCTTAAATTAGGTGAAAACTAATGGAAGTGGACATAGTGTCTGTGGCACTGGTGTGTGAGTACGTTCAGAGGTGGTGGCGGCACACTGGTAGCTTACCACCAACAGTGTGTGACTGTAGCGCTTTGAGTCTCTGGAAAAAAAAGCACAATATAAATTGAGAACATAAAGTAAACTTGTCATCTCTTCTATTTTTTCTGGATTTGTTCTTTGAAAACAGAATGTTCCTGCAGGGCTACCACAGGTGCTCACAGTCTGTAGAAAGGGAGAGTACAAAATGAGTTGTTGCCAAAAACTACACACTGCACCTTTAATACCTGTCCACAAACAAATTACAGAGAAAGGTGCTTATAAAATCTGAGTGCTTATAAAACATTCATTTAATATATTTATGTTTGATTATTAAGTTTTCAGCTTTAATCTCTGCCTCCCATCTCTTTTATCCATTATTAAACTATCTACCATTCTTAGCCTATTTTCCATGTTAGTCATTTACCATCACATTCTTCCATTCTCTTCTTTCCTTTTTTCCCCCCTGTAACCCCTCTTTCCCGTTTCCACTCTTCCACCCTCTCCCCTGACTTCAGACTTCCACTTTCCCAAGACAAAACCACAGGCGGGAGTTGAATGGCTGCGTCCCACCCTTTCACCTGGTTCTCTGAGTCAAGTCTGCAGTAAAAGAAGTCTTTGTTCAATCCGAATCCAAAAGCCTTCATCGCCTCTGGAGGTATGTCCTGTGCTGTCCGTACAGGAAAAGACTTGGGTTTGATTGGAATTTTTGGGGCCCATGAGAAAATGTGAGCATGTTTGGGCCTTCTTACTTTGGATGTCTCCCCCCACTCTGGGTCACATGGAGTTGGAATTGTAAAAACACAAGAATACTATATATTTTAAAGTAAATGCAATCTTTAATTCTTCCAAAAAATCACATACAACAATGTGTCTTTGTAAATAAAAACAATACTACTAACTTATTCTGTGTAATGTTTGTATCAAAAGACTCATTTTCTTATTTAATAACGCAGGTATGGAATATGAAAATGGGTTAGACCCCCTCTTTGGGAACCCCTGCTTTAAATGAATACCTGGAAGTGATTGGATTTATCAACCGCAGCTTTATCCAGTCGGAGAATTTCCTTTTTGTTTATGTTCATAACAGTAAAACTGTCACTACATATTCAAAACCTTAAACACGCCCAGACCTGTCAGTGCCACCACGTCATCAGACACAATGAGCCAGTGAGACCAGGGTTTGGACCGTGAATACTTGGAGCAGTTCAAGATGGATTTGTGTGAGTTTGTAAACTCTAGCAGCAGCTCTAGGTTATAAAATACTAGAAAAATTGTGTACCGATGCATGAGAAGACACTGTACAAAACCCACCCCCCATGACAAATACACTTTATAATAACTAATAAAATAAATATATTGTGGGACAAATGTAGCATAAAGCAGTACAAGGCTTTTACTAATAATTTATTAGATTTTTGGTTTTAGTTTGGGCCAAGTCTTGTACTTTACCAACATGAGATACAAAGGCACCATATATTGTTTGACCTTATATTATTTGATGTCTGTTTAAATAATGTACAGTCTATGAACTGTAAAGCATTGTCCTTTTTTTCCTGGGACATTTTAACTACATTCTAAAATATCCTCAATCTTTGTGTGTCAGCGCCTACAGACTGCATAAAGATGAGTTATTAGTGAGTGTTTCCACCACAAACATGTCAAGGCCCCTTTACTTTTACATGGCCGTGACCCCCAGACTCGAGTGCGAGGACTGACCCAGAACGAAACCCAGTAAGGTGAGTCAGATGTCTGTTTGACATGTTCTCGACGGGGGGCACTGCGAGGAGCACGGTCAAAGAGGAACAGGTGGGAGGAGGCGCTATACAATAAGTTTAAAAAGCAGCCATTTTTCACAGGTAAAAAAAATTACCAATACCAACTTCCATATTTTAGACAGATATAGACGTTGGACACTGATAAGAAAGAAAGTGACACACGGTGACTAAATTTGAGCTTCCCTTTTTCACAGAAGAATTCTTTTTAGTGTCACCATCCAATACATTATTCATGTGCATGGATTGGAAGAACTGATAAAACCACTTTTCTTTTTACTCTGCAGTACCACTAGTGGCCACATGGAGTAACTGATGACATGACCAGAATTTTGGATACAAACAGTGGTGGAAAAAAGTTTTTGGACACCCTTAAAATTAGACACAATCATGAAATATTTGTGAAAAAAAGAAAAGTTTGTTTCAAATTGTGTGGCTGCATTAGACAGACACAAACAAATACAAATTATATATTTTAAGAAAAAATAACAAAACTAAATTCTTGTATTTTTTTTTAATATGTCAGTTCTCAACATTGTTGGCATCAAAATTAACAAACAACAGATAATGTGTACAAAAAAGGAATTAATCCATCCATCACTTCATCAAATTTATATTTAGTGGTCTTGAAGACTTGACGAGTGATTTTTACAATATTTGAGGTGTTCAAAAACTTTCTTTCACCAGTGTATTATATATTTATCAAATTACAAACAGTAAGCTACACTAGTTACTTCAATGCTGCTTAGCTAAGAGCATTGCTCCACTATATTCCAAACATATTAAACCCACAAGCAAAAAAACTATCACCAATCTCTGTACATCCACAACAATTTCACTGAGGACTCAATGCTGTGCTTATGCCATCTCTTTTAAATACAACAGTTTTTCAACAAACACACATGTGCTATTCTCAAACGGTGCAATACAATTATCTGGTGTTTGGGAATATGGTTCTATACTCTAAACACAATATACGGTTGTCATACAGTCTAGTTTGGAAAAGTGAACAGAGAGCTGTCTTTGGAGGGAGGATCTTAAGTAAACATCCTCTTGTTTGAGTTGAAAGTAAATGGATAACTTGGACAAAATACAAAAAAACATTTATTTACATTACCTCTGAACTCTGTCTCATTGTGCAGTTAACCCTGAAACCAAACATCCACTAAATTTAACTCTAGTAAACCATATCAACCAGAGATCCTTGGTTCTGAGAGCCCACACAAAGGAAAGAGTGAATCCTTTTAAACCCAGCAGTTTTCCTTCAGAACCATTGGGGGAGCTATTGTGCTATTGTTATATTAAACACACTGTAGCACAAGCACTGGTCACTAGTGTTATGTGGCAGAAAGGACACTGCATTGTTAAAACAAAAAGAACAGTCAGGAACAATTGATCCATGTCCACTTCAGTCTGAGGCGTCAGTACAACTGTTTAGTAATACATATTAATCAATGCAGCAGTAGGAAGTCTGAGTGAGTCCAGTTCAAGACCCACAGGAGGATGAAAATGTGTTTAGTCTCGCCTATGTACTTTAGAAAATCAATGTTCATTTCAATATTTTGTTTGCTGACTACATCACTCATGCATCTAAAGTAACAGTAAGCAGACTGTATTTGTGTGACCTTTAAGCTATGACCTCAAGGAAAAGTTCACTCTGAAGCCCCTTGTGGGAATGGTTTGTGTTTTGTCAGTGCAGCCACAGTAAACCAATTTTACATAACAAATGTGACCTTTTGGTGTATTTGACTACAGTGGGTCCTGTGTTGGTTTGAGAGATAGCAGTGGAGTTATACATGGACCTTGTTCCATAACAGGCTGGTGACATAAGATATTGAACTATTGTTATTAGACCTGATACATCCAACATCCGATAAAGTGACAGTGGGCTCTTGTTTGTACTGACTGCAGATAAACTTCTGCATATCTAGAAAACATCCACATTTAATCCAATTTAATGTTATTACTATAGTACCACAATGTTCTAACATAAGAATCTTGATGTGGAAATCGCAATAAATTGCAAAAGTTTTAGTGTTAATAAAGCAGATAAAATAGCAAGCAAACCGCATTGTATCCCGTAACAACCCGTCATTGTACTACTGCAAGATTCAAACGTCCAGTGTGGCCTTGTTACCATATGTGCATCATTTTCGACCTCTTTGAAACTTTATTAGCCACAACTGTAGAGCTAGAATCAGGGAGAAAATTGGGAATGACACAAAAATTAAATGAACTCAAGTCTAATTCAAACAGGAGTGGCTTGGTTTTGGTAATAATAATGAATTGGATTTATATTGTTTTTCCCCTGAGGGACCAAGGGACTCAAAGCGCTTACAGGTCGTCCATTATTCATTCTTACACAGTCACACTGGTGATGGTAAGCTACAACTGTAGCCACAGATGCCCTGGGGCAGACTGACACGTGGCAGCCATTTTGCGCCTACGGCCTCTCCAACCATCACCACATACATTCACTGAACATTCTTACACATTCATACGAGGCAAGGTGGGTTAAGGACACAATGAACTGTGGGGAGAGTGGGAATCGAACCGCCTACCTTCCGGTTGAAGGACGACCGCTCTACCACTGAGCCACTGCCGCCCTGCGTTATTAGGTTATGTATTGAGCTAGCCCATAGGCTGTGACATGCACAAAGAGTCAAAGACGGAGTGTGCAAAAACACTTTTCTGTTGATAATTTCATTTTTAAAACAATTATAACAAAGTCAATTTACTTCGAATGCTGTTGGTAAGGATGTGTGCTCAAATGGAAACACGACTGTTCTTGGCCTTCAGTAAGGTTGCTCAGTTTGTCCTCTTGGGGCAGTAATAGCAGAACAAAGAAAGGAGTAATGGATATTCCTCTACTTTTCATGGATCATTACACGTTTATTTTTATTTAAAGACAAACCAGTGGTAAGTGGTTATGTCTCACTTTTTGATTGATGTCTTTCACTATGTACTACAAAATTTTACAAACTCCATCTTTAAGAGTTCACTTCCATTTTTGCATCTAATTTTATTATAAATCATAAAATACATTGATAAATCTGTTCATATTTACACCAGGTTTTTAATAACACTGATTCTATGGCACTCATTCCAGGTTTAGGTCAAGATTAGGCCAAGTATGCAATACTTTCAGGAAGTGTGATTGAATAAAAAAACCACGACCAGCCAAGTAAAAACTGACACTAATGCACGATGGTGGTAGTTTTAATTTCAATCTCTACAAGAAAAAAACATAATGACTGAACCAAATAAATCCTGCTCTTGACCTTGACTGCCTTCTAAAGTTATTTTTGTCCCAACTGTGGGCCAAGTTTCTTCTGATGCAACATTATTCAAAAAGAGGAAATATCTATTTCTCACTCTTTAGAAACACGCACATTGTCAAAGCTTGTTTTGCAAGTCCACAGACCCTCTTTACGATCAGCCTTGTGTTGCTTTGGAAACTTCTGAGAAACCAGCAGCTGTCTAACCTCACCGCTGATATTTGCCGGCGTCTGATTGGTCGAGAGCAGACTTTAAACTTGAATTTAATCTCAGGTGAGTAGCGTGTACAGTGTGGTTTTCTCTCGGACTTGGGAGAGAAAAACAAAAACAAAACATGAAGCTGTTGATCCTGGTGGCGTTGTTCGGCCTCAGCCTGGCCCAGCACAACCCTCAACTCAAACATGGCCGCACTGCCATCGTCCACCTGTTCGAGTGGCGCTGGGCAGACATCGCTGCTGAGTGCGAGCGCTTTCTGGGACCCAATGGATTCGGTGGCGTTCAGGTCAGTCATGTGCACTATAATTTAGAGACTAATTACACCATGATTAGTAAAACTTCTTTGTAATTAGCCGTCATCTGCGGGAATTTGTACTTCTGTGCCAATAAAAGCATGGGACACATTAAGAAGACATGTCATTGGTTATAGGCCTACTCAATACACTTTAAACCCGGCTCCTTCTGTCTTTAAATAGCATCGTCTTGTCCTTTTCATTTCACCATCCCGCCTTCTTCCGCTATTCAGCTTTGTCAGATTAAGAGGAGTTGTGTCTGTTTGGAGCTCTGGGGTGTGCTCCTGGATTGTAGACGAGAGCAGGAGGCCGCAGCAGTGGGCAGGGAAAGGGGCTGCCTTAAGTCGGACAGTTCATGAAAAGAGACCAGCATGGTTTGGTTACTAAAACTACATTTTTTGAACGCACCTCTGTTTCAAAACCTGTGTTCATTGTCTGAAATTTTTTAATGACACAGCTGATATTTACTATTATAATTGTTAAATTAAGTTGGTTTTAATAATGTGTTCTCCATATTTGATAAAAACCTAAACTGTAGTCGGCTATTTGTCTAGAATAGAATAAAATGAATTAAGGTGTGGTTGGAGGAAAGGGGGGCAGTGAAGTGTCAGCGCTCAGGTCCAATCAGCTGTCACCTCTCACACTGATTTCCCATCATGCACTCAGACCTTGTAGTCCATGCCAGCGCCTGGCTCTAAAACTGCGCCTGAGTTGGTCTCGCGAGATCACCGTTGTCGGGGCATAGGTTACGTCAGAGCCAGTCGGCGGTAACTCGGACTAAACTAACCGGCATGCACTGCGCCCCTATCGGTGGCAATCACCTCAAACGCACCCCTTTTTTAAAACTTGTGATGACATTTACAAACTAAATGCGTATAAAGTCCATTCCCAGACATATTTATTTACTGAACAGTGGAAATGGAGTTTTTTTGAGTTTGCCTCCTACTTTTGACCACATTGGCCTGCTTTCTCACAGTGACCCACTGTACCATACAGTTGTCGTTGCCTTTAAAACAAGATAATAAATAATAATAATAATAGGCTGACACACAGCACTGAACTTTTTTGCAGCATGCTGATATAAATTTGGCAAATGAATCAATCCTTGGATTTGGAATTAAAACATACACATTTTAATATGTAAGACTTGGGTTTTTTTAACATTATCCTGCACTATGACCAGACTTGGCTAACAAATTAAACTGATTATTTTATTTATAATTTTTTTTCCTTTTATACAAAAGCATATGCACTGAACTAATAAGAGTTGCCTACTACAACTCTGTGGAAAAGTGCTATATAAAAATAAAGATTATTTTTATTATATTATTATTGCCTTTCTTAATCTATCTCTCTTGCCTTTGCCTCACAACACTATACATGTTATAAAATGTTGTTAAAAAATCCTCCCTAAACGTCTCCATCTGCCGACACAGCAATCACTCTCTGTCTGCACATAATTCTGGTTTGTCTGAAAGTTATAATCATTGTAATGTTTTCCCGATGCGTTCTTCTCAGATCTCTCCTCCAAACGAGCACATTATCCTGAACAATCCCTGGAGACCCTGGTGGCAAAGATACCAGCCCATCAGCTACAATCTGTGCTCCCGATCTGGCAGCGAGGCCGAGCTCCGAGACATGATCAACAGATGCAACAACGTTGGGGTAAACCACACTCATAAAGTCACATGTTACATTCTCAAACTCAGCCAAATGGATATCTACTGTATCAACACTAGTAGTTTAAATAATGATATTGACATTATACCATGAATGACAGCAATAGAAATAGACAGTAGTGTCATTTCCCTTTGGGTTCTACTGAGTTTTCAATTGGCAAAATAGAAAAATGCAAAGAGGGTAATTTTATTTGATTTTTAGACTGATATGTTACGTTATCTCATCACAAACCATACCACAAATAATTTAAATCAGTTGGTAGAATTTATTTTCCAATGATCCAAAAGAGTCCTACTTCAGAAACTGGCCTGGGGAGCCCAAAAGTAATTTGATTTGACAATGCTTTTTTTTTTTAAAAAAATGAAGCAATACCAAATGTAAATGCTTATCAAGCCAAAGCAGCTGAATGTAAATGAATGACCCATATGTTGCTGCTCTGCTGTGTCCACCCACAGGTCAACATCTACGTGGACGCTGTCATTAACCACATGTGCGGCGCCAGCGGTGGGGAGGGAACCCACTCCTCCTGCGGGAGCTGGTTCAGTGCCAGTCGTAGGGACTTCCCCAGCGTGCCCTTCTCCCACTGGGACTTCAATGACAACAAGTGCTCGACCGGAAGTGGAGACATCGAGAACTACAATGATGCCAACCAGGTAACGCTACAGACAGATGAACTCTGGAACATTTAGGACTTAATGGACTCTGATTACTTTGTGTTAGACATAAATGTTGCTGTGGTTTCCAGGTGCGTGACTGCCGTCTGGTGGGTCTGCTGGACCTGGCTCTGGAAAAAGACTACGTCAGGGGCAAAGTGGCCGACTTCTTAAACAAGTTGATTGACATGGGCGTGGCTGGATTCAGAGTGGACGCCTGCAAACACATGTGGCCCGGCGACCTGCAGGCGGTCTACAACAGACTGCACAATCTCAGCACCACGTGGTTCCCCGACGGCTCCAGACCCTTCATCTTTCAGGAGGTTCTCCCTTCTGTCAATAACATTAGTTTAGTGTAGTCTTTTAAACTACTACAAGATGATTGGCAATGACAACACTGCTGTTATTTGCAGTTTGGTTAATGTTCAGTATCTATGGCTGATAGAGTAGCATGTTGTGGGAAATAGGACATTGGAAACCAGCTGGCACAGGCACATGCCAACAAAAACAAAACAGTTAATATGGGCTTTAACAAGAAATGTTAGTCAATAAAAAATTATAAATGAATGAGTTTTGTTCCTCTAGGTGATTGATCTGGGAGGTGAGTCCATCTCTTCCAGGGAGTACTTTCATCTCGGAAGGGTCACTGAGTTCAAATATGGTGCCAAGCTGGGAACTGTCTTCAGGAAGTGGAACGGCGAGAAACTGTCCTACACTAGGTAAGTGTATCTGAAAACGCTACACCATTTTCTGTAAAGCAAACATCCAAAGTGAATCCACAAATGCATCACTTCTACAGTACACGTGTGCCCTTGTGTGCTCAGGAACTGGGGAGAGGGTTGGGGTTTTATGTCCGATGGCAATGCCCTGGTCTTTGTGGACAATCACGACAACCAGAGAGGCCACGGCGCTGGTGGTGCATCCATTGTCACCTTCTGGGACTCCAGGCTGCACAAGATGGCTGTGGGCTACATGCTGGCCCACCCTTATGGAGTCACCAGGGTCATGTCTAGCTTCCGCTGGGACCGTCACTTTGTTGATGGAAAGGTACGTACAAGGATTTCAAATAACAACACTCAATTGGAATATCATATATTTGTTCCGCCTTCTTTGTAATTAATACCAGCAAATATGATGTAGATAACTTTATAATTTTGTATTTTCTTACAAAAAAGGATAAAAATGACTGGATAGGCCCCCCTAGCCACGATGACGGCTCCACCAAACCTGTTCCCATCAACCCTGACCAGACATGTGGAGACGGATGGGTGTGTGAGCACAGATGGCGTCAGATCAAGTGAGTCCTCTTTTGTAAAACATGCTGCTGTGACTGGTTGCATTGGGTATTTTGCATAAACGTAATACATGTTAAAGCTAAAAATTGCGCACGTCTTTTCAGGAACATGGTTATTTTCCGCAATGTAGTCAATGGACAGCCTCATTCCAACTGGTGGGACAACCAGAGTAACCAGGTCGCCTTTGGACGTGGAAACCGTGGTTTTATTGTCTTTAACAATGATGACTGGTGAGAACTTTGCCTTTTTTTTGGGTTTTGATATTTAATAAAATAAATTTTTAAACAAGATGTCTGAAACATTTTGGGATTTTACATAAAAATTCAAACTGGGACCACAACATAAATTAGTCTTATTGAATATTTAGAATAACCCTAAAAGTAATATACAACCCTGTGTTACTTTCAGGGACCTGGATGTTACCCTGAACACTGGCATGCCCGGAGGAACCTACTGTGATGTCATCTCCGGTCAGAAAGAGAACGGCAGGTGCACAGGAAAACAGATCCAGGTCGGCGGAGATGGACGCGCTCACTTCAAGATCAGCAACAGAGATGAAGACCCCTTCGTGGCCATTCATGCCGAGTCCAAGCTGTAAACACCAAATGTACTTCATAAGAAATAAATACATTTTTGAAGCAAAACCTTTTCAGACTTGTTTTTAATATAACTAGTATTAAAATCACAAAGCTGAAGGGAGGTTTTCTCTAGCTTTCAATTATGCACTTAATGTCATTAAAGGAGATTTCTTTGGTGTCAAAATGTTTTTAAGAAATCCAAAAGTCCATGCTTGCATGTCTTTTTATATATGTTTTTAAAATTTTGATCAAATCAAAGAAGTTATATGATTTTATTCGAGAATGTGTTTCTAAATTACTGACAACCTCTTTTTTTAAAGGGACATTTCAATTAATTCCAAACTTAAAATATTTTGTAATACAACTTTATGACAGAAAATATGAAAACTATGATTAAACTGTTACAAGCTTAGTTCCACACAAACACTCTTAAAAATGAAAACTAAATGAGAAAAAATAAAATAAAGCAAAAATAGGATTTACATATGTACAAGAATATGTAAATCAGTGCATCACACAGGAGATGTCATGCAGGGCTGTAGAAACATATGTTGTATAAGTGCATTATTGTTGATTGATTAGAGAGATTAATTAGGCCTTTATCAGCTACCGTACAAATATAGAGACATGAGTCAACCTCTCTCACCCTCTTTCCTGTCAATCTACTGTCTATCAAATAAAGGCATACAGGCCAAAAAGATTTCTTTAAAAATTAGAAAGAAATAGATGCTTTATTACTGAATCATACACAATCAGATCTGGAATATAGACCTTTTTTTTCACCCCAACAGCATGGCTCTAGCATGTCAATACATCACGAGACATCAGGAGTAATATCTGGTTTGTGAACTGGATCTACAGCCAGCACGTGGCTCCACGCTTTTTCTAAATGATATCCAATAAATGCTGGTGGGAAAAGTAGCTCCTTTTAGGGAAAAAGGAACTGTATTTCTCAAACTGTATGAATATGTCTAAAATTAAATTGAGCTATAAATGCTTTACTTTTAATGTGTTTAAGACGTTTATTTAATTGTAGAGCCAAACAGAGCATGCTCAGAGCATAACATAAATATAGATCATTGCCAGTTAAGTCTATTAAAACCTTCCCATTATTCTACCTTTTCTTTTTTAGTTATTTATTGTTTGGCTAACATACATATTTAATCTCCTACATTAACATCGTGGCCTATTCTGAAGCCGTTCCCTACAGAGACAGCAGTTTTCTCTGGTTACATTATACAGTACTTATATTTACCCATCATCGTTTATTGAGCAGGTCATGTCGGGTTTTTACAGCATGGTTATCTTAGTTCACTCGAACAGTCAAAGTAAAGTTGTTTTTCTTGACGTTGAGGTCAGGCTACACCTACACTGTCCTTCTGCTCCAAATGTTCTTTCTGCATTGTGCATCTCTGCCCGTCGGGACGCTCCTGTGCCATCACACTGCAGCCACTTCAGTTTCACCTGAGTGCAGAGCTGGCATCCATCACGGAGGCAGCGCAGGGGCCCAGAGCTCCATCGAGTGTTACCCTCCCACCCACCCTCACTTCCTCCCGCTCTGCCCACTTCCTGTCCCATCTCGTGTACTCTCACCCTGTCCGCACCTGCCCTGGCCGCCCACTGAGCTCCTGTCATTACCTGAGGACAGTGACATCCACCAGAGGTGAGGTGGCAGAGGTGATAGCTGCCCCGGTGTTCAGTTCATCGCAGTTGTCATAGCAACGTGACACATGAACAACAGAAAAACCTGGGAGGTTTTGTAAAGCCTCAAAAACAACCGAGCGTATGGAATGGATGACAAACTGGAATGCTATTTGCAAAGGTTTAGTCAAACTCGTTTACATTTACAGAATATATTAATTCAGCTACTGTACAAAATGGACCAAGCGTATCTGCCTGGCTTTTATAGGTCAGTGTATAATAAGTCTCCTAGGTTCTTTCTCACGAGACATTACACTCTTGTTGTCTGTGATTTACAACTTCATATCTAAGTCACCATTTGTCCTAAAAACAAAAAAGAAAAGTCATGTGGGACAATGATGTGACGGGACAGGGTTGTGGATGATGGGATTGATGACATTTTTATTTTATTAAACCTTTTAACTTGCAGTTCCAATTTTACCAGCGGCAGAGAGATCATTAATAAACAAACCAGCAGCTGCTAGAACATGAGAATGAATTACAGAAAACATGCAGAAATACCAGCTTATCCTAATTATAGAACAATGAAACCCTTAGCCCACTATCATCTGCACAACATTTAATTTTTTCCCACAATAACCTAAATTCTTTACACTGTACTTGTAATGTCAGCTTAATGTGCACGAGAGAAGGTCAGCGCAGAAGAAGACCTTGACGTGGGCATAGCTTCAGCATATTGTAAGCTCTTAAATTATTGACCCTCTCTCCATCTCGTGGTCCGGCAGCTGTAAGGGCTTGTACCTTCCGATTAGCTGCAGGGATGTCAGCGGAGCAGGCCGGGGTCTTTGGTCCTGTCATCCTCACTGATGCTTTGTGACACAGCTGTCAACAGTGTCCCCATCCTGTTTCATTTTTCATAACGTGCACCAAACCTGTCTGTCACATCAGCAGGCAGAGAGACAGTCGTCAACTTAAAGCAGACCGACTGACTTTTTCAATCGCAGAGGCTCTTCTTTCTCACAGCTCCAGACAGGAAATCAAGTTTTTTTAGTCTTTTTGGAAAAAGGACACTTCTGGTAGTGTCATAAGTGAATATTTATCTCTAAAGGATTACACCACTGAAATTTATCATGTAAAAGTCAAAATGTATATGAGACTAATTTTATCTTGACAATTGACATTTGAAGGTACCTGAATTCAATGCACCATTTCATCACATGGGGGCAGTGTTGAAGCAAGTTACGTTTTGAAACCGTTTTGAAAATGAATGTCAATGAGACTTTTTGCTCTCTGCAACTTTGGGGCTAAAATGGTTTCTTTTTTGTTCCAAAATTTCAGCATGTATGTAATGTAATACATGATTTAATGTCAGAGAGTTGTCATCACTGAGACCTGCCTCTTATCATTCTGAGATAAACATCAGGGATTCCAGTGTCTTGACACATTCTTCTTCCATTTTCTGGTCACTGGCTTGTCAGGATCCGAGTCTTCTCACCTATCGCTGTCTCTCCATGTCTCGGTCTAGTGTCACTTTCACCATGGCATGACTCGTGCACCTGCAGATAGGTCATCATCACGTTCGTCCAAAGGTATTTCATATTCATCTAGTACAAGTCAAAGGAGGAAAGAATGCATTGACTAATACCTCATATTTGATCAGGGACGTGCAAGGCTAAGGGATGATTGAGTGGGACACTAATTCTGAAGAGTTAAGAGGATATTTATATATGAATTCTTGGTCAGATTTTAGGAATGGAAGCTTTGGGATGTGAGGTGAAACAAATTATATAAAAAATATTGCTATTGAGGCTAATACAATCAGAAAACTACAGTTAAACTTTATAAAAGCGTTAGTGGAAATCATTCAACAAACAAGTCAAAGTCAAATCCAAATCTTGAAAAACGATGCTGTTAAATCAGCATTAATGTACATCACTGAAGCATCATGTATGTATGTATTGACTCTTTTAATCTGGTTGACAATGTAACAGAAACTGGTGGCTGTCAACAAGAAAAATAACTTCATTAACTATGCATAACTTTCTACACATTTCTTTCTACATTATATACTCACATATACTAATAAAAGCAAAAAAACTATAATGTGACTTTTTTTTTTCAGTTTAAGTCATTGTTTGTAGCCAATAAAATCCAAGGTTGTAACAGTGTAACTTTACCTATTAAGTCCAGTTACTATAAAAAGCATGCAATAATGATAATACAGGAGTACAATGGCCAATGTCACACTTACCCTTTCCCGACACCTTTGCTGTCCTTGTAGTGAGCTTATTCATACCCCCCACCAACAGATTATACAGCAGCACACAGAGCAACATGAAGGCTGGCCTTTTGAGTCTGCATGCATTTCTCTGCTTTAGTCTTTAATGATATCATTGCCTGGCTAAGTCATCTTTTATAGCTGACATCCCACGGGGTGGCCAATATTTAATCTACGCGTGTGTAGGTGTGCGTGCATGTGGCCCGTGCCCCAGGCGTCCCAAACGTAGCGTGTGACAAGCCCTGCTTAGTCCCCAATCTTCCACCCAGACAATAATACCCGAGCTAAAACAGCAGAATGTGAAATGGCCGTGTGGCACAACTTTGAAATAATTGAGACAAACTCATTCAGTCGCGGCTCATTTAATATAATGAGCAAAGTGAGCTGTTCAATTTGCATACTGATAAGATGCCTCCATCAGATTACACAGCGGCCGCTCGTAGATATTCACTGCGGAGATTACGTTTAATCAGAGCATGCATTTACTTTACAAACACACTCTGGAGAAGTGCAAACTCAGGCTTTCAATTAGGCCATAGCCGGGTCTTAATCACCTCAAAGACAAATTGGCCAGTAGGTCAACAGCTGCCTGAGCCGCCTGTCAATATATGTGACTTCCAAAAGTGCAGTCAACACAGCCGTACAGCATCAGAGTCAGGACACTCATGGATATAGCTGCTTAGTGGTTCGGCTCCCAAAGCTATTTATTGTTGTTTGAAGTGATAAATGTTGCATGAGCACTTTTTGTGTTCAGCCTATATTACTCTAATGTGATTATAGCCATAGCATGCTTCATTACATTTTACTACCAGCTTAGCCATAACTCAACTCATGTATTAAAAAAAAGCAATCAAATGAATTGCTCGACATGGAAAGAGCATTTTGGGAAGTGTAGTGTAAAACATGAAGCACAGAGGCACCAGGAGATCTCTGCCTACAGCCTGTTGAGCAAAGACCTTACCTTGGATTGACACCAGAAGCGACTCATATTCATTCATTTCCAAAGCAGGCTCCAAACAAAAATAAGCAACGGGAGAAACATAAATAAAGCAAGTCTGAAGTGGAGAAGGGGTATTTCAAGGTTGTATGCATTTTTATTTGTTTGTTTTTTTGACATTTTATGGGCTCCACATGCTAATGGCTTGTGCTAAACATAATGTCAAGGGTTTTAACCTCAATAGCTCAAAACTTCTCAGAAAGCAGAGGGAACCTGATGAATATAAGGAGATAAAATGCTAACAGTACATCACTTTCTAATTTTAACAAAAAAAGAGATATTAGTTAAATTACACGCAGCAATAAAGGTGTTGCTTTGAACTTTGAACACAAGGGAAGACAACTAATGCAGCCAATTTGCAAATTAGGATTTCCAGTTGGTTGAAATCCTGTTGAACCACTTATAATCAATAAAAGTTTCTCTAATAATGTATTCAATTGGGTTAACTTGATTTTGGACGACTTAAGGTGAATTTACAGCATTCATCATTTCCTATTTAAGTCTAAGCCGTGTTATAATTCTCATTTAAGGCTCTGACTGTAATTATATTTGACAAGATGACAAACACAACATACCTTTCATCTTCAGAATTTCCCCTCAAAATAAATCCTCTCTATTTGGGCAGCATTTATATTTTATGTGCCCCCTGTCTAACACTGGCTTTGGATCTTATATATGATGACCCCTCCCGGCTGTCACCCTTGTGCATTTTATTGATCCCTGTTATTGCAGTGGAAGTCCCCGGCTGCTTATGTTTGCTCCCATCCATTACCCTTCCCTCGGCAGCACAATCCAATTGCGCAGGTGCTTGGTTGGTTTGTTTGTACTGCACATTGTATTGTCGTATAGTGCAGTGGTGCTGGCTGGACGACGCCACATCATTGTGCGTTGCTGGAGGATTTGGACCAGGGCTGTAGCCCGCGGCCCGCTTCCAAAAGCCCGCAGGCCTGTGGAGCAAGACTTTGTGAAAGGGAGCAGATGGTGACATGAATAGTGCAATAGTCTCGTCCACCCCCGGCCTGCTCCTCGTGTGCTGCACATTACCTCAACAAACGCCTCTCATAATTGATGTGCTGGAATGCCCCCATCACTGGCTTTTGCAGACTGGCAGAATCATCAAGGTCATTACAGGCACTGACACACTTCACTAGACTGGAAGGTACTGACAGGCCACACTATCTAAGACTCTTTTTTTATTCCGTTAACCCTTCAATGTGTTTTTAGAGTGATTTCAAATAAAGCTAGTAAGTTTAAATTTTGGCTATCTGTCCATTTTTGCCATTACCAGTGCATTTGGATGTTAATGCTAAATGGGAGAAGGATCTCATTTGCATCCAGCAAAGATTCAGATGATTATTCAGTCAGATGCAGCTCATTGTTTTCTGGTGGAGGTGGCTGGGAAGGGGGAGGACATATGGGTGGATTACATATAATCAAAAGCTATCATGCAAAGGGTTATAAAAATATTAGATAGGGATCACAGACTACTCTACTACTTTAGTCTGCTACTACTTCATAAAGAACGGCTCAGATCACCTTTTTCCTGTGTTATTCAAGATCCTGTTCCAAATCACCTTTCTTTTTATTTTGGTAAAAAATTGTCATCTTTGTGTGTAATCCGAAAACACATTTCCCACGTTTTCTCTGTCTAGCAGACGGGGAAGGAGGGAAACCCATAGAAAAAGCTTAATTATACATGGCAGCCCTGAGCAACACAAAGCATTAAACTTGTATGGCTTGGTTTGGACAGATATGTTCAAATATGTTTTGTGACCAAGCCATTGCTTCCATCTCAGTTTTATAAAAAAAGATAAAGTCTAGTGTTTATTAAAATCCGTGCATTACAAGTCTGGGAAGTAAATTCTATACTTTGTTTTAAGAGAAAAACAAAGTAACTTGGTATAAACCACATATAGATAAGGAAATGCTGGTAACACTTTAGAGTAGGAGGCACATTTTATCAAGAATTTATGCATTAATTCATGCAGGACTCATACATTAATACATTCATTAAACTCTAATGAATCACCAGGAATGATCATGTTTTCATCATATTTTCACTCTAACTCTAACCTAAATGCTTTTAACATTCACAAGTGAGAAGATAGATCTAAACTGTTTATATGCATTATTAATTTCAGCTTCATTAGTAAACTAGTAAAATAGGATGAAGTTATGATGTTTGGTATTTATAAATTATACTCAGCTAAATCCCATCAGAAAATAAAAAAATATTTTTTATGTATAAAATGTACAATTACATCAACAGAAACATTCAGATGACAAAAAACTAAACATGCTAACCATTGTTAACATTTATATGTTAGTATTTGACTTGAAATATATAAACTTTTACATGTTTCATGTCTGTTTTATACGTCTCATCGTGTCACTACATGTTGGGCAAATACTGTGATGTGTCACATACAGTGGATTAATAAACTAAAGTGTAATAATTATTTTAATTATGCACTGGACTCAGTCAAGGTGCTCTGTTTATTGCCATTACTCCAGTCAACTTCAAGGGTATTTTATATTCCAGAGTGTAGTTTATTGTTACGTGTTGATAACCTCCTAATGACAATGCAACACTTGCAAACAATGCCCCAACTATGGACTGGAGTCACAAAAACCCCACAGGAGATGTCACAGTTCAAGGGAGATTCATGGAAAATGTGGGTTTAAATCTGCATGGAGGAAAATAACAACAGCTGAGTTGCTTCTCCAAGGTGAAACACAAGTGTTATTTTATTTATGCCCTCGTCTTCCTACTCCTTGCTGTGTTTGGTGTCCTCTCTCCAGGGTAGCAGCAGCTGTGGCCCAGAAGCATGACGCATGCACCCAGGCTGAGGGGCTGAGACACTGGGGAGATGTGTACTCAGTGGTCACCCAACCACACCCAAGTACATGCAGCACTTCTCGTTTGTGACACCCAAATGCACTTTGACCAGGCAGACCTTGACCTTCAGATGCTGTTAGTGCAGGCTTTCTCGTTGAAGTGGGTATCTGTGTCGTAAAAGGTCTTAAGGTCTCTATAACATCTACCATTTGTTGGGAAGGGAAGGATTGAATATGTGGGTCTGTATATGTTTGTGAAAAAAAAAACACAGCAATGGAAAGTTATATAACTTTTAACCGTTTGGTTTTAGTTTGGAACCAAGTCTCCCAAATTCAGTAACTATTTTGCAAAAGCTTACTTATTATTGTCAGAAGTCCTTGAGCAGAATCTAATTTCTGACTGACTGCTGCACTATAGCTCATGACTCCATCTAGAGGCACAAAGTGATATAACATGTTGTCCAGGACAGCCCTCGCTGGTAAAATTTGTGATCAAATATAACTTCTTACACATAAGCTCCCATCCATTTCCTCAACCACAGCTCTGTATTTGGTCCATTACAGAAGACCAACATGAACATAATGAAGGCAAAAGTCTCATCATCAGTCATAGTCCTTGAGACTGGTCTAAAAACTAGACTTAACACCATTTTGTAAAGGGTTTGGTCTTGCAATGGTCTTAAACTATTTTTTTATTAAACAACAAAGACCACAAATGGCATATTTGTCTGGTCTTAGGATTGGATGAAAACCTCAATCATTTTATATTAATTTAAAAATCTTGTTCTAAATCTGCCTTTATCACCGAACACTCACATCCTTGAGTTTTGGCTCAAAAACTGGACATGTCTTGGACGGTTTAGATTTTATAACTGTTCTCTTGTATCGTGGCCTGGTTTTGGTCCGGCTCTTTTAGGATCTTGGTCTTGTCGTGGTTTTTATATATTACACTTTGGTCTCAGTCAATGTGGTGTACAGGCGCAGTGGCTCAGCGGTTGACAGTTCGATTCCTGCTCTCCACACAGTTCATACTGTTGTTGAGTCCTCCTTTCCTCCAGTGACACAGCACTGGTGTATGAATGTGTCAGAATGTCGGTCCAATGGATGGATATTTGCCTGAGGCTACAATCTGGCTTGTTTACATTCATGTGGATGTGTCTCATTTATGTTCATTAACATGCACTGTCCCAATAAAAAAAAAAAAAAAGAAGAATGAATTAATGTGACTACAACACTAATCAATCGTTAGAATGAAATGAAGATAATCCACTTCAAATTAAATTACATTCTTAATTGGAGGTCTAGTTTGCAAGCTTTTTCTGCAAAGCTAGCAAACTGACTGTCTAAAACTAACTACAGTTTGATTAAAAGGGACCAACAGAGCATTGACAAAAAGGTCTAAAGTAATAGAAGCCTTTCACAAACTTTCTGAACTTACTGCAGTTAACTTTGCCACTCGACTGATAATAGTTTTCTCAAGCCTTCAGCCATTCACAAAAGCTAAATAGCAATTCAACATTATCACTGGAGATATACAGTAGTGTTTGTTGTTAATGTGACAGCTGGTTTCTTTCTAAAAGCGTCTACTCTTTCTGCCAAAGACTGATTGGCTGAGAGGAAGACTGACACGTCCACGACAGCTGCCCGGCAAACTGGGTCCGTTAGGTCAATGCACCCTGACAGCTCGCTGACACCCCAATTTCCTGATGAGCTGCCTGCTGCGACACTTCTTTTAAGGCAGCGCTTAAGACATCTTCTCCTCGTCCCGAGCCATTCCCGCTGCTTAATTTCTTTCCATCACTTGTCATCTGATTATGCGGTTGCTCACTTTGTTGTGTCAGCAGATGGGAATGGGGTTAATGATTGGGAGTGCTTCACTGCACCCCTGCCTCCCAAGACATGAAGCTTTCTGGAGTGTAATGGATTAGAAGATGCACCATACATGAGCTACATGTAGTGTGTATATATGAAAGTGCCCTGCTGAGACACAAACGCACATGCACTTACTTAAATATATAAGGGAATCTTCAAGAATGTGTGTTTCATCTGGAAGATATCTGAACAATATCTAATAAAGCAACAGAAATAACTAAGAAATGAAGCATTAATAAACTGCAGTAACTTTTGTAGTCTGCTCAACCATTTGGTAGAGCTCATTCAAGACACTATCTCAATAAACTCAGCCTTATTGAGCCATCTCTATCATTTGGTAATAGTATGCAGTGATTCTGTATCAGCTTTCACGAGTATAAAAACAGGAAGTGCAAAAAATAATCACCAATTAGTGTTTGAAGTGTTGTTTTCATGTTCCAGAATGATGAGATAAGGCAGAGATGTTGCTTTTGTCTTGGTGCTGGCACATTTAGGAATTGTAGGAAATGTGCGGGCAAAGAAAGCAACAAAAAAAGAAACAATAGAAATTAATATAAAATTTTTAAAGTCTGAAGGTAAAAGTATAGCCTTGAGCGGAGCTACTCAGCAATGGCAACAAAGATGGGAGACTGAAAGAAAAGGAAGGCATTGGTTCTCAATATAACACAGAGTCTGGGTTAATAGATGGAAAGGCAATAAGAGGAAGCAGCTAGTAATCTTTAGCTGTCTAAATAGCACATTAAATCTTATTGGGAAACATCTCATGAGACTCTTATCTTTATGGACTTTTATCCTGTCCAAAGTACACAGAAGAGAGAAAAAGGATGTAAGTGTCAAAAAATATTAGAATATGGAGAGTGTAAGAAGGTTGGAATGACATTTTTAGCTAGATAGAAATTTAAAGAATATGAGAGGAACCTAAAGGTGGCAGTTCTAAGACCATAGCTTTTTGTGACAGTGCACCTGAGTTTGCATGCTCCCTTGTGTCTGGTTAAGGTTAGGGCCGGATACAATAATGGTTAAGGTTAGGGTCAGGATCTGGTGTTGTGGCTCTCATCAGCGGTCCTGAAACTGCAGCCTCTGGTTTTGCAGGAATACACTTCTCATTCAGTTAGGTAAAGGTATGCTATGCTAAAGAAATCCACTCTGCTTTATGACAGTTTCTCACCCAGGAGTCTCTTCATACATCTGGACTATGTTTGTCTGAATTTTCAAAAGTGCGCTTAGTTTTTTTTTTTAACATATTATATAATTTAACATTTCACTTCACTGAATAATTTAACTTCCAACACAAAAACATATTTTAAGGATCTAATAATTTTTTAAAAGATGCTTTACCAGACAGTTGAGTTGTCACATTTGGTAAGGCTATGGTACATAATTTTTGTTATTGTCTAAAAAACATGCAGACATTTATGTACAGTATAATGGTGCATCATTTCTTTCTGTTTGGTTTCGACTGGCTGTGCCCCTCAGTTTGCTCCGAGTCAACAAGCCAGCACCCAGAGTTGAGCAACCGTCCTCCCCCCTCTGCCACCAATTTCATTTTGTTTTGAATTTGTTGAATGCAAGAAGAAAAATAATTTCTTTTACACAGTACCGTTGAGAAGTTAGACATATCCCCATGGGTCCTTTGTATGAATATAAAAAGGGGTAAATAAATAAAGGCCCGACTCGGGATTCAGCTAAAATACATTGGCTTACAACTCTTTGACACTTAAAACTGATATTTCTAAACACTACAACACTTAATACTTACTTTACTACTACAATGACTTGGAATATTATACTCACATGAGCACATGGCAGAGTGGGTACTTAACATTAGTCACATATTTATTTACTTGCTATTGAACTACCAAATACTCAATGAGAGCTATGGACTTCTAAAGAATGGGGAAACAATCAATGCATATGATGGAAAAATAATGTCTGAGCGGGTGGTGAGAGTCATAAGTAACTATGACACCTGTTAACAGTAGTTCTTAATCCCTGCTGGTAAAGCCAAACTGTAGTGATGCCGTGAAGTTATATTTCTGCCAACAGATGCTGAATACACAGGAAGAATTGTACATAATGTGGTTGTATTATAAATGTACAGTGGACCTATTCCCAGGTTCCGTGAATGTACTCCAGGACAACCAGGTAACTTCATGGCCCCAGTTGTGCGCATGAAAAAAATCTCACATCTACTTTAAGAACCCTGATTTAATGAGTCAGCAGGTGTTTTTCCAGGCACCGTGTTTGGGACAGATTCTAAACAGTTTACCTTGAAAATGCAAACACTGGGGCCTTCCTTGTCTTGGAGGGACTGAATTCATTTGTGCTGTATAATGAGAGTTAGTATGGGGTCCATATGGTTACCGCAGGGTTGGGTAGAGCAGAGATAGGCAGACAGGAAGGGGGTAATGCACGTTTTAATGAGATGTGAGTCTCCATGGCTCACCTGCACTCTGCAATCTGTGAGGTATGAGACCTCAGGAAAGTGCAGCAAAAAGTGTCTCCATCCATGGCTATATTAAATGAATTAACACGGTATATTTTTGTTAGATGCTTGATTAGCTGCACTGCTGGACTGCACTTCTGTTGACAATGAGTAGCAGTAAACGCTAATCAGGTGTAACATGTAATTCCATTCAGCATGTGTTTGATGGTTCTCTGTAGGTTACTGGCCCTGGCCCTGAGTGAACAATGACTCACAGGTGTCTGTGACTCAGCCTTTATCTCTCACTGAGCAGTTGTCCTCCTCATGGCTGCTTCAGAGCCACTCATTTAAAGCATAACTTCAGCTGGCTGCAATTTGTGACATGTCACATGTATACCATTCCACAGACCAAATAATTATAAAGTTTTTATCTCAAAATAACAAGGCATGCCCAACACAAGAGCTGCTTTACACTCCTTAGTTTTGTTTTCAAGAGAGCTGTTTTAATTTGGTATAATATGCAAGGATAGGTTCAGGCCCTATTGAGATTAAATATCAATAAAAGAGATGAACACCTCTTTTATAGACTAAGAGTACATTCTTTACTGTATGTTTGTGACACTGAGTTAGGGAGCACCCTGTCATCTCATCAGAAAACAGATCTTGCCAACAAGATATATAAATGTTAAATAGTGTTACTTTAAAATGCACATAACTGTTAATATAGCTACACAAATTATTTGATTAGGTAGACAAGCTTGTGAGCAGTAGGCATGATTTCAGATTCTGTGTTTAGGGACCAGAATAAGCACAGTGCAAGCTGTAAATGAATGTGTTCAGTTGTCCAATCAAAGCATACATTTCACACAATCAGTGGAGACCAGCCCACACATCCCAGCCCTGCATCTGTAATCGTATCAACCCTGACATTGTAATGGAGAGATATCAAAGCACAGTATACTTAACATTTATTACCATTCAGCTCACATCATATGTATCCAACTGGGCAGAATTTAGTGCTGACTCACTGGGAACCAGACGCACAAGGTCAAACCCTGACAAACAAAATGCAATTCAGAGTCGGCTGATCGCTCACAACAAGACCACATGAAGACCGCCAGGGGCCTATTAGGAGCTACAGATAGTGCATTCACTCTATTTATGCCTCTCAGTTGTCTTTTAAATAATGCATCTCAGTTTAAGCAGAGGCCTGCGTTCTGAAAAGGCGGCACCTGGCACGCTTTGGTATTCTGCAGGTTGCTGCCTCTCGGGGCACTAGTTTTTCCAAGGCTTTGTGACGGGGCTTTGGTCCAGAGATGTGAGCAAGGAATATGACTGAACCGAGAGCTGCTGCATGACAATGATGTTAGTCAGATTTGTGCTGTAGCTGGAACTCACGGTGCATATTCAAATAAAAGGAGAGAGATAAACATGGAAGAATGCAAACAAGTCGAGCTGTAATGATTCAATGAGGATTTCTGTCACTGCTGTGATTAGATTTGAATTATAAATAGGTTTTACTGAATACACAATGTTTTCTGGTATTTTGTAATAAATAATAACTATTATCTCTACTAAGAAAACAGCTATGGTACACTATGATTAGGTTTGGAAATAGGGACTAAGTGTAGCTGGTTTAAGTTGAAGAAAGGCTGTAGGACTTTTTATACCTTTAGGGTTTGGGCTAAGAGACAAAGAAGCATAACATTTTTTACCAAAGGATTATTATACGTTATGTTAGTGCACTATTACCTGGATGACTGATGACCTTAACAGACATTTCCATTGGTACATTATGCACTTCTTTACATTGGGATAGCCCAAATGAAAGGAACTGTTGCACATTCATCATCATTTGTAAAGAGACCATCAAAGTGTCCTGGTAACCACAGGATGAAGAGGCCATTCATGACAGAGAATTTGTACTTTCATGCAACAATAAAAACATCAAAATAATTGATATAGATTATTTTTCTGTATCTCTTAAATTTAGTTGAATTTATTTGTGAACTACACTGTTTCACAACTGACGCTGTCATCAGTCTCGGCAGACACCAGCCTGAAATACAGTCCAAATCTGATCTAACCAATCCTACAGTGTCATGGTGAGTGGAAATAAAGTTTTAAACTAAATTTAAGGTAAATGTGTACTAGTCTGGCCAACAGAGCGGGCAGCAATTAATATATTTTTATTAAAAACATGAAAGTTCACGATGATTAAACATGCACTTTATTCTACGGTTTCCCCAGTGTTTGTGTGTATCCTGACACTGGTGTGGTGTGCTGCTAATGAGGCCTCTCAAAGGCCTATTAGAGAGAGCACTGGTCGCTCTGATCTGGGCGGTTAGCACACTTCTCCCATTATTAATTCTGACCCAGTTTGTAAGAAAAGCATAATGAGCTGAAGTCATTTGGGTTTACTCCCTCATTGGTGTTGACCAGTGTAAAATTGTTTTGTGTTGAAAGACCTGAAAGTTTAAGATGCTTAAAGATGCTGAGAATTTGTCAAGACAATTCATTGTCTAGATTAACTAGTTTAAATAATAATACATCATTGATTTGAAAGTGTTTTTCTGTGTTGTGACAGATTCAGGGCATTTGTCACGCATAAAGGTTCAAGCGCTCAATCAGAGTTAACAGTAACACTTGTTATTCAATTGTTTTGAATGTATGGTGTCATACATTCAAAACAATACTCACATGAACACAATAAATACTTTTTGTTTATTTTTAGGATAAATAAACTGGCGGGTGTTTTACACTATGCCAACAATCTAAAACCTCAACAATGTCCATATTTCAGAGCAAGACCGTTTCCTAGATAAACCTGCTCTAATGACAGTGACATTGAAGGAAGCCGAAGAGAGAGTCAGATTCCACACAGAAAAGCCTTTGTCCTTGACTTTCATTCTCACCACGTTGCAATTGTGACCAATAAAAATGGGTTACAAAATAAATCCGGTAAGCTATTTAAGTGTGTGATAAAACTATGAGTGTCATGTTTAATGTCGTTACACTGTCATTATTTTTAATCTGCTCTTTTTTTTGGCTTTAAAGCAAACAGTAGGGATTTAATAATTAAACTTCCAATAAATGAGGAGATTCTAAAAATCAAATAAAAAAATCACATTTATCCTTCACAGGGATTCCCATGGCAATGTGCTGACCGGTCTTCAAAAGCATGTCTTTCTACAGATCACAAGGCCACACAGTGAGTGGGCCCCGCACTGCCATTAAACAGGTCTCAGAAAGACGTGGACCAGTCAGTGTTTTTGATAATTTTTCCATTGCACATGATGGGAAAAGTGAATTTGCAAGACAATAACTCTCAGGCAAACACAATCATGTGGGGCTTTTGAAGTTTTAAAAAGGCACATTGTGTTAATGACTGAGGCTTCATTTGGCTGTGGCTTTATATGAAGTTGGCTTTAAAGTAAAATTCTTTGACAAAAAAGTATGACACAAATCAAAATATGTCCTTAACGATATATATTATTCTCCAAGACAATCCCTGCTCAGCAGATATTCAGAATAATTCATCTGGACTTTATTTAATGCCATGTGTTACTTCAGGTCTTTGTAGGTCTTATTATAGGTTTTATGAAATTATAATTATATTAGTTCAAGTTGGAACACAACTTGGAAACAACAGTAACTTTGTATTATGTAAATGGAATATTTTGTATTGGCTGTTTGCTAAAATAAAATTGTGCTACATCACTGCTAATATTTTGCCCCCCCTGTTCCAATACTCCTAATGTGTACCAATTCTCCAGTAAAGCTCTCTCTGCGGACACTCACACTTCCAGCAGGTGTGCCTCAGATCTGACTGCACTGAAGGATATTACCCACAATCCCTTTTGCTGTGCCACTTTGAATAGATGGGGCTTTAATTTTTAGCATTGTAACGTTACGAGCAAAAAGTAGTAACTGGGTTAAGAAAAAAAAAGTGTAGATAAAATGTAATGACCGTTGCCCAGGTAACAACAGTGTAAAAATGTTGTGTGCATGTTTCATATTTCTGTTGCAGATTTATGCACCTATAGGCTGTTGTTGACTTTCTAATAAATCCAGCAACAGTTCAGCAAACATTCCTACAAAAGATGGCATTGTGCTTTCTCGTTTTTCTGTTCTTTGTTCTGATCATAATGAAGTTACAGAGATGAGTGACGTACACAGGAGTGTCCCATTTCTTCAATTTAACGTCTTTGGACCCTTGTGCATTTCACGTACTTTATGCTCTTTAAAAAAATGCAAGGAAGTGCTTAGGGCTTATTGGAACCAGACCTAGACATAAATAGAATTTACTACAAAGAGTTCGGAGCTTGAATCAAAATCTATTATTTTCACTTCATCATAATAATCCTTTATTATTATTTTGGAATACTTTCCAAAATAACAAGGCAATGAGTAAAAACTTCCATATCTACAAAGGTCAGATGGCCAAAACCATTTGCCCTTTCCTTAATGCACTCCTGATGACATAAATCAACAACTCTGTACTTAAACTTTAGACAAACAGACAAAAAGGACTACCCACATTCTAAAACATTGATTTGGCTTTGATAACATAAAGAACAAACTTTGTAAGAAAATGTCAGAAAGAAAGTTTTGAAAAATGAGCATTTTAATGATGAATGCAGTGTGTACAGAGGAGATTATATGTCTCAGGCAGAAAAGCCATTGTGAAACCTCCTCGGGACAAAAAGCAAACACCAATAATAGAGGTATTACGTTTTTTAATCAAGGACTTATTTAACATGGCGATCGCTGATGACAAAGCAACGCGCTGGATGATTAAGTGCTGGGTGATGACAATTGTGCTTCTGTTTGGTCCCCAGACTCACCACTGGTATTCCAGGAACGTAGCGCCTGTGATTTTCACTTCTGTCAGACTAATGTTTAGCATATTCAACAGCCCAGGATCGATACATCCTCCATGACCAGCGTCTCTAGTACCCCGCAATTAATTCACTGATGTCGACCTTTCGGCTTGAGTTTTAGTGAAGCGAACAACACGCGCCTGCTGATGGGACAGAAGGGGACGTGAAGCAAATGACCTGCTGTACTACTCTTCGTCAAAGCTCACAATCAAAGATCAGACAGGGTGCAAACAGCATGGATCTCTCACTCTGACCTTGGAGTGAGACAAAAACGGTGACTAGGTTGTGACAAAGGTCAACTGGAATTGACCAGTACATGATGAGTCACAGCAATGTTTCCTCATAATTTATGGGCTGCAGGGATTTAAGTGGCAGTTGGCAGTAAATGCTGACAGTAGGAATAGCGGATAAGGGAATCGATTGTTCTATTGTCTAAAAATATGGATAATTATCATTCACAATAAATGGGATACATCAGTGCCAAGTGAAAAATGATCTATATCTAGTTTCTGCAAATGTGTAACCACTACAGTCGAGTTTAATCTTTACTTTATGAGAGTTGTGGACTTGTGTTTTATTTACATCCGAATGCTAGACATTTTAATAAACAAAGGGGGTATTGTGGAACCTAAAATAGCCGAACAATAAAGTCTAAGTGAGATGAACACAGACACAGGGCCCTTTGGTTGTCCCTGAATGTCACACTTCTGCAGCAGCCTGACTCTTCCAGTCCATGTGTGCTCCATATTACTTTTACATTACAATATCTTTTACACAATTCTGAGTTGTCGTAGTAAAACTTAACAAGTCGAGTTTAAATTGGCACTTGTGACACTGACAGAAAAAAGAACATACTCCATGAGGTCGTTCTTATGTTTATGAATCTTTTATCTATGTGGCTCTTCCTTAAAACTATATTATAAATTTTTCACCTTTTTCCACATTTTCTTGTGGTCTGCAGAAGTAGTTTTTACGCTTTTGAGACAAGAACCAGTGCAAATGAATTCCAATATGAGACTGAGACCTGTCAAATTATTGTATTTATTTGTTTATTTGACAGGGGCAATGCCCAATATATTGCACAAAACAGTAATAACTATAAGCTCATTTTTATTTGTTGTCCCTGGAGAAAGATAGAAGATTATATGGGGGAAGATTCTCACAGTTTTCTGTCATGTGACGTTTGTGCCTTAGTGTCGCAAAGCTCTCACAAAAGTTCATGTAGATCGCCGCTCCCTAATTGATAGATATACATAGATCTATAAATACACCTGTATACTGCCACAACAATGAAAGCAAATACACAGCTGATATTCTGTAATAAGGAACTTAAAAACAGAGTGCAAAGTTGACATTACATTTTTTTTTACCGGTGACTCTTGTGAAAGTGGTCCAAACCTTTAAGTCCAAGCCCGTATAGAGTATTAGGTCTCAGTTGTGGCCTCCAGAGACGTGGGTGCTGGTTATCTGGAGCCACAGATGACACAGATAGGGAGAACTAGGCAGATTAGATGGGAGCGTTATATATTTTGGTACTGTGCGTTCGAGTGAGGCAGATGATGGATGGACTAATACCTCGGCGCGTCTTCCTGCTCTCCTGGCTGTGGCTTTATTGAGGTCTTTAGATTCACTTATCTGCAGGCCCTCGGGTTATCTCTCTCCACCGCTTCAATGACAAGTGCCACCACACAGACGCCCCGCGATAGCAGCTCCTCTCCTTTCCAGCCAAAGCTCTGCACTTTTGATATTCGCCTGACTTATACATCCAAGTGTTGTATTTCGTTAAACAGAACTCTTTTGAACACTACAAGAGGATAGAGTGGATCAGAGTCTAATTATATATATTTTTTTGTTTTGTTCATGCCATATGACTGGCATTGTTTATTTTCTTATCAAATTCGGGAACCAAATAAGCAGCAATACCTTTGCACGGGTTTGAACATCTGTGTTTGACGACTGCAAACATTGTGCCTGTTGTCCTTGTGCCTCTCTGCCAGCTCAAACACACACTCACACAGTGGAAACTGAGGTGGCAATTCAGCTGTGTTTGATCACAGTTTATCCTTTTGACCAAGCTGTATTTGAACAAACAGTGTAATCTGGCTGACTGGCATCGGAAAAGGGTGACCTGACAAAATTACCCCCACCGGCTTTCCAGATGGACCTCAGCTACAAAAGGTGTTTAAATGTGAGGCTACGTCATGCTTTGTATTTACAAGACTGTTTTGTTTGAGTTTGGGGACATACAGTACTTTTACCAAGACCAATCTAAATACCTATACATTAGCCAATACGTAAAATAATAAGTGCAATATCTCAGGGTATAAGGAGTCATTTGATGTCTTGTCTTGGGAACTATACACGTCTAAAGTCTCCTATTGGTGAGTTGCTCCATTGCCCTCTGAATGAGGCTGGATGATGTCATTATCCAACACCAGCCATAACTATGTATATATATATATATATATATATATATATATATATATATATATATTATTGTCTTTGTGTGTATGCCAATCTTACAATAAACTGGCTATTGTACCCTTCCCAAGTCCCAAAACCCATGGGTTAGGCTCCATCCCCCGTGAACCTTAGAGAATGAAAGAAATGCCATGAATTTCAAAATAGTACACCACCATATCTAATGCTAATCTTACATTAAACAATCTGAAAGACTTTGCAGATACTTTCAGATATACACAGACGAGTTGAACCACCTCCAGAAACTGCTGATCACAGGATCCTTTTATCTGCCATGTTCTGAAGTAATATCCACTATGTTCTTAAGTACTGACAAAACAGTCACTACATTAGCAAACCTAAATTAACCTCATAACTGTTTAGTGCCACACCATTGGTCTGAACCAGGTGTGGTTTGGTCAAAATGTGTGTGTTTGTGAGCTTGCAAGAATCCAGCCTCTGTACTGAATAACCCAAAATTTTATAATTTAGAACATTTAAAAAATATATATTTACAGTATCTAGAATCCACATAATCTAACCATGAAAACATTTTGCAAGCAGTAAGTGTAAATTACTGTAATGTTCTGTCTGACAGGGACAGCTGACAGAGGCCAGTACTGCCACAACTGTTTTTTTCCTGTTAAATTAAAACTAAGAATTCAAGTAGGGAACAACATAGCCTTCCACATCAGGGTACCTTTTACCTTCAAACTAAAATTTATATAAGCATGCCTAGAAGTTGCAGCTAAAGTTAGTGAGAGTTAAAAAGAGTGACAGTGTGCAGGAAGAAGACACATGATGTCACCGCTGGCTTCAGATGTCCCCGCTCCTCTGCCTCAAATAAGGACTTGTTTCAAGGGACGCCTCAGGGCTACGGCGACTCACACAACTCCAAGAAAACACCCTTGACTGCCTCAAGAGCACTTCCTCTTCAAAGTCCAGGTGCAATCCAACAAAGAACAATTATAGCTGACTGGACGAGCCCCGAATGATGTCAAATATTTATGCAGGGCTTTCATGACTGTGCGCTGAGGGATGTGACATTAACTCTCAAGAGGAAGGAGCTTCAGTCTGCCAAAGACACAGAATGACAGCAGACTAACCTATCAGCTACACTTTGTAGTTTTCTGACGCTGAATAGTTGCTAAACATTTGTAACTTTTAAGACAGAACACAATGTTTTATAGTCTCCACATTTGGTTAATGGTGACAAAAGTATAATCTGTATATATTAATAATAAACGTTATTTATATAGCACCTTTAATAGTTAAAAATCAGTTACAAAGTGATTTACAAAGTGCAACAAAAAAAAGAACAATAAAACACAGAACAAAACAAAACATAAAAACCCAATCAACTAATCAACCAATCTTTTCTAAATAAAAGTGTCTTGGGGCAGGGCATTCCAGAGTTTGGGGACATTTTCTTGGAAGGACAGGCAGGTTTTGGGGACCATAAGGACTGCACAAGAAGGAGTGAGGGTGTAAGGTGAGCCCTTTGCTTCCGATATGACTTTTAAGGTTTTGTGAAACACGAGATACAACCAAGCCTCTCTCATGAAACCCCTTATAAGAAAGGGCGCCATCATACAGTGATATACCTCCGTCCACCACTGTTAATGCTATCTAAAACTATAGTTTTATGCAGTAACAGCCGAAGTGTATCGGCGATTTTATGGCCCTGTGGTAAGGCTGTTATAGTAATATTTTATATCCTTATATTTATCCAGAGAGACACGGAGACAGATTTATAATTTAACAAGAAATGTCTAGGTTTTAATCCTTGCAAGGAGAAGCAAAGCAGACACAGTACAATTTTACAGCGAGAGGTTTGCTTGCAGATGTAAACATAACATGAGATTATATACAGCACAGTGACAGCCTTGGTGAGAGGCGTAAACAATGATCCAGGTGTAGAAGTCCCGTGACAAGCCATGTCTCAGTCTTGTTATGTCTACTTCATGCTTGGATTAGCACGAACATGACATGAATTTGACATGACCTGAAGAGAACCATAAGCCTCCAGTAACAATAAGCATTGAAATTAAAATTCCCCATAACAAAGGCCAATATCAGTGAATGTGGGAGCAATGAGCTTGTGCTGTCCACAATGTTCCCAATCATTTGAAACAACTTAGTAAAAGATGACATTGGGCAGGGCCTCTGTTTGGAGAAAGACGTAGGAGTCATTAGAGGCAAAATGTGTTAAGTTTTTTGTAAAAAAAAAAAAAAATGATTGCACTTGAACCACTGTAAATACTACTGTATCATCTAAATGAGCCATCACATCAGGTGTGCTGTCCTTCCTAGCCTGACCAGCCAAAAACATTCACTTTCTTGAGTAAAGTGGGCCTGGAACCCCTCCCATTCAAACAGATTTTCAACTAAATCAATCCTACCTGATAAACCATAAGTTGATCTAAGATGGGGCGGGCTCTGTTTCTCTCACCTGTATGTTTTTCAAATTGCGACTGTTGGCACCACCCATGACTCCTGATTGGTTGTAAGTTTATTCAATTTGATTCAGAGGTATTTTTATCTGTGTCCACTTGTTTCTTGTTCTGGAAATCAAAGTCAAATCTACAGGGACCAGAAAAATATATGTATAGAACAGAAAAAGAATTATGACTGTCCAGGCAATCGGGCTAAAAATGCTTTTGATATTTTATCTATTGTACCCCGGGAGAAGTAGTCCTGCAGGAAAGTTGGATTGTATGTTCCGTCCACCACCTCCCTTTTTTAAACTCATCGCTCATCTCCAGACCCTGTGTTTTATTATGGTAAATTTTTGTTTTGTTACACTTTTGGCTTAAGCAGATAATGAGATGGGCCAGACATGTCTATTTTTACCTTAAGACTCAAAACTTATTCATCTATTCTGCGAGTTCTGTTGGTCTGAGACACACCAACACATATAGCATGCTTCACTGGTGTGTCGGGTGAAATATACCCACTGATCCCCTGCTGTAAGTGTGTGTGTGCGGAGGGAGAAGTAGGAGGTGACAATGTTGTTTGCAGCCTTATAATTCAATGTTCGAAATCCATTTGAATGTGAATGTTACACAACTCTTGCCGAAGAAGACAGTGCTTGTTCGTGTGGGACAAGTATGAACTATTTGTCTAGAAGTGCGAGAGGAAAACTGCTGGCTCAGCGCTGTCATGTATTGTGAGGATTAAGCTCTCTAAGAAGAGCCTTTAAAAAAGCATGTGCCAACTTACATCAATTTCCCTGAATCCACTCTGGTGTTGCAGCCACTGAACAAGAGAGAAACAATCAGCTTAAACTCTGGCAACAACACAACCTTATTTTCCAATAAGATATGTAATTTATTTAATACAAAGGTGCTAGACAAAACAATCATTTCCTATGGATGTTTTGAAATAAATACGCTTTAGACAGTGATATCCTAGTAATTAATCTGTGGCACAGCTCCCTTAAAGCTTTTTTAAAAGTAAATCCCCAGTCTGCGAGTTTCAACCTTAAATTCATCTTGAGTTGAAGGACAATGGCAGATAAAACATTACCCATCTGTTGTGCATCCACTCAGTCTCGCTGCTTCCTCCCCCGGTGCGGCTGAGGCAACCTGCGCATTACAAGTAGAAGGCTGATGATTACATTGTTGGACTGAGAGCGATGCTCATGGTGCTGTAATCCCAGCAGTAATCAATATCTCTGGCCGCTTCCCAGTCCCGTCCCTTCCACTGCATGTAAAATATCCCCGAGCAACATTTAGCCCACACTTTAATTATTCTCTCAAAGTCATCAGCGGCTGGAACCAATACTGCTCTCCTGCCTACTACAAATGAATCACGGTTTTTGTTTAGGGTCGCTTTACGGCACCGGGGACTGGGACGATGAATGATAGCCGCAGTGGAACGCTTACTTCTGCTGGAAACACTTTGGAAAGAAAATAGGTTTTACTGACATTGTGCACAACTTAACAGTTCAACCATTTTGCAGCATATGCTTTGTATTTAAAAGTGCAATGTGTAGGATTGAAAATGATATATTGCATAAACAAATATTTTATTACCCATTATGTTTTTATTAGGAGCTGAATTATTTTTGAATTAGACCTTTCTAATCCTCTGTGGACTGATGGGCTGTTACTGTGATACAGGGCTGGACATGGTGCAGCTGTAATATCCTCCAGTCTGTAAAAATATCAGATAAACAGAAATTTTTCAAATAGGTTGTCAAAATTTTTTTTTTTTTAAAAAGGAGACTTAAGACATCTTCAAAAGGGATATCTGGATTTTGTTTGCCTTTTTTGTGTGTGTGTTTTACTAAAACTGTGACTAGACTGATCCTAATCTATAATCTAACAGAGGCAATAGTCCGTATTTTGTCCATATGGTCTTTCTTTGAATCAGGGAGGGGCTTGTAATGTCCGCTGCAGTTGTAATCATAGCAAGGCATACTAATATTTTTATTTGCCAAAAACTGTGAAATTCAACATGAAGTGTTTTAATCAGCTGACGTTTGGCACTAAATCATGAGGAGTCAGGAGATGTCGGTCGGTTTAAGTTGTTGGTTTTTACTGCTTGTGTTGTTTTGATTTGCTGTTGTTTTTGGTCTTTTTATTAAAATAAATAATGGTGTTGCATTACAATTAGGTAATCAATTTCTATACCAGGAGACTCCATTAACTGCTGTGGAGTTTCCTGTTCACTAATAGTTTTGTACATTCTTCTTTTAATGGAGTAGTTATAACTAGACAGGAAACATTATTGAGAGAATAAAAATAGTTAGATAGAGGAACCAGACCTGGCCACGTCACACCTGGGTAATTCTGGCTCTTTCAAGTGAGCCACAGCATAATCACACTTAGATAATGTTTTAGTCTCAAAGCAGAACTTCTCATGAGCTTTTACAATAATGACAGATTCCTACCTATCTCTGTCACATTTATTCTCTGTGCCATTACAACAAGCACATAACTACAAGCACAACAAGCAATAATGTATATAGCCTGAACTGTATTTTTGTTAATATATAAAGCATGTTTGAAGGGAAATGCTTAAAAAAACAATTGATTGCAAATATTTTGTTATTATATTTTGTCATTATAACTTGAAGCTTAACCTTATGTTGCTCTGTAGGTGCTCTCTGAGTCACAGCCTACTGTTGTTTTTCTGTGGGCGGGGGAACTCACTCATGGATCTGAGCATCAGCTGATGCAGATGTAACTATTATGTTGTCATGTATTTGTCCTCAATAAAATTAAACCGTTAATTAGACTGCTACATTCACTGAAGTCACTGTGCACCAAAAGGTCCCTTACTTACGCTCACAATGAACCCCACAAACACATCGTATGCTACACATCAGTTTTAATAAAACAAACTACACAGTTATAACTTGTGACGGACATCCTTATGCTGTCAACCTGCTGCAGCTTTCTCACAGGGTGCCCCAATGTAAACTGTTTACAAAGACATTTAGTCTGGCAGTCCTTTTGTCGCGAGCTTTCACCAGCAACATAACAGCGAGTCAGCATAAAGGGGACTCGAGCTAACTTTAACTGTAAATGTCCCATTACTTCCACTGTTAGTCCCTGTGGAGGACAGAGGACTGGAGCTGGAGCTGGCTCTAAAGCGGTGAGGTCACTGTTCTTGTGATGCTCTGTAGGAACAAAAATGATGAGGTCTCTTAAAGCTGAAGATTACCAGAAAAAATAAGGTAGACCTGGTAACTCATTAGGATGCACTTTTGGAGTTTGTTTTCATACAGAGGCAGATCAATGTGGCGGGTCAGGGGCCGAAACCCCCAAAGGGGCCCCATTGGCCTACTGCAACCAAATGTATAAAACAACACTTAAAACTAAGTATAAGTTTAAAAACAAAGTGGCCTCTAGTTTTTGAGTCTATAATTATGTTTTTATTTTTTGTAAAGTTTACATGTAAAAGTCTATTATAGATAGAGAACTATGTGCTGTAGAAACACATGAATCTTTGTTGTACCATTGTAAAGATACAGCCCTTCAGTGTAAACTGCAGGTTGTGTGGAACAAAACTTATAGCTATGGCTACATTAGGTTCATATCAAACTGAAATTGTTGACAAAACAGTAAGTCCATAGTTAAATCAAACAGCAAAGGTATCCAAAAAATGACAAGCAGAAACAGGGTCAAAACAGGTAAGGGTCAAACACACAGTAGCTAAGAGGTCACTGGAGAAAAAGGCTTGAAGGCTGACACAAGAGGACAGGACAATCAGGCAGAGAACAATGGGAAGGAGGCGAGTAAATACACACACTAGGGAGGGGAGACAGTTAGACACAGGTGAAATACAAAAGGGCGAGGCAGGCAATCACACAGGTGGGAAGGCAGGCAAATACCAGGAAATGAAGTTACATAAAATGAGACAAGGTGAATACCAAAATAAAACAGGAAATGACTAAAAGTTAAAACAAAACATAACATTAAGGGACTGAGCAATGGCTACATGACAATTTTCCAGCACATTTGAGCCCCAGCCCCTCTGTTGCTCTCCAGGGAGCCCTGCAAAACAAGTACACTTTATTATTATCCCAGGTTATCCCAGGACATGTTTCTGGACATTGGGCTGACTGGAATACTGATGCAGAAGGTCAAGACTATGAATGAAATCCATTCTCAAATTCAAGATGTTGCTCTTGATATGCTAAAGTCCGATTAGATCTGGGGAATATCAGATATTGTATTGTATTGTTGTAGTTGCATTAAATTCCAGCTTTGGTTATTGTAAATATGAGGCATTAAGATTAAGCTTTAGTTTAACTCCTGGCAAAAAAGTTATATAACAATATACACTCTCAATGTTTTGTAATAAAAATAGTGGTAATTTGCGTACTTATTTTTTATTCTTTATGAGAAATAAACGGAACTCTTGGTTGCAGTAGTCAACTGCCTCACCAGATACTAAATCTAAATACACTCTCACATCATTCTCATTATCTTTCAGTCCAAATGGTGTCCATAAAAGCCACATTTTACCGTAATCACGGTGAACAAAAGCCCTCCTGGCTGCAGTTACACATTGTCTTCTAAATCCCAGTCTGTGCTGTAAAACTCAGGCATCAATGTGAGTGTGACTGCACACTGTGCTCTAAAAACTGGCTTTTTGGACACATCTGGTGGTCTTCTGAAAACAGCAGAACAGAGAACTGGCCAATACAACACATCCTCATGTAGAAACATAACTAAACAAAGCAAACAAAAGGGACTGAGCAATGGCTACACCAGTTTTAAAGGGAAGAGCAAATGAGTCTGTGAGAGGACTAACAACATTCAGTCTTAGCTGAATGGTCCAAGGTGTTTTTAATGCTACAGTCAAAATACATTTACCAAACTATTTATTTCAGTTTTGGTGACACAGTCTAACCGTTTAAAAGCACATTAAAGACTGTCCCCTATTTAAACTTACAATGGCTCTGTGCAGCCACAGAAGTCACTAAGTTATATGCACTTACTATGTACTGTATATGTGTACAGTGAGTGACGGCCACAGTCAATGAAGAAGTAGTAAACTTTGTAAAACAATATGAGAAGACAGATGCTGAGAAACGCCTGAACCTGATACACACTAATTTACAGAATAATCACTCTCAGGCTCTCAAAGTTTGTTCGGACTTGTGGCAGGTGAGTCACACACTTGGTGTAAAGTAAGAGCTGACTGTCCTGTGTGTTTGAAAATGTTTTTTCCTTTATTTGAGAGGATACCAAACGGACAAGTAACAATGTGAGAGACCCAATGACCCAAGCAGTAATTTAACCCATGTCTCCTGAGTATATGGTACACCATCTACCTTGTCAGCCTCCTTAAAAATGTTTTCTTATGGAACAACAATCTACAAGTGGACCTCAGAGAAAAAAATTATGTTTAAATTAAAAACAATTGAACCAGAATTTTGTAGAAAATTAAGTTTTTCATGATGCGTTTCATATGAGATTTCTTGTCAGCCACAGACCACACGTTATAGTGTTTTTCAGCTCTGTTGTGAGCGGAGAGTCTGTCAATAGACATGACACCCATAACTCACTGGTGAACGTCAATTGACTCTTAGTTTTTTATCATTCCCTATCATTTCTCAGGCTGTAAAGAATGAAGTTCCTAACCATTTGTCCACTGCGCACAGACACAGGGCTGTAATACATTTTAAGTCCTGATGAGTTCTGCGGTCCTTTTTTAAGCTCCAAACTTCAAAAGTGATGATGGAGGAGTCGGAGGCTAAAATTAGACGAATGCCTTCTGCATATTTTATCGGCGCTCGTCATGTAAAACTGAGTTAGTGAGAGGTCAGCAGTCCAGCACTGAGCGCAACTCATGTCCCACTGCTGCCACCTGCAAATGTCAGATGTGCTTTGTGTTGTCTGCTGTAGTTCGCCTGCATGCCACGAGGTGTATGAGGTTATTTTCACAACATTCAGAGACTGACCTAGGTCAACTAAGGCAGTTTAGCAATAATTATATCCAGGTGTTTGTCTATTATATTTAACAATCTTAATGTATTTAAACAGTCTCATCCAATGTCCTTACAACTACATAAATCTCATCAGGAAACATTACATTAACATTCATTTTCCACAGTTACATAGTGATACTTTAAATTAGACCTGAAATAGCAGTATCAAATCTAGTACTTTTGTTTTTTTAAACCTAGTGCCCCAACTAAACCTAATTCCTTTTCTTCCACCATTTATTTATGTTGATGCAGCTATTGATCAAGCTCACAAGGAAATTATGTCTCCAGGCTTCAATGCGAGTAGGTGGCCCGGGACATTAATCAGGAAATCGATGGCGTTGTCGATTAAGCGCTGTGTTTGGAAAAAAAATTGCCATGTGAAGACTCAGTTGGATTGGAGTGAGACGCTGCACTTATTCTGCACTTTACACCTCCTCGCTTCACTTTGTAAAGACTTTGAAGTGTCGGCTGCACATTGTCTTTATGCGCTATAATTGGACGCCATCTGTAAGACACTCTGTTCATTGTTATACAGTTGATGAGGCTGAGGATTTCCTGGCAACAATTTCTGTGACAAATATTAAAAGCAATACTATGTAAAGGTGCATTATGTGATTCTGTAGTTTGCAGTTAAAGTGGAACACAACAGGCTAACATTTTATTCACGATTTGCATTTATCTTGAAGAAATACAGAAATAAAACTCCATAGAACCCACTTTTTGATACTTCCTGATTTGAAAGGTGTCCAGAGCGGACAAACTGGGCACTGCTTTAGGAGAAGCACATGTTTGTTTTTAAGCACACATTTTTAATGAAGGCTATGTAATTATCTTAAATAAATTTACCCAGGTCTCCTGAAATAAATACCTTAAATAAATAAATTTTGGTTGATAAAGATTTGAAATCATCTTGTGACTTATTCCCACTGTGTTTATACTACACAAGGTTTGACCAAAGTATATATTTATGAGTGTGTCATTTGTGGCCTGATGGCGGAAGTGCTAAATGCATTTTCACAACAAACTTGTCCATTTTTGAGAATGTAAACAGTCAGTAGTCCTGCAGAAACATGCAGCTGTTTCCAAACAAATCCAGTTGAAGAATGTACAATGGTAATTTCACTTAAAAATAAATAAATAGTGCCTTTAACTTCCATGCACATATAAATGAGAGGGAACTAGTGCTGCTAATGTATCATGCGCAGGTCTTGGACTTGATTCAAACTCAATACTTGTTTTTTTTTTTTTTTTTGTCTCGTCTACAAATGAGAGAGTTCCCAGCACTACTATAAAACACTGGATTTTCTGACAACGTGAACTAAGAACCTGAGATGGATCCTTTTATGGATGAACCTGTAAACTAACAAACATTGGCGCATTTGCTTCCAATCCAAATTCTAATATTGTCCCAGCATCATAAGGTAAGGTTTTTAGTTCAAACATTATACATTAACAGCACATGGCCATGAACAAACAGACCACATATGGCTTGAACAATGATCAAGACAATAATAATGCCATTGTTTAGGTGACGTTGAGGTTGTCTTCTTTTTCCTTTTTTTTTCCCACATGGCATCATAAGACTCTTTGACACGCAATGACTCACTGGTGCCTCTCCATCCATCTGTCAGAACACTGGTTTCACTTTTTCCATCTGCCAGTCTGTGCTTTTGTCTTTTTCTGCCTGCTATCTCTCTCTGTTTCTCTGGACATTTTCAAACAGAGCAGCTGTCACAAGCGGCGCAAGCCTCGCTTTAGCGTCTGGACGTCTAAAAAAACAAACTCACATTTCAAGTCGGCGCCCAATATGGTTCCAGAAAAAATACTCCAAAAACTCGTCACGTTCCCATCATCTTTAGTGACTTCGCCTTGGACACTGGAGTTTTCTCCTAGTCGCAATACATCTCTTTCCCGTGCTTTGAAAGTGTCCTTGTTAGGATGTTGTCCTGTATGTGCAGTGAAAATACCTGATTGCACCAAATCTGTCAGGCAGGATCATTATCTCCGGAAAGTTTCCCACCGTGAGCAGCTGGGAAATTGTCAAAAAACATCTTGTTGTGGATGCAAATGAACCTCTTTGAACTCACTTTATGTATGTAGGTGTTTATGACTGTCAATCATCATTAAGATTTTGAGAGTCTAGCAAATAGTGCACCGGCACTCATTCCAAGTCACCTTCTGTTTGTGAGCAGCAATCATGTGCAATCATGTACAAAAGGCTGGTGATATTTACTTTAGACCCTAGTAATTTATTGTAAGAAGCTTAGTGCATATAGCATCAAATGTAGAAGTAGTCACTCAAGTCAAATACATTTGTCTCTATAGGTTTTCTTTAGTTAATAAGGGGTTTACACAAAATCGTGATGGATCAAAATTACAGTTCCCAGGACAAGAAGAAATATAAATGTGTACTATTATTCAGCAATTGCAAGGGACTGACCAAAACATTCTGCATTATATTAATAATAAATCTTAGCATTCAGCCAAAAGCATTGGGAAGCAATCATTTTAAAAACAAGCACTTATTTAGGATTTTCCCTGTTGTAGGAATGTAGGAAGGTTTCTTGTAGGGATGTTAAAAAAAAGATTGTTATTAATCATTTTTTAACTGCAGTTGCAACAGCATCAGTGTGCAGAACAAAGCAGACATTAAGTTAGCAAACATTTAAACAAAGCCAATTTCCAGTGGTTGATCTGTATCATATTCAAAGTGTTCTATGGATACAATCAGATTTTGAAAACTTAAATACACTTCAATAAGTTCATTTAAATACAGTTTTATTCAGCCTGTATCATGTTTGTTTTACAAATCAAAGCCTCTTTGCTGAGTGGATAAAACCACACGAGTATCAGAGTAAACACATGGCACTAACTCACACGTCACCAGTTTCTCCGGGGCTGTCCCTCTTTCTTTAACGTCACTTCACAATCAGTGGTGTGTCTTTTATGCGATCGTTTATCGTCACATTCTTCCAGTGAAATCCTCTTTTTTTGACGGTGGCGCAGTGACAAATGTACAAAGCTTCCCCGCTGTTCACTTGACTGTTAGTTGGGAGACGTATGTGACGACTGCTCCCTGATGTTTAACTTGTGACATATTTGGAGCGCAAGAGATGTGGAGGACTCTGAATTAATAACATTTTAACAGCTTTAGAGTGACGTGCTAAGATCGCAAAATGCAAATAGACCAAACAGGAATTAAAGTTAGACCTGATAAAAAAAAAAATATTGATTTGCTCGTTCACAAGGTTTCCCACAATTCATCATGAAAAGTATCAACATTACTAATCATTATCATTACATTACACATTAAATGTAAAAACAAAAAAGGTTGTCATTGAATAGGTTTCAACTGAATCGTACACCCTTTTGGTCTATGTATATGAAAGTGTTGTATTATTTTATGTTTATTTTTCATGGGCAGAAATAAACTTAAACTGAATACTCAATCAATAATCAATCACACATTATAGCACTTTACAACAGCAAGAGCTGAACTATGGTGCTTTCCATAAGCCATAAGAGCAATAATACAAAGGAATTTGGAGCAAGAAAAACAATAAACGAGTTATTAGTCTAAGCAGAGAGGCCTAGACTTTCCACTCCCCAGACACTTCCTCCAGCTCTTTTGGGGGAATACAAAGGCTTTCCCAGACCCGCTGAGAGACAGAGTCCATTTATAGGCGGATTTTCCAGGGTTGGCGCGTGGGTCAGGACCTCTCCTTCTCAAGTAATGTCCCCGTCATATAATATTTGTGACAATATAGAGTTGTATAAGCCTCATGTACAATAGAAAATACACAACCCCCCTGTCATTTCTCCCACAGTCCACTGCTCTGGTGCTGTCCCGCTGCCGCTCAACTGTTATCTTCTCTTTACTGTGAATGACTGTAGATTTACTTTGGTAAATTTTTCACTCAAAACTTTTACAGTTCATGCAGTTTATATTGTGAGTAATACACATTTGTATTTGCCACCCTCTGCACTGTAACTGTGTGGTTAATGTTGGCTATTTTTACATGTTTTAGACAGAAAGACGAGAGAAAAATACAATTGTATTTATTAAGCTATAATTAAAACATTTTGTAAGGAGCTTTAAACTAGTGTAGCTCTATAGAACCTTAACCTCTACATAGAAACTTTTTTGTAATGCAAAGAATGATGAAAAACAGAGAAATAGAGAGGCAGGGAGATGAGGGGAAGCCTGTCTGTTGACCACTTGTTAGTGTTTAATGGAGTTTACATCAGAGATGATGATTAATACAGAGATATAAAGTTCAGGCCGCCTGTATCCGGAATCTTATCCTTTCGGTCATGACCATAGGTGAGAGCAGGAACGTAGCTTGACCAGTAAACCGAGAGCTTTAGCTTAGCTCCTTCTTCACCACGACAGACATACATTATCAGCATCACTGCAGAAGCTGCACCGATCCGTCTGACAACCTCTTGCTCCATCCTTCCCTCATGAACAAGACCCCTAGATACTTGAACTCAAGGCAGGAGCTCTCCACCAACCTGAAGGGGGCAAGCCACCCTTTTCCAGCTGAGAATCATGGCCTCGGACTTTGAGGTGCTGAGTCTCATCCCAGCTACTTCACACTCAGCTGCAAACCGTCCCAGTGCAGTTGAAGGTCCTGACTGGAGCCAACAGGACAACATCGTCTGCAAAAGGCAGAGATGAGTTCCTGTGGTCTCCAAACCAGACTCCCTCTGGCCTCTGGCTGCGCCTAGAAATCCTGTCCATAAAGATAATGAACAGGACCAGTGACAAAGTGCAGACCTGCCGGAGTCCAACATGCCCCAGGAAAAAGTCTCCAGATCCACAAAACACGTCACACAATGATTGTCTGTGCCTCTCACATCTTAAATAAATACAATTTTAGAGTAGACAGTACTTTTATGAGAATGTTTTATTTCAGTTTTTTTTATCTCTTTTTACTTTTTACCTTTTATTTGCTGGTTTGGAGTACTTTCTTTAAAAAACAAAAAGCACCTTTAGAGCATTGTGCACACATGCGGGAAAATTGCAGGAGGAACCTTGACTGACCTCCAGGACATTTACAGGGCACCGATTTTAAAAAGGGCCCCTTGAGTTCAAATTATTCTCGTCCAGCTGCAGATACATTGTCCCCAAATGTAGGACAAATAAATATAAAAACTCTTTTAGATTTTAGGGTTTAGATCACATCCCTATCACGCCCTTCCAAATGTCACTGTCGCTGCCCACGTGAGCTTTAAAGTAGACCGACAGAGCCCCCGGTCGGAGCACTTTTCAACACCCCTCCCAGAGACTCCGAAAAGGCCGGTTACTCTGCATTCGGCCCATAAGCACAAATAACAGTGAAGGGAAGCAACCCTCTCATTCACCAGGGTGAACTCCTAACACGGAATCTGGCATGAGGGAACCATAATTATCTGGTTTCTATTTCACAAAATCTTAATAGCCCCCTCCACATTTTTCATTTGTAAGTCCATATAAATAATTATTTTTCCCATGTTGAGGTGTTGAGGTTGCCAGATGGGGTATAAAACCATGAAAAATATGAAATATAGAAATCTGTCATATTCTGACACAGTGTTGTGATCTCAGCCTCATTGTGTTTGTAATTTTTGACATGGAAACAAGCGTATCACACCTGCATTAGCACTGCATATCAATCAGAGTCAGAGATGCGGCTTGTGAATTTGAACCATAGGGGGCATTCCTCAAGTGTTAACTTCCTCAAAACTGTTGTTAAAAGATCTATTTTAGAATTACCTCTGAAATGGTTTGGTTTAGCAAAGTTGTAGGAAACTGATCAACAGAAACAGATCAGTGTTTCTGCAGTGCAGCGTGCTTTTGTGTATTTAGGCTATGCAAATTAGCCACAAGGTTGGCGCACTTTTATTGTCTTTTAATAAGTCTTGTGTGCAGTCGGAATAATGAGACTGGGTCTATGAAGACAGATATGGATAAAAAAGGGTTACTATATTTTCGAACCCAAAAAACAGTAGGTGGTGGTATTTAAAGATTATTATTATTATAAACAATTAAAAACCATAAACTGATTGCACTGATTAGCATTAAAAAAACTTTTACAAACAATCTACGAAATGCAGCTATTCCTTTACTATGTTGTATTGTATTGTTCCTGCAGCTCGTTTGTAAATCACAACTTTCTTTCTGGCTGATGATCAAACAGTAGACGCTGGAGTGCTTAAGAACCAATCATTATTGAGCAATAGACGTAAGGAACACTCTTTTTCAATTGGTTAATATTCCCATCGCCACGGTAACTCTGTGACTGACGTTCAGAGAGAAACGTTGCAAACACAATGCGCTGCTTTGACTCAAGCAATGGTTAAAAATAGGAACATTTGAGACAGGGAGAGGGCAAAGCCAGGACATTTGAGTGTTTTTGTGGATATTCACCGGGACACAGGCATTGTCTGGGACTGTCCCGTGTAAATCAGGGCTTAAACTAAAAAGTATTCAACCTAAACTGCAATATTTTCACACTAAGGGTAATACATTCTACTGCTGCTTCGCCGTTGTTGTTTTGTATTGGCAAAAAAATAAAAACATACATTAGAATAACATTTTTAAATCAATTAAAATTGTAAATTGTCTAAAACATAATAAAAAAACAGTTGGAAATACCATTGCTTTTGTTTCAGCAGTCGCTCTTTCTGATGAGGAAATGGTCTATAGGTAATTGCAAATTTATATTCAAGTCAACATTATTATAAAGAGAAAATACCATTCATACCGTTCAGACCCTTCGAACTGTGACACGTGTAAAATGCACAGGCCTAAGATCTAAAAACCACAGCGGTGCAGCAGCAGGGCACTTCCCATTAGCGTATAGAGTAATGGCTACAACAGAGAGTTTTTTTTTCCTCGCCCTCTAATGTGGAACATCATTCTTTAAATGTAAATATCCTATTACGATTCAATAGATGGGGAGAAAGGGGATGAGCATGTGAAAGCAACGTGCTGCACCTGCCTACGAATACTAAACATGTGATATATATGCGCCAAGGCCAGCATACCTCCCGAATAGAGAGCCCACACTCTGTCTGTGGCATTTTAATCCAGTGTGAAGATTAAAGTTCTAATCCACCTTCATATGAGATCGTTCCATCTACAGTGCACCCCTGTCGTTATTGAGCACTTTCATAAATGATATGTTTTGATAAGTTTGATAAGAACACAATAAAGTGAAGATTTACTGCTTGTTATTCTTCCTTGTTATACAAAGAGGTTCTTATATGTCAAGTGTGTGTTTAAACAGAGAATGTCATTGGCTACAAATGTATGGAACAAATTGCAATTTTACATAACCACTTTATTTGTCTGCACCTACACACATGAAAATTACCTACATGCACTGAATATGAATTATGCCAATGGGAGAAGCAGTCAGGGCAGGGCATTTCCATGTGGAATTTGTGTGTCCTCTTAGTGTCTGTGTGTTCTCCTACCACCAGAAACATGGACTGTAGACACAGAGCAAGTGAGAGATCTCCGCTGATTATAGCCCTGTTCTGACTCCACACTAAAGAACAACACAAGATTTTAAACGTCACACATAATTTTAGTGTCTCTGGATTTGAAAAAGGTATGCCTATTTTGCGAAATTTATTGAAAGAGAGAAAGTGTATTATTTTGCAATGACCAACTTTGCAGGTGACCTGACTGTCAGATACGTCTGCTCCACAGAGCATAGTCTGCTCCACAGAACATAGTCTGCTCCACAGAACATAGTCTGCTCCACAGAACATAGTCTGCTCCACAGTACTATCCAGGAGGGCTCCTGTTGAAAGTGTTTGTAAAGGGTAGGTTCTTTCAATAAATTCTTGTAAGTGATTGGATTGGAGTGGAGTTTTATCCAATCAGAGCAGCGCCATGGTCACTACGTCTTCAAACCAAAAACACAGCCAGACCTGTCAGTGCTGCCACATCATTGGACACAACGAGCCAGTTCTTTGTTTGAATCAGATCTAGATTGATTTTTGCGAGTTTGTAAACTCAGAAATCACACAAGAATTGATCTGTAGCTCAAGGTTAATTTACAGGGGCCCCTTTGGGAGAATCAGTGCTCGTCTGAGACACTGAGAATAGCACCCTACTGGTATGAATGCGCTCCATTTTTATAATCCACCCTTATTCAAATGGGAATTGTTTGCCAAAGTGTGTTTTATTAAATCCTCACGTCTTTGGATCCACTTGGCTGGATCGTGGAGCGGGATGAGGCACTGTCACAATAACAATCTCGCCTGACTCAAATTAAACTCCAGCCAATTTCAGCTAATCTCATTTAGTAATTTTATATTCAAACTCGGATACTTTTGAATGTGTTTAACAAGTTAGACGGCAAAAGTGCATGGGATGAATCGCAAAGTAGAGCCCATGTTCAAACATTAATGCATAAATGATTCTGAGTGCTTTTAGCAATTCACCAACTACTTATGTACAAATTACACTTTGATCATCTCCAGGGTTTAATTGCTATTAAACATACAAAAGTGCACTTCTATTTCCCACATTAAAGTCATTGGAGGCATTTTCATTTGACATATTGCCAGAGCTTTTTTAATTGCACAATTTTGCACAAAGAGTCTTAATAACAAGAAAGGAATATTTGCATAACACAATGTACAACAACCAGTAAATACTTTCTTTTGGCCACATGTGCTACTTAAACTCTAGCTTCATATGAAACAGAATTTGTCTTTTCATGATCGTATTTGGATTTCCTTTGTAAAAAAAATGGATAGTGAGCTGGTAAAATAAGATGGGATTTTTTTTTTAGGGTGGCTTTACATTAAAAGCTACAGAAGCGACTAAAGGGACAGGCGACCATTCATTTCCTATTCGCACAAGCACAAGAGAGCAACACATGACGCAAGCGAGACGAGTTACGCAAATCCAGCGACGCAAGCGCAGATTTCAGTTGAGAAGAGCTCAACTTTATGCAAATGAGGACAGCCAATCACAGAAGAGGATTTGAGAGACACCTGAGAGGAACTGATCCAGACAAAACTGTAGCAGCTGGATCCTCCCGCCTCCTGCTAAAGACTTGTGAGGGCTGGAAACGCAAAAAACTGAGCTATGGAAATTAATTTTGTCACTCACACTTTCTCTGTAAACAATGTACCAGCTTAAAATGTTATATACTTACTCTCATGATCTAACAATCTAACAAAACTGGGGGAAAAAATCTGCATTAAATAGTAATGCAGATTTTTTTCCCCAGTTGTTTCCATTATGTCATTAACAGCTTATATGCATTTCATCTCTATTTCAGTGTCCTTATATGTGACTACTGATTTATCAAATTCATCACTACAGAAACAAAGACTGCAATGAGCTACAGTAAATTGGAAAGGTTGTCAATCTCAGCTGATAATAAAAAACAGTGACACTGAGCTGAATACAGTGTCCTCAAGCTTTTCTGTGTTTTCTTCGATTTGTGCACTAGAAGTGTCCATTTTAAATTCTATTGTTTGGGTCATGTGCAGCTCAGAGCAAAACCGATGGTCAGGAAAAGCCAAAGACGGCAAAGTTTTCAAGGGGATTACAGGCAGACTTTGTCAAACAAGCCAGGACAAGGAAATCACTTTCACTAATCCCGCTCTGTGATGTCCGCCACACAAAATCTCCCTTTCATCAGCAATAATTGAACAATGAGCAGGCTGCCATTGAGCACGAGTCATTTTTTATGCCCCCAGCATTTTGACTTTCAAAGTATCTCGTCATGTCGTCTCCTTTCAGTCTGCGATCTGGAATGTGCGCTGTCGGGCCCAGCTCCTGCATATTGCATGAAGCTGGATATTCTCTGTGCAGGAGATCTGTCTTTATCTAATGCTGTCAGTTTAAGTTAAACAACTGGTCCCATTCTTAAGACCATTTTATTCTCCATTTCTATTTGATTTATATACAATGACCTACCGCACTAATAAGGTCCGAGGTGGTAATGTTTGCAGATGAATATTTGCTTTGCGGATGGATCCACCCAAAGCACAAATGGAAGAAAATGGTGTGCTGTATTACCGATTGAAGCACTCCTCATTTCTTTGTGCAAGCCAGAAATAAGTTTGTCATTTGTCATTTATCCCACAGCGGAGAAACTGTCTGTCAAACTCTGTATGGGTGGAGGAGGTAGTAGCAATAATTAATTGATCTTTCTCTTGTAGAAGGTAAAATAAGCATTTGTTGCATTGTTGGGGACAATAACTCATTCAAGCTTCTGCATTTGTGTAGTGTGCATGCATCTAAGTGAAATTATAGTATTATAGTTTTAGTATTTACTAAAATTAGACAAAAGGACACCCAAAGCTATAATAAGCTATAATATAATAAAAGCGATTATTATATTCAAAGAAACCCACAGTGTCAATTATCAAGCAGCACATTTCGGGCACAATATAATGGCATGCATTTTTTATTTTATTTTGGCAAGAACAATGACAAATGCGACAGAGGATTTTCTATTATCATTGTGCTTATGAGTTGGCTAAATGAGACCTTAGGTAATAAATGGTTTTAGTACAACAATTATACTTGGGAGTCTCTCTACAAACAGACAGCTTTGGTGCCATCAGTGAAATTGTTCAAGCTGCTGACCTGTTGTGAAAAACTGTACAATTAGCACTGAAGGCTAATTAATAAAGCAACAATATGTAAATTTATTTTTGATATTTTCCTGACATGAAACAGGGAAAGTAACCTTCTTGTTCAACATAATCACTTTGTAACTCCATGAATTTGCCCCAGCATTTGTCTGCTTTATTTTAGTTGTGGTGGGAATAGATACTGAAAAAAGTCAATGTAGTAATTCCTGTAGTAAACACACCATTACAACCATATATTTATTATATTATATATTACTGTATCTATATAATTTAGCTAACTTCATTTATTACTGGGGTTTATTAATACAAAATCCAACAGCATCATTTCCTTTGACCTTGTGCATCATGTAATTCTCAGTTTCTCGCTGAAGTTAGTGAAATGTTGAAGGGCAGCTTGAGTATTGCTTGTGCATTTACAAGGCAGGACAGGTTGTTAAAGTTGATACATTTAGGCTTGTTGTTTAGTCTTGTTTTTTTCCCCAGCAGCAGGGACTTCTAAGACCCCGCCGTCTTCACACGGGACTTTGCCTGCGGCACTTTAAACCCCCTCCACGTCACGCGCTCACCTCACTCCTTCCGTTCCCACTTGGTGTCTGTCACTCTTTTTCCTTCTTTGTCTCTGCACCTTCTTTTTTTCCCCCTTCTCCGTTCGGTGTTCGGTTAGTGGATCCCTCAAGTCTAGAGCCGACCACTTCCTTTGACACACACACACACACACACACACACACAAAAGCCTGTCTGTCATCCTCAGCGCTGACAGGATGAGGCCATGCGCGCCCAAAACTTGAGTGGCTCCGATGTGTTCCACTGTGTACATATGCACACAATGCAGCAGTGTGAGGACATTAAGTTTGAATGCAGAAACTGGAGCCTGGCCATAAATTACTCAATGTCGAAATTTTAAATTGCCATGTGCATGTGAAGTAGACAAGCTGTGTACAAGAAAACTACAAATACAATAAGTCTGACACGTTAAGTCTTTGTACTAACATCAGGCTCTTGTACGTAGCTCTTTATTACTCTAAGAGGTCGGCAGTTACATGAGAACCTAAAGGAGGCACCATAATTTGGTAAAATGTTACTGTCTCTTAAAAATTAAACAAAAATTGTCACTGTATTTTTATTTAAAAGTAGTAAATTTTCCATAATTTGATTTGATTCACATTCTTTTCTCATTCTGTCTCACTGAAAGGCAAAAAATAATGAGACAGGTGTAATAACATAATAATTGACAGTAAACAGTAAATGTGTCGGACATACAGAGATGTGTGGGTCCTGATGCTGTTGTATAATACTAAAATCAGTTCTCACTTAAGTCAAGCCAAAAGAAAGAACAACTATGCTACATGTTTTTTACTCAAAATAACTGAAAAGCTGAAGAACTGAAAAATGTTATTTTCTTATGGCTGTTGCAAAATCCAACTAAAACCTATTCACTCAGCTTACATTGGCTTCTCATTTCATCGCTATAACAGTGGGACCTGCTAAATTTATTTTATATGTAATCTAATTCTTACAAAAGGAAATGCAAGGCTCTGGACTTCGACTCGTCACACTGGTGCTACTCAGGTATATAATGACTTGACAGCTGGATTTCAAGGCTCTGATTGGACAGAAACACTCATTAGGTGTGAGCTGTCACATGAAACTGTGTTGTATTATTGCAATTAGCTGTACTTTGGGATACAGTACGAATAATGGGATTGATAATATCATGATACATTTGGGATATGTCTGGCTTTCTCAAAACCATCTGGCATATTTTTCCTACAACAGCAGCAGTACAAACACTCTTTTGTATAGACATTAGGGATACTTGCATTGTGAGATAAAGTTGTCAAAGGAGGACAGAGCCACAAGGTGATTGTCCCGTAGTATTGCACCTTCACGACTAAACACTGAAGAAAGGGGAGCAGCTGGACAAATTGCCTGGTTGACTTTGCTGTTGGCTTCAAGGGCATGTGCTCCATCCTTACTTCTGTGTCGGTGCGGCTTGACTGGTGCAATGAAACAAAAACGTTGACACCTTGTTTCAACAAATGAGAAATGACAAATGCATAAATCATTCAGGCTCTGCCGCGTAGAGATTTCAGCTTGACACAGTCCCGGCCTGTTTGATGCTCCACTGATGAAAACTTTCCCCCAAACCCCACGGAAGACGGGTGTCACCCCGGCCTGCCGATGTGTTCAAATAGACCTGACTGCCTATTACAAGCCGTGATGCCTAACATCGTTATAAATAATAACTTTTTCCAGTAACGAGAAATCTAACGAATTACTATTTCCTCCGTTACAACGTCGTTGCCATTACTGACAATAAAATGCATCCTTACTATTATTGTGCTCACTGAAGTGGTTTTTGTCCAAGTAGGCTCTCTCTCATCCACAGGACCACCAACAGTGGTGGGTCGGTCACAATCGAGCCGGTTCATCCTTCTCTTAAAAGTAACACGAGGCAGAAGGACATGATGATATCGGCGCTACAGGTGCTTCCTGCAGTGAGTCGACGATGTCACGTGCTGCTGTGTAACCAATTATGTCATCACCACCAATCAGGCCGAGAGCAGCGTGCACTCATACACAGGTGCACTGAACGGGACAGAGGCCATATTCAAAAGGGAGTGACAGTAGGAAAAGAAGCAGCAGTGGAAGCATTTTAATAACTGAGAACACACAGAGACAGAATGCAGAAATTTCAAGATTAAGGCATTGTGTTACAAGGGTCTATTAAATTATTTAGTAACTTTAGTACAGATACAAATTAAATGAAAACACTAAATTTGACTGAATATAAAAGGTGTCTCTCACATTGTCCACCAACAACATTAAAATAGTTTAGATCAGTGAGCAATGTTTTTTTATAATTTATTCTATTCCATTCCATTTCCTTTTTGACATATTGGATTTTATATATTTTTTTATTAATACAAAAGTTACTTTCACCGGTAATTAGTTACTTTTATAATGATATAACTCAGTTACTAACACAGTTACTATTTGAGAAATGTAACTAGTAACTATAACTAACTTTTTTAAAGTAACGTGCCCACACTGATCACGAGGTTATTTAACCAATCTGAGCAACACCATGTTGTTTACAAAGTGAAATTAACAGTTGCTTGATCGTTTAGCCCAAAGCCGGCCCATAACTGTCAGTACTGTCACATCATTGGTCCCAAACAGCCATGTTATCTCTGTTATCTCACTTGTTTACTACTTTCAGTCTCAATTACCGTATCTTCATTTTCCATTTTTCCTTCTGACTTAGCTCCCTGTTAGGTGAATAGTTTAACACTAGGGTTAGGGGTTAGGGTTAGTTTGATTAGGGTTAGGGTTACTTTAGGGTTAGGGTGAAACATTAGTTTGATTGTTACTAATGTTTACGCCCTTACTTTGAAGTTTTATATCAACGAAAAAGCATGACTGTAAAATATTAATATTACTGCCCAAGAATGCCATAACCACAAATTAATGTGTCAAAAATAAGAGGTAAATACTAATTAAAGGCTATTTTAAAATAACTCTAGACTAAATATCCATCCATCCATCCATCCATCTTCTACCGCTTATCCGGGGCCGGGTCGCGGGGGCAGCAGTCTAAGCAGAGAAGCCCAGACTTCCCTCTCCCCAGACACTTCCTCCAGCTCTTCCGGGGGGATACCGAGGCGTTCCCAGGCCAGCCGAGAGACATAGTCCCTCCAGCGTGTCCTAGGTCTTCCCCGAGGTCTCCTCCCGGTGGGGCATGCCCGGAACACCTCCCTAGGGAGGCGTCCGGGAGGCATCCGAAACAGATGCCCGAGCCACCTCAGCTGGCTCCTCTCGATGTGAAGGAGCAGCGGCTCTACTTTGAGCTCCTCCCGAGTGACGGAGCTCCTCACCCTATCTCTAAGGGAGTGCCCCGCCACTCTGCGGAGAAAGCTCATTTCGGCCGCCTGTATCCGGGATCTTGTTCTTTCGGTCATGACCCAAAGCTCATGACCATAGGTGAGAGTAGGAACGTAGATCGACTGGTAAATCGAGAGCTTTGCCTTACAGCTCAGCCCCTTCTTCACCACGACAGACCGGTACATCGCCCGCATTACTGCAGAAGCTGCACCGATCCGTCTGTCGATCTCACGCTCCTTCCTTCCCTCACTCGTGAACAAGACCCCGAGATACTTAAACTCCTCCACTTGAGGCAGGAGCCTCAAGTGGAGGACTAAATTAGACAAATGACACCTAAAATATAAAAATGAGCAGTCGCTCTCAATGACCACTAATTTTATAACAAGTCCAGAGCCTGCAAACTCCACTGTCAAGCTCAGTATTTTCACAGAAGTGTAATTCAAGTCCTTTTCATTTGGTAAAACTACATTACCATGCAAAAAGAAAATTATTAATATCTTCAAGTTGCCTTTTGTGAACAGCACAAAGTGGAGACTAAATATAAAAAAAAAATATTTTTAATACATTCCATTACATGATAAAAACCCACTCAACCACAGAGGAAGACCAACAGAATTAAGGTTTAGGTAACACTGAGCTTAGAGCTTTTAAACCCAATATTCAAACCAATAATACACTCATTGCAATTTATACACGAGCGGCTAAAATCAATGCATTGACGCAAACCCAATGAATAACACATTAAAGCTTTATTGTTGTTAAATTACTAGTATTATTAAGCTTGACCTTAATACTGCAAGGTCAGTTCGGGGTCAAAGGCTAACATTGTTTCATTTATTAAAACAATATGTGTTTATTCTCTTAAGAATCCTATAATTTGAATCAGGATCAATAATGGGGCAACCATTAATGACTCATTTGTAAAAACTGCTCTGCATGTTGTTTAGTCTCAGACTGGTTTTAAGAAAGCTATTTAAGCCAAATGTAAATTTTATTAACTGTAGGTTGTTGACTGACATTTGTTTACGAGATACAGTATTTATGCAGCAAGAGCAATATTCCACAGATGCACAAATCTGTCTTCAAAGCCTCGCAATTATCAATTTAGCCAAACGTATAATTACTCGTCTGTGTGCCAGCCGTGTTTATTAGCATTCCTTACACAGAAATTAAATTGGCCCATAAACAATTTAGCAGCCATTAGAGCATCTCGAGAAATGATTCACTTAATGAGGGGGCGGGATGGGGATGTTGAAACGAGGAGATGAGGGGGTTGTACTGAGGAGCGGTAAATGGGGACTTTGGGGAAACAGACAATTAGATCTGTGCAGACTAAACTGCAGTACACAGGGATGGCTTGTGTACAATTAGTTTAATGAGGTGCACATGGAGCAGCCAGGCTTTTTTTTTTTATCAACAGCTTTAGATGAACATGACGCTTATAAATGAATGGTAGCAGTGAAAATATTAAGGTTTGAAAAGTCTTGTGCAAGGGATTTTAATTATGTTAATTTGACATGTAGAGATTGTTGATTGTAGTCATTAAATGGAAGCATACGTTTCTTTTTTTTCATTTTTTTAAATGCAGGATGGCAGATCATAATTATATTTAATATTTATTATCATATGCTCTGTTTAAGAAATTGTCCTCTATATATACTGTATATAAATGATATAAATTGTCCACAAGTGGTGTGAAAGATGCATGCATTTTTAATTTAAGTACATGAGCGCATAGAAAGACCAAATCAGACACTTTACGTACTTTTTATCTCTTCTTCCCGTTTGATGGACAGCATGGTCAAACCGGGCCATAACGTCCAGGTGCGTTAAATGTATTGTGTTGCGCATCACATGACTTTAAGACATGAATTACCTTTTATGTATATTTCCCTTGTGTCGTATTGTGTTTGTGTTATTCATGATGTGTATAAAGTAGATGCACTGTGAATGAATTGTTGTCAGGGGACAATCAGTGTTTTTTCTTTTATTTAGTATTTATAAAATACTCAGACCCAGTGGGAGGGCCCATTTCAAACCTTGGTAAGAGAACCAGTTACGCTGACGGTAACATGGCTGATGTGGGTCCTGTGAAGATCATTTGAAGGGATTTTTGACTCTTGACGCGCTTTGGAAGTGGCAGAATAAACATCTCTGAACACTCTATGTCTGACTACGCCAATGTGTGAAAAGAACTCTGTGACAGGTGTTATTGGGTGTTTTAAGTCCAGCATATCATAATCATCCAGTGGCATACAGTACAAAGCTGATAGCGCAAATCTCATTGGCCTATCACAGCTGCTGCACCTACCTAATGCAGCTCCTCACCTGCAGTCAATCACTGCTACGCAGCACTCATTTAAAGCACCCTCTCAACTTCCTTGTGCGGCACCCCTCCTCCACCGTGTCTCCACCTCAGCCGGAGACCCCTTCTCTTCTTCAGCCTCCACTCGCTCTCATCTTTTTACCACCACCTTGGCTCCGGGATGAAGACCACCAAACAATTTCTCTCCCACGCTATAAGTTTATTCATGCAAAGCTGTTCAATAAACATCACATTAATGCAACCATTGTCTGTTCATTGAGTCTCTCCAGGTTAAAACAGCTTGTAGCCTGTAGTCTGTGTAGGCAACTGAATACCAGGTTGCTTAGTTATGTTTTCTACCCCATCACTGACAGCACACAGAGTCAAAATAATTGTGTTTAAATATGCAGTATTTTTAGTGGCTAAGGGGATAAAGGAAGGGATTTGATTGGTGGACTTTGTAAGGTCATAAAATTGAAGCTATCGGTTGATGAGATCATACTGAAGCTGAATTTGAACATGTTACAGGAGCAGAGGATGTGTTGTATATGTATTTGATTATTTAATGTCTGCATCACAAAGCAGCTGCTTCAAAAAAACAAACTACTGCAAGGAAACAAACTTTGACACAAAAGACTAAACCTGAAACTCTAAATATGACCCTGGGGTACTAAAAGGATCCTGAGACATTAACATTTGTTGCTGGTGTGAACAGCTCAGTGCATGTAAAAACAATGTCTGATTGGAGTGGTTGGTGCTTCCAGAGGACTCAACTGTAGGTGTGTGAGAGGAATAATTAATCCTCATAACAGCTGTCTCTCCATTATTTTTTTGACTGATTGTGAAAACTAACACATACTGTATTATAAATCTGAACGGCAGAGAATCCTCAGCTGAAAACCCGGGGAATATGTTTATTTAAAGCTTTAATAAATGTATTTTTTTGCTCCCTAAAGCTAAAGTTCATTACTTTTATTGTGTCGTTTTGCTGTGAAGCTTGCTCCCATCGTTTCTACACTGTCCTGCATTTTCAACTCTCTCCCAAACAAACCTTGAAGAATCCAACTTTGACCACAAGAGATACTGTCATCACTTATTTAATAGTAAGTGAGGACTCGTGTTTTGACACCCAACTTCAAAGTATCCACATTCTATTTCATGTTGGCATTGGAGGAAAGTCAAAAGGATGCCAAATGCAAAATCCGTCACTGGGGTCAAAGCTTCTCCCCAAGATGACAGAGAGGTCGACACATTCATTGTCAGAGAAGACACACACTGCCACCTGTCCTTGAAATCCTGTTCCAAGCATTAGCTTTGTCTTTTCTATCCGCCGTGACCAGCTCTCGTTTCTCTTTAGCTGCTCTTTCATCTGTTATTTAATGGAGGATTGCCGACATAAAAGACATGGCTAGTTCGCCTTTCATCACAATGACATCATCCCTCTGGATACACCTGAGAACATGTCTCGTTCAAATTGGATCAACTCTCATAACAAGAAAATCTGTTTTTTTTTTTTTTTTGTATTATAATATAATGAGGCCCTAATTAATATGGTCAATTTATTGAATGCCATTTTATTAATGTGCACGTTGTAAGGATATAACATAAGCACTCAAAAATCACTAAAATTATATATATCTCCACACAATAGGAATCCCTTTTATTCCACACTATTAAAAACAAAAAAAAAATAAAAATAAAGTTGCAGAATCACACTGACTTTTGTTTGTATTTGACCTAGTGTTTAAGTGTTTGTATAGCTCTTAGCCAATCACAGCTCACAGAAGAAACGTAATACAGCAAAACTATATGACAGGTGGATTTAGTTTAGTTAGATTTGATGTTTCTGCAAGACATGAAGAAAGAAAGGAATGTCAGGTTTAGGTTAGGTTTATGCATTACCAACACTCGGTAAAGATTGAGCAAAGATACTACAATCAATATGTCATTATTATTTTACTTAATATTGTATTTATGCAGAATTTCTAGATTAAACAAGACTCCATTTTCTATTTTAGTGCTTTTCAGTGTCGAAGCATTAAATCAGGGTTTACTCTTGACTTGAACAAACTGTAGTTTTTGTCCTTGTTTTCTTTTTGTTAATTTTTTATTGTTCATTCACAGCCCTAACGTTTTTACCTTTTAAAGTTGCACCACATAACTTTAGCCCTAAAATATATATTCTCAAAATAATTTTGATGGTTTGTAGACGTGAGATTGGTAGACTCATGTCTACCTCACTGACACTACCGTCAGTTGGACAGAAACCTCCAGTATAACATTATTGTCTTAGGGAAAAGGAAACGCTTTATGACACAAAAAGAAATAGGCCAATACACTGGAACTTAGCAGAGTTATATTTGCACAAAATGCACTAAAATGACCCTGTAGTTTTGAAAGAAAACATCAAATATATTTTAATAATGAAAATGTCAACATATGTCCAGAACTTCAGTGATATTGGATTCTGAAAATGGATATCTTATATCTACTGACATTTGAAAACATAATTCCAGACTGAGATGTTTCTTGTGTCTCTATACATGTCAAGATCTGAGTATCCTTCCAAAAACTCATTAGATTTCACAAGAATAAAAAAAAAACTTTTGTCCAAATATCTCTTTATATTGTTATAGATTGTTTTTGTTGTCATGTTTATAACCTTGCTTTGTCTGGTGACCTTGGTGTGACTAGTCATGACACGTGCCTAAAAGTGAATATAGAATATATAGAAGTTGTATTATACCTTTACATACTTTTACATCACGCACTGAATCATTTAAGTGCTGGCTGCGTCCTCGTAAGCGTCACTGCAGTTCTTTCCCTGTTCCCTCGGCACCACTATCAGTTTCACCAAGTCGACCTCCATTTATTTTCCTGATGCTATCTGGATCACGATAAGACTTTTAGGAGCAGAGTATTTACAACAGGCCTATGTGTAGGTCCAGCTTATCAAAGCTAAAAAAAAAAAAAACATTCAATAATTCATGTTTTATCTCGATCTCTGTTTGTGTTTGGGAAAAAAAAGGTGTTTGTGGCATCTTCACCGTAATAAGCGTCCTTTGATTATTCTCAAAGGTCAGGTGTGTAGTTGCATTTATTGACGTGAACGGCATAAAACATGGACAGATCCTAACCGCAGCTCTCTCCGTTTTTATATTAAAGTACTAATGTTTTCTGTACTTGGTTCCCGGGAGACTGCAGAGACATCTTCAAAAGAACACCTGCCCTTATCAGTGTGCTTGACCTATTTCCCAGCTCGGCCTGCAGAGGACAGGTAATCCCATTCACACTCCGGCTGATGCAGTGCACCTGTGATCTGCTTATCTGGCCCTATCTGCACTGTACAGGGAGAGGGACTGTGAGTTATTGGCTTGTCATGGATCATTGACCAGTGTTCAGCAAAGTAAGCAATACTGTCACACCGAATGTCTCTGTACAGTTCTGTAATAGATACGTGTAAATCTGAGCTGTAGAGCTTTAAGGACTCTGGGTCTTTATCAAAAGACAGAACATGGTTGAAACAGAATGTGGTTATATCAAAGATCCATGTGTCTGACAAAATCCACAAACTCTGATTTATGTAGGGACACTTAACATACAGTAAGAGCAAATAATGTTTAGTAGGCTATGTTAAGGTTACATTTAGATGTTACATCACAATGCTTTGGGTGGTTTTCCTACTGTCAGACAGCTTTTAAGCTGTTAAGGTTCAGTGTCTTTAGTGATGGAATTGCACATTGCATGTTCTTTGCTTTTTTTTCTGTCACTTCAAAAAAGCACATTGAGTAACTTTAGTACAAAAAGTGCTCTAGAAATAATTATTTTTTGTCTTCTTCTTTGTTGTCTTTTTGTATTCTGTATTTAGTCTAAAGTCTGTACTTTTCCAAGACAGACAAATAGAGTTAGAGTCCCTTGGAAACAAAAAATATGCCTTTATAAAGATTGCCATAGAACTATATAACATTCACATTTAGCAGACGCTTTTATCCAAAGCAACTTACATGAAGCTTTCAGTGTCTTGCCCAAGGACACAATGATAGTATGAACTGTGAGGAGAGAGGGAATTGAACCGCCAACTTTCCGGTTATAGGACGACCGCTCTACCACTGAGCCATAAACATATATATAAATATGTATAAAATAAATATATTATAAATATATCCTCACCATAAATAAGAATTTTCTGATTTTTAACACCTTAAATGCAATGTTTAGCAAATAGTATCTTTGTTTGCGTTCTGATGCAACACAGTTTTTTCTTATCCCATGAACATAAATCCAATTTTTTTGGAGGTTCCTATATGAGACTGTCAAAACACAATTTTTTTATTTTTTTTCTCAAAGTTGCTTAGAATTAAATTGCTCCACCTGGGTCTTTAAGAAATGAAAATGTATTTGAATGGCTGCCATGGAAACAAGAAAGGATTTCAACCCCGGGGAATGAGAAAATAAATAAAAAAACATAAATCAAGTTGTCCCTGTGACCAACTGGCCACTGTCCAGGGTGTACCCCGCCTCAGGCCCAAAGTTGCTGGGATAGACTCCAGTCACCCGCGACCCCTAACGGGACAAAGCGGTAGAAAATGAATGAAATCAAGTTGTAATGGTAGGGTATTAAAAAAATACATTTTAAATTGGAGTCAATATGGCACAAAAACATGCCACAGGGACTCAGGAGATACTCTTTACATTAAAGGCATTTCTAAGACTTGAAAGAAAAAACTAATTATGAAAATCTTAAATTTACCCCAAAATATATAACTTGCCCAAACTTTATGTTATTTGTATCAACACAGACAATTTTATGCTAAAATAGAATTCAAAAGACACAAAAAAATGTAGAGCGACCCAGAAGGGTTATTGTGACACAGTAATACAAAAAGTTTTAACTAATGTGTTCTATTTAGTTTATTTGTATACTCAATCTTTTACAAACTGCACCTTTAATAAAAAAAAAAATATTGTCATCGAGACACTTATTGGGAGAAGCTCTGCATGATAGATTTTAATGATGTGGCTAATTATATTGAGGCAAAGTGCACAGTGAATGTTCATGTCAAGTTATTATAGATCATTTGATATTTATGAAAAGTTATTGTTATGGAGGAAAACAGAAACAGAAAACTTTTTCTTGTGTCCTTCAAAAAAAATCTGCTTTTAATTTGCAGCAAATATACACAGTACATATGGAGGGAGGGGCTGCGGATGCATAATGAAAAACAAGCATAAGTAAAGCAAAACTAAAAGTACCCTGAGTGTGGTCAATAAGAAGACGTAGCTAAACATAAACAAGCTTAAATATTGATGCAGGATGTGACTCTCTTGGGAGGAAAAGCCGAGGCGTCTTGTGGTGCCGGAGAGTCTGACTGTGCCACGGAGTGTGCATGCCGCCCTTTCATCCAGAAAACATAGTCCATTCACTCACCGCTACTGCCCCTGCGCCGCTCTTAACTTATTTTTTACTGAGTTTAAAACATAATATGCACTTTGTTGTATCACAGCAGTGCAACTCAATCCATGCAGGAGTTGTCCACTCATTCAATTAATCGATTTAGCTGTCATGAGCCGCCCTGTGTGTGTCTGTAGCCTCTCCGCCTGTCCAGCCTCTCTGTGGGCTCTTGATGGGAGCTCAATGGCCGTAGCCATGGCCCAGCAGGTATTTAGGCTTTCAACAGCTCAGGATAATGTGCAACTAGAGCACGCGGCTAAAAATGTAGCTACTCAGGCCTTCCTAATTCATTTAGTGGAGCCCAAGGAGGCAGGATCTAGGAAATAAAAACATCAGCGAGCGGAGAGTTCAGATGGGAGTACAGACAAAGTGCTTCTAATACCCTTAGGCAGTTCAGAGCTGCTTCTGAGGCAGCATTTTGCACTCATTCTTTGATGTTCAAAGGTAAAAGAACAATGGCTGATGAGTCTTTCAGGGTGGCACCAACACTTGACTGAATAGTGATGCAAAAAATTCTGATCTCTATTTTGTTTTGTAAATATTTTAAATGGAAAAGTTGCTCGTTGAAAATGTAAAGGTACATTATGTGGAACAAAACAGACCACACATTGCATTATCAGTAGTGTATACTCACCTCAAAATTGCACATTTTTATGGACCTGCAAAGCTCTACAGAACCCAATACAAGTTAAAAAGTTAGTTTTGTTTGGACAAATTGAGCACTACTGGAAGAGAAGCAGAACAGTCTTTTTTTAAGAACATGTTTTTGTTGTAGTATTTATTTCTCATGTAAAACCAATATCAAACCTAATTCAACTGAATGTGTTTAAAGTGTTGTTTACTGTGTGCCATATTAATTGTATTTGGCTGCATACAAAAAATACTAGACACACACACAGGACATGCATAAATGAAGCCGCTTGTTGATTGGCTGCCTTCACAAAAGACATAACTTGTATGCAGAGTTTGGAGAACATGAAAAAGGGAAGAGTTTGGTGTCAGGAAAAATCCATATTTTAAGTAGGTCTCTTGGTATTGTCTGTTAAATGCAGCTTACTTTGTCTTTGAAGTTGTATGCTCTTCTTCTGTCTCCTCACTGGGTCTTTTCCCCTTTGTGAAGAAACTTTCCAAAGACGTTTGTTTTTTACTCATTTTGCTAACGTTAGCTTGGGGATTTAATTTTAGCGGCAACGTATCACGTGACCGGGACAAGCATCAAGAGTGAGTCATAGACAGATGTAAAAGAGGGAATAAAACATCAACAACACATTTCAAAATAAAACATTGTTCAGCCTCAGATAATAAATAAAACGGAATTAATGTAAGTTATGTACTTTTTCTCTGCGGCCCGGAACCAAACGACCCACGGATCGGTACCGGCCCGGGGGTTGGGGGCCACTGTACTAAATGACTAAATGTAAATATAATTTCTGATCTTTGTTTTCAGCGTGTGCAAAAACAAATAGGTTCTTAAAAGATCAATCAGTCAACCAACTCTTGTATCAGCAGCACAGATTGAATTTGGTTCATCTTGGAGGAAAGGTTGTTCATTCGGATGGTAATCTTTCATCTCTGACTGCTTCCTGTCACATGAGGATTGTAAATCACACAGCTTTAACCAAAACAGAAAAAAATAAAAAGGCATCATTAGTGTAAGTGCTATTAGATCTATTATAAGATCTATATTTGGTGAGTATTATGTCACTGCATTTTTGAAGCTTGCCTCTTTGTTTCCGATGTGGTGTGCCGGAGATACTCATCTTTCTTGCGAAGGAAACCAGGCCAACCACCCGGTGACAAGTCCCTTGACTCTGGCGGCTTATGGAGTCAGGCAGCAAACACATGCGAACACATACTGTAGCAGTGATAGACAACTATAAGGGCAGGATACATACCGAACAAGGTGAGGGACAGAGTAGCTGCTACAAGGGTGGATGAGAGTTCAGCATAAGAAAACAAGCTGCAAAGCCAATTCTTGTTTCCCTGTGTGGTGTAAATAAAAAGAATGCTATTACCCATTTGGCAAAAGACAAAAGCACAGCACATATTTTTACATAAGTTTGATTCAAATCTTAACTTTCAACTTCTACAATGCAGGCATTTATTAAAAATTGATCAGGACTTGTCTAGCCAGTCTATGTATTTACACACAGTAAAAAAAAACCTCATCCGCAAACTTTTATTATGTATTCACATATTCACACCAAATTTTATCTTGTGGCGGCAGAGGTATTGAGGCTTGTCTCTGACTGATTCGCTGTGGCACGAGATGTCTTCGGGTGAGATGAGCATTGAGGAGGGTTTTGACAGTGTTCACTCCAAATATCCTGCTCCGAGTGCAGCTGATCAGAAAAGACGCCTCTTCCTCGGTGTGGCTCACCCAGCTCCGGATCACGGTCTGTCACCGCTGTCACAAAGTGGGGAGTGCACTTGGATGCTCACTTTACAACACGGCCATGGCCTGAATCGGCTTGTTAAAGTTTTAAATGTGTCCGTGTTTTGAGCTTGTCAGGATATTTATCAAGGTTTCAAGGTGGCCTTCCAACAAAAGTAAAAAACACAATAGCACATAATTAAAGTCTGTAGTCTGAAGAGAACACTCGTAACATACTGTAACCAACTACCTCTTATTTCATACATTTGCAAGGACTGCTTAAGAAGAAACAATTGTTATTTCATAATTTCCTATTTCACTGTTAAACCATTAATGACCGCCTATGGGCACATGTGATTGGAGTGAGGGCAGTGATAGACATTGTTTAGTGAAAACTAAACTAAAAGTGCTGCATATAAAAAAAGCCTTTCGTTGACAAATGTATACTGATGTGTATTTTCTAATGTTTTAATAAAAGATAAAAAGCACAAGTCTGCTATTTTTAGTTCCGAATTTTCTTATTTGTTCTTCTAAAGTTCTTCTAAAGTTATTTGTTGTTGTGGACAAGCTTTGCAAAATATAGTCCGCTAGTCCATGCAGTACCTTTTACTTTGTAGCCTTGAGCTAGTGTAGCTACTGAATATTGAGCTGCTAATGTTTTCTACCTATACTCACTGACAGCACACATGTTGTCAGTCATCTTGTTTATGCAGAAGTTATTTTTTGGTGGCAAAAATGTGCAAGCACCTCGCGTTATTTACAAACAAAAGGGTTGTACCTCACTGTAATAATAAATCTGTGCCACCAATAGACCGAATATGTCAATTTGCACAGTTCAAGGATACAGTAATCAATCAAGTAGCCTCCAACTATTAGGTGATCACAAAAGTTAATGCAGCGGTGTTCATTCAGGTTGCAGAAGCTTGTAATAATGTTGTTAAGTAGAGGCTGATGAGCACTGACAACACCATTATTCTTTAGCTTTCCACGCATCACCGCTCTTCATTGCTTAGGTATTGTGGAGCTTTTCTCATCAGTGCCTTGATTGGGTATGTGCCTGGGTGTTTGGCTGTGGGCAGGACGGCTACAGAAAGCTCCCATCAACACTCAGGTGAAGTGAAATCTCAGACTGACGGAGCTTTCCCCTGTGAGTCGCCAACATGGCTAATGGCCTCGCTGAGGGCCGCCCAGGCATAACTTGTCGATACAATTCTCTTCCGCTTTTCCCACTTGCCACTTCCCATCTGGAGCCAATTCATGAACTGAGATGGTGTGTACCTTTCCCACGAGGTCACTGGCTGTCTCCTTATAACACTTAGCCCCAGTCCTCCACTGCACAGCCCTGGTCTCTTCTGCTCTCGCTCCACTGCACTCCACTTCAGTGTGACAGGCTGTACAGTGCATTACTGCAAGTCAACTTCCTCTCTACTGTAACGCCTTTATTTTTCAAGAAAGTGATAAAAGTGTTGCTCTAACCCAATAAAACACAGCCAAAGCACCACTTTGCAACAGATGTTAGGGCTTATCACTGATGTAAAAGGCATAGAGGTGTCATATTTATCACAGTGTTTTTATCATGAGACCGCTCAATGTATTTACTTCTTATTAGCCTGCTTTTTACTAAGGTATGGGTTCCGCACAGGTCAGTTTCCTGTGTCAAAAGAAGTGGCAAGAGTCTCAAATAGGCTTACCAAACCAAAACCTGGTAACTCCTATACCTTTGGTTTCAGCAGTGTGGTGGTGTTACTAAAAGGGGGAACTAAAAGTTGTAGTCTGTAGACACATTTTTCTCTAATGAAGGAAGTCTTGTTCTTAATGCTTTATGTTGTACTTTTGAATAACAAAGCTTTTATTTATTAGCAAAGCAGCTGTTTTTAGAAAGAGTCGGTGTCTTCAGGCTCTTGCTTGTTGTTCTTGGACAGTCAATAGAATCATTCCTATCTCACTGACAAGTTACCAGCTGGACAGAAACCTCCAATATAACTTTAATATCATGGGCCCCGGGCTAATTGGAAGACATTACGTGAGTGACATGCTTTACAGCCCTTAAGTAAAGGGAGCAGAAATAGGCCAATACACTAGAGCGGAGTCATAAGTGCACAAAATCCACACAAATATTTCAGAGGACGTTTTTTTTCTCCACACTTGCTGCTTGGATAGTCTCCACTTGTAAACAAAGGAAGTCCATGCATAAGGTTCTGCTGTCGTAACAACACAGAGAATGTGCCTTCTACTGGTAAATGTTCAGCAGTTCACCTTTAAACAAGAACATACTGTATCTCATGTATAAACCTGATGCAGCCTTCTGAATGTAAACTGTTTATTGCAGTAGTATACCGCTACACCTCCAGTCTCTTGCACCACCTCAAAGGATTTAGTGGCTGCAAATGCAACTTGTATCTCATATAGAAGTACATGCAGATTGAATGGCATCACAGTTTTAAGTACCATTAAAACCCTAACCTTTTTAGGGGTTACTCGTATCAAACTGTGCCATAGCAACCTGACTTGTACTATACAATGTAATTCACTGACTTAGTAAATTAATCCATAACACTTTAGATTGGGGGGCACAGTTTATCATTAATTCATGCAACAATGGTACATGCATAGTGTTATGGTTGGTGATGAAAATATGTTGAAAACATGATAATTCCTGGTGATTCATGAGATTTTAATGCATGTTCTAACACATAAGGAATGCATGAATTAATGCATAAATTCATAATAAAATGTGCCCCTACTCTAAAGTGTTACTACTTAATCTACATATTGAAGTATATTTTGTGATTGTATTACATTGTTGTTTATTTATTTTAGCTGTTCTGAGAAATGTATGGTGGAGGAGGTGTGCAGAGTAAATGAATGCATGCAACGTATCAGTTATTTTTTTCTCTCTATGCCATGCAGGATAATACAATGTAATGTAAAATGTGCAACCAACCATTGGCATTATGCATTTTTGCACATAGTGTCCAGTAAGATTTGCAGAACTAACCTTTCTGACCTTTGTGTGCCAAATGTAGAGTAGCTAAATAATAATAATGGATTTGATTTATACAGCTCTTCTCAAGGCTCTCAAAGTGCTTTATAGAGTTCTTTATTCATTCCACAGTCACACACTGGTGGTGGTGGAGCTGTGGCAGCGCCATTTTTGCGCTTACAGACTTTCCGACCTCGACCACAACGGAGAGCGGAAATCGAACTGCCAGTTCTTCCAGTTACAGGATGACCGTTCTACCACCTGAGCATCTGCTTCCCTGAGGACAGTTCAAATGAATGTAAGCCCTAATTTGACTTTATATTAACCTTAGATGAAAAGTTAGTTAGTAGTAGTACAGAAGATTTAACTGGAGAGGATGCCAGAAAATGTGTGTTTCAACTAATTTATTCATGGCGGCTTCTTCTGCTCACTGCTGAGCTAACAACACGAGTTCAGTGGGTGTCTGAGGAGGAAATTTCTTTTCTAAAGCTCCAGATTACTATTATGGATTATGGATCTCTCAACACTGCACATTGACTAAGACATGTCATTTCAGGTGATAACATTAATTCCTTATATCATTAAAGATATACCTCATATACATATTCATAATGGCATTTGCATGTATGGTTTAAACATCTTTTGATAATGAGTTTTTTTTCCCCATGCATTTTAAAGTTTTCCATTGTACTACGTTAGTGTTTCTGAAGGCATAACTTAATATAACTTAAACCTACTGTTACTCTTTTCTGCTTTTATAAATTGTGGATTTTTTAACAACATTATGCATTTACATTTACATTTATTCATTTAGCTGACGCTTTTATCCAAAGCAACTTACATTGTTCTGCAGTAATTACCAGTGTTACAGCCACTGGAGGCAAGGTGGGTTAAGTGTCTTGCCCAAGGACACAACAACAGTATGAACTGTGGGGAGAGCGGGAATCGAACCACCTACCTTCTGTTTGAAAGACGACTGCTCACCCACTGAGCTACTGCTGTGTATTTATTGTTATTCATTGACTGAGCCTCATAAAACCTCATTTAAATCCTAATAATTGACCAAACAGGTTGATATGTGGCTTTTTATGTGTCATTTTCAGAAGTCTAGCAATAAGTAAAATAGATGATACCTGACTTGATGATGTATGCAAAGGGTTAAATAAAATCTTATGTCTTTGTCTTAAATGGATACTGCTGTAGATGCTAAAAACACGGGCATTCTGTGATCTCTATAGCAGTGCAGTCCTTTTACACAAATATAGGCCTATGTTGTTTATGGCTCCACTACCTGGTTTTCTTTCTGCCGTCCCAGTCTCAGATTCCACTCACTCTCAAAAGCAGCCTAAGAACCTCTCCTGCCTCTCTTATATAAAAAGAGAACACTTTACATACTAATACATCACACCAAACTGAAGTTTAGAGCTTAGCGTTAGCTTACCGTTAGCTTAGCCACCTCGTCAAACATTACGTGATGAAATTGACAGTATGTATCCGTGTTTTGTGTTGACTCTCTTTTCCCTGTTGATGCTTTTCTTCTTTGAGCTGTTTCTCTGTTAAAAGACATATTCAGTGTTGAAAATACTGTAGCTTGTGTGGGGAATAGTTCCGGGTCACGTGACTGACTCAGACTCTAATAATGTGCATGTTTAGCTAATGTTTAATGTTTAATGAAGTTTATGTGGTATTGCCTTCGTTAAATCCTTGCAGACGAGAAGTGCATCTTTGAATCTCTCTCATGTGACTTTTGTCTTGTGAAGATGTCACAATTCACTTTATTGGCAGCTCCGTCCTAAACTTTCTGGAACGTTATGACAAGCTAGTGTTGACCAATGGGAGTGCTCCTTTTTTGAGCATGTGACTGTGCAAGCATTGATTAGCCAAAGTTTGACAGTCCTGGGACAAGTTTTTAAATCCCTTATAGTAAACAGTAGATGGCATCATAGAGCCTGTTTAATCACAAATTATTTCTTTTACAATATACTATTTGGGGTTTAAACCACTTTCCCTAATTAGAATAAAAAATTACAGTCTGTTTGAATTATTAAAAAAAATGTTGAGCTCGTAATAACATAAAAAATATCATGGCTTTCGTTATTCTCATGCTTAGGTTGAATGGAATATTATTAAGGATTCTTGAAGAGAAGATGAAAGCATATGAGCAGAAAACATATAGTAGCTATTAATATTTATATCTATTAATATTGTCCATAGCCGTGTTTGAAACTTTTACAAAATGTTTATTGGCCTACATCTACAGTAAAAGTTATTCAACCACAAAATCCACAGGTTATTGAGGGAAACAACAGAAATAAAAAATCTATGTGAAATTCTATTTAACCTAGTAATTTATCCCCATGGCTCTGTTTTAATGAGAAGGAGGTATCCTGGCAGTTGGCTGTTGACCTGACTTTATCAAAACTTTGTATCTATATCAAAAACAAAACACTTCCACAAGTGTAACGGTGAACAGCAGGAGACTGTCAGGCCGCTCTGCTAAAGGGGTTATGGTTCCCACTCACCAGCCACAGTGCATATTCATTCAGGCTGTGCGGCTCTGGTCCAGCAGTGAACTGTTCAACTGTGTCTCAAAGGTGTGCACCAGACAGGCATAATCCCAGAGCCATGCACCGCTGCGCCCATTATTATTCTCCACAATATTTACCTGTTTAGGAAAGGAAAGGTGAGTTAAGACTCCAAAAGGTTTTCATAAAGACATCTATTTTAAAGAAGGGGTACAACATGTTACAGAGTCTATACGCTGTAACTTCTTCTGGGTTGGATGATGGCTGCATTATTATAATAAAGGGTTTGATTTGAAAGGGCAATAGTCACTTGAAGTTTCATAAACCATACTACTGTTTATTATAAGTAATTTTAATAGATGAGAACCTTTACTCGGGAACGCAAAACCTTGGCCAATCACATGTTCGAAAAAGGAGTGCTCCCATTGGTCCACACTAGCTTGTCATATGATGTTCCAGGAAGTTTAATAGCATCAACAGAGTAAAGGGACGCAACATAAAATGCAAATAAATACTGTCAATTTAATCCCGTAATGTTTAACGAGGAGGAGATAATTGCTGTCCTCGCAACTAAGCTAACTCTAAACTCTAAACTCCAGTTTGGTGTATTAGTATTTTGTGGAGAAAACATTTGTCTTGTCCTTGGACTGCTTTTAGGGGTGAGTGGAATCTGAGACAGGGACATCAACAGAAAATCAGGCTTTAACTATTTTGAATAACATGAAAATAATGTCTTTTGAGTCATGGTCCTTTTGCATCTGTAAATAATTAACACATGTAATAACAGTGTACTCTTTGCCTTGTTGAATGGCCACTATTCCAAGCTTTAAGACACTAACTTGTGAAGATTGATTACTCCTCAGAGAGACTTCCCCATGTCATTTTTCTCTTTTAGAAAAAGGGGTAGAACACCAGCATTTCTAGGTACAACCAATGTTGTTGTCTTTATAGACTGCATCCATTAGACGCTCATGAAAACTTAGTTGTAGATTCATTTGTCTTGTTGGCACTTCACCAAGTGCAAGATTTTATATGTTTTCAAACTTTTTCTAGAAGAACAAAATGACCTCTGCCCTCCCCCAAAACAAGTCAATGGAAAACAACAGAAGGTTTCTCTCTCTGAGTTTTTTAGTTGATGATGCTGGTCTCCATCCTGGACAGGCGACATGACTGCAAATTAAAGTACTAAGCTATGTTTTCAGCTGTTAATTAAATTCAAGTCTAATAGCAATGCAAAGCTTGGGCAGAAAAAAAGTACTGAAACTGAATTCTGTTTAGAGAACATTCTGTGAATGCTGTGACATGCAATAATACTCGCACATTTCTTTGGTTTGTTTTTTGGCATTTTTGCCTTTTTTTGATAGTAGGCATGTGCGTGTGTGTGTGCGCGTGTGTGAGCCTGTGTGTGAGCCCGTGTGTGAGTGAGTGATAATTGAAATTGCAGACGCAAGATTCGAACCCAGGTCTCCCATGTATTTGTGATCTACCAACTGGAAAACACTAGGAACTGACAGCATGATGGGTTTAGACACAATTTGTTGAAAATTAATAATAATAACAATAATAAATAGAGAAGAAACCTAAAAATAATTTTATACACAGAGTGGATTAGACGTCAATGTGACAACAGCTAATTAGCTTCAAAGCTTGTATGCTATCTGCATATAAAAAAAAAAAGTAGACACAAATTCAAAATAAAATCAAATGCAATCTTTTGTTTAGATAAATAACAATACTTACTTTCTAAAGTACTTACTATACTTACTAGTACTTGCAATGACACTTGAAGATCAAACTCCGGTTAGTCACATGACCTGTGTTAACATTCAAAGTGAGCTCTGGTCTTCCGTAGAGCAGTCTCTGACTGACACACACCACAAACAAGAATATGCCACTTCCCACATAGTTTCTCCGCTCTGCGAAGGTAGAGGAAACGTACAGAAAATCACACAGGATTTGAGTCAGCGCACAGCACCAGGCATCTGTCTCTCACACCCACAGGTCTCCACTTGGTGCACGGGTCGAACACCACCCACCACCTATCCCAGCTGCCAAACCGTAGGAGGTGAAACAAATCAAACACAAACCACAATCTCAAACACATCTACTGTGCATGTCAGCTAAAGTTCAAACAAGGGATTATTTACATGTTTCAGGATATAAGTTTCAACATTTAGAAAACAATTAACTTATTTTTTCTGTAAAATATGAATGTATTTTGTGTGCTACAATAAAAGAAAGATGATGGCAGATGCCATTAAAACCACTGATTATCTGGTTACAGTGGGATCTTGCAGTGAGAGCAATGTATTTGAGCAGGGTTTGCCACTGTGCGATAACTAGACTGGGTCAGAGCTCCTCAGAAATGGCAGCTCTTGTGGGATGTTGTCAGACAGTGGCCAGTACCGACAGCAGAGCAGTGGAGTGGCAACAGAGTGGGCTTTGTTGGACAGGTCCAGTGGTGTCATAGTCGCATGCCAGTTAAGTTCCAGTCCAACTACTGTCACACAATTGTAGCCAGTTCTTTTTCTATTTTTTTATTTTTTTTATTGAATCAACAGTGGTTACTGATAAAAAGCTGTGGTAAATAATTAAAGACAACAATACATTGCAATTCTTGAGGTGTTGTAAAAGGGAAAATGTAACTCAGTGTGACGTCAGAGACTTAAGGATGTATTTGGATTTTGCAGAGGCTTGAGAAAAATGAGAGCAATTTTGTGCCATTTCTTTTGGCCTGCGTCTTTTTTAATGCCACATGACAAAAGACATAGATGAGAATATGCACTGAGGTGCAGAGGAATAGGTTATCTTCTTGTCATCTTCAACAAATACCTTTTGCTAAATAATGGTCTCAAAAACCACAAATAGCTGACGTGAAGGAGCAAATGTGACTTTGAAATTTAAATCCTATTTTTTCTCATCTATTTGAAAATGTGTACTTACTCTTTTTATCCTAAATATGCCTGGATACCTGGGTCCCGAGGCAACCAACTTCCACTTACCTGAAACTTGGAAAATTGTTTGTCAAGAAAAAGAAAGCAGTTTTGTTTCTGCCAGAGGATGTACTGACCCTGTTGTCTCGCCAATCAAATAAGAAAGAATATAACTTCATTAATGTAAATTTTACAACAAAAACATCTTCCTAAAAACAGATCACTTTATTCTACCATGAAACCGTTATAATGACGTTATTCAAGCTACAAGTGTGTTGCAATGTAAATCCTGATTTGCACAAATAAAAGCAATCTACGCGTGAGCCCTTCACGTCATTCAAATGTTTTCAGTGGCTTTCCTGTGAAATAAATGAGTGGAGCCTCATGTCCCTGCGCTCCTGGCACTGCGGCCGCTGCATACCGCCAGCAGCTCTGAGGGCTCCTTTTCTAATGTTCTCTGTAAATCCTGTGGGGAAATTACCCAAGCCCGGTCACCACCGTTTGTGACAGATAGAAAACCTTTCCAAAGGGATTATTATGCCCTAGACTTGCTCTCATTCTCATTTCTTTTAAAGCCCAGGTATCAGTTATCTGTCAGCGGAGCTTGGGATTGCTTTGACAGCGGTGCTCGTCTGTGCCCGACCCTCGCCGGATGAAATTCTTTGTTATGACCTCTTCTCTGTCTCTGCCATTCACATCTGTCAGGTTAACACAATGACGTGGTGGCCACATTTAAAGGCGTCCTAATAGTGCCCTGTTGGGCCTTTTTAACACTAGCACCTCTGCCCAGAAAAAGTTTTTACTGCCCTTCAGTCGTGTGCCACGTTCACAACTGCCCCTCCAAATGGGCTTATCTTTTAAGTACACGTTTAAGGATGACACTCATGGAGCAAAACTGATGGACTGCTCCATTAAAGGGGATATTGTTGAGGCATAATGAACTGATGTGAAAGCAGGCTCAGCCATAATGGGTGTGAGTCCAGACGAGCGCCCCCAGTGAAGGAACACTAACTCCCAAAGCATCTCCAGGTGTTAAGATTCTGCATTGTAAGCTTTAACAAATACATGCTTTTTTATCAGATGAAATCAATAAAGAACTGTAATACTTTCTTGTACTTGTACTTTCTATGACAAAGTCAGAATGACAAAATAAATGGTTTTGCATCTCTTCATATCCTGAAGATAGCAGTATATAATTATTCTAAATAGGTTCTCACTGTGGGCTTTACATTCTTCCATATAAACGCCAAATTTTATGGTTTTGTTATCTTGATCTTTGTCTGACTTTTTGTATAAGCGTTTTCACCCAAGTTCTACAAATACAGCATATAGTACCTGACATGTTTTCATCCTTTGGCAAAGTGGGTATATGTTAACTTAAAGACTAGGCTGGTTGGGAAGGTCAGATATTTTGATTCACTTAAGGGCTATTAATAATATAATAGTAGCCGTAAACGGCATAATGTAAGCTTTAAAACATGAGGTGGTACTGCACTAAACTACAGCCGGTAGAAGATGAATTCCTTTGTTTAAAACACTTGAGGACAGCGGCTACAGACTGACTGATGAACAAAATGACTGAATCAAAGTAAGGCCATTCACTTGTGTCTAGACTGCTCTCTCTCAAGTGACTGCCGGTTCTTATTTAACCTTATTTAACCTTATTTAACCTTATTTAACCTGCTAACATTAGACTTAAACACACAAACGCACAGCACGGAATGTGCGGATATGCAAAAACTAAAAACCTTAAAGAAAGGAAAGAATCCTTAATAGAGCCCTCTTTTTTGTGAAAAGCTAAATATTACCATTGGTTAGTGGCAAGTTATTCTGGAGTACCGCCCAGATTAAAAGGAAACAATGGCTGAAGATGTTTCATTTCTATAAACTGGCATGTTGCCTCACTGTAGCACACTTTCTAGAGCCTCACCATTTATATATATTTAGATTTATACAAATGATATTCTCTGTTTGCGGTAAGTTGAACTCAGCAGGGGCTTTATACTCATTGCTCTTACATTACCCACACCCTTAAATGACTGAACTTATCTATGCCTTAACCTGGTATCTGTGCATACATGACCAAATGATGAATTTAAATATAAATATGCCTATGACTAAATAACCATCCATAGAAGTATTAGTCATTTTGGTTTACAAAAATTTAATGATTTCTGAATTAAGCCCACAGGCAGAGCTTTGAATCCAGGTAATAACTGAACAAACCACAGAAAACAGAGACTAAAGGAACACAGCAGGAAAGGGTAATCTTTAGAGAAAGGCTAGTAATTTTACTAAGTGAATCATCAAAGATAGCCATTTAATCCGAGATCTCTCACAGACAGGAAAAAAGAACTCTTTTGATCAGGAAATGAGGCCAACGCTGGGCCTCCAGAGACACCAAAATCCATTTTGGGAATTGAAGTCAATTCAGGGAATGAAAAGATCAACAAACATTCTGTTTGTCCAATGCAAAGCCTGTGGTTATCTAATTGAGTTAAATATACACAAATGAGTCCAGTGCTGCCCAGTGGTCATGTCTATTGGAGGAAATCAAAGACATTGAAGCATGTGCAATGTAGCCATTAAAATATAACTTAGTCCTTATGTAACTTATTGAGCTTTGGGAGTAATGTAAACAGTTATGCAGTATGTTTAAAATTAGACCTTGACTTTGCCTCAGAGGCCACATCTCTTCTATAAAGAGGATTTTAACACAATTCCACAGGATGTGATTGTTAAGCTCATGTTCAGGTTCTCAATGTTTTTTTCCCATTGTCTCTTTAATGTCTAAGAAAAACTCAGTAATGTGCAAGTGTATAATAAAATGCGGGTTGTGAATATTTGGACAAAATGCCACATAATAACATAAAACAAATAATTTGTTGAAAGGTGTTTAAGAACTCCTGTGACGCTGAAAAATGACATTATAAAAATGTTATAAATCAGAACAACACAAATCTCCTAATGCTGCATAAAATATTTCCTTTACCTTTCAGTGGTGTTTTTGAGAGAAAACCTACATCTATTCAGTGTTCCACCTTTCATTTGGTTACATAATACTGTATTGTTGGCTGTTGTGCTGGGTTTTGATCTATGTCCTGTATTCCAGGTCATCTTCGTGCAGGTGTGGACTGGGCCGACATTGTTACATCGGGCTCTGTCCACACTCTCAGGTCTCTGCTCAGAGTCCTACTACATTAACTTTAGTTGCTGTATTGGTCTATTTTTGCCACAAAACTATACTTTTTTTTATGTTATGTTCCATAAGTTACTATTGTTTGTTTTTATACAAGTCACATACAAGTCATTTTTGATCTTGTCTAGTTTGGTTTCCTATAAGCAGTCCAGGTTTTCTTTTCCTCCAGGGTCTGTTCCGCCTCCTCGTGTTTGTCTCTGTCGGGAAAGTGCCTAGGTGTGGTTATTGCTCCTGGCCTGGAGGACACACCTGTTATCACCTCTTCTCTGCTGCAGTTCAAGAACCTGGTTCTTTCTACACTTCGCTGCCACTTTGTCAGTCATTGTCTTTGGTAAACACACGCTCAGGCCTCCTAAGAATATCATTTTTGCTCCTTTTTCTGAATTGTTCTTCTGCTCTTTGCTCCAGTTCTCTGTGCCAGTCAGCCAGATCCACTTCTCCCTGGTTATTCACCTCCTCGCTCCGTCTACTTCCTGGTCTCCGCCTGCTTGCCCCTGGATCATCTTCCTGCCACACTTCCAGACTCTTCCTGTGTTTTTCTGTAAATTTGATAAATTCCTAAGTTCTCAGTGGCTCCAATCTGCACTTCTGACAGTTAGATCTAATTTAGTTCAAATAAAATTATTTATTTCTCTAAAACCTTCATACTTTTACATGTTTCTGGAAACATTACGTAAATGCATCAAATATAAGAGACAAGGTGGGACCCTTTTTCACTTGAGAATAATGCAAGGGAATGATTGCACCTGAAGTGACAATCATTCCCTTTACTTATTTTTACACTTTAAATACACACTATTAAATATTGTTACAATCACAACTTAAAGCATCTTGTGTTACTCAACCCTGCCTTTTTCTCTCAGTCACAGAAATATCACAGCTTTCAACAGTTCCCCTTTATTATTGAACAGAAAGGGGGAGAAAACCTGCAGGTGGTTGGCATTTAATATTTAAGAGGTTTTGCTGGATCCCGGCACCTGCCTTGCATACAGAAAGAAAAGTGAGGATTTCTCTGCAGACCTGGCCCACAGACCCTGTGGCCTCCACGCTGCCCTCCATCCTATCCCCGCCCAGCGCCTCCCGCAGCATCCTTCCTGTGTCTGTCTTCTCCATAAAGCCCACTCCGCACCCAATCACTTCGCCTTCATGCTTTATTCATTCTCAGTAACACGAACATCACAGGTAAGTCTCTGTCTGTCGGCCACTATCCGGATCCTGGGATTAATGTGAATCCCCACAAACAAAGCCGATTCTGTAGGGCTTGATAATGTATAGATGCTATTTGCATTGTAATATGAAGTCATTAGATTCTTTCTATGTCTGCCTGAGATGGCTGTCAAGTGTTTGTTTTTGTTTTTTTATGGGAAATTGTGCTTCCCCTTCAGATGAAGGTGTCCATGTTCATCTGTGAAAATGTTTATCATGATTCCAAAGCTCATGTCTTGACAAATAGGTGCTATACTTTTACACCTACATTTGTCAAAGGCTGTGGTGGTTTCTCTCAGGATTTCCAGTTTGGAAGCTTTTTGATTTGTTTTCTTTGTGGATTTCGGCAGGGAGGACGGCGTGTTTCATGTTTCTAATGAAAAGAGGCGTCGGTAAATGTGCGGGGACAGCGTTTGATGGCTTTGCTCCGGTACGAGAGGCTGTTCTCGTGCCTGTTTGGTGCCTATCACTTGCTGAAGGTTTGCCTCATCATAAATAATGCAATATCCACCCAGCCCACCAACAACCACCTAAATGAAGACAGCAGCCAGCATTTCAGACTCCACCAATGAAAAAGGTTACTTCAAGGAGCAATGGGGAAAGCAAGAGGGAATGTTTGACAAAGACGCCAGTTTGAAGGTGTTGTTCACAAATATGTGTATTCTTGTTGATACAACACGTGTGCGTCTGTAAGTAGGCTTGAGTGGGTGGAATACATAAAAGAACCACACATAACAGGGGTGGTATAGAAGTCAACACACAACTCTATGGGTTTAGCATCAACCTGTAAACTACAGTAGCTGCATTTCCGAAAATATGTTATCAGGGAAGGCAGAAAAAATATGACAGTTTTCCTCCACATAAAAGTTAGCTCAAGCAATGCTCCAGAAAACTCCAACAATCTGAAATGTGCTTCTGCTTCTCTTTTAATCAAATGAGTTTTCTGATGAAATACTTTAGCTAGAGGCTAAAGTATTTCAGAAAGTCAGGATTAACCAAGTGTTGCAGGTTTCATAGACCAATGAACGATTATTCTGTCTCCATTGATGTTGTCTAATCATAAATACTCATTATAATAATATGTTAGTATCATTCTCAACTAATAAAAATACATGGAACGATAATAGATTTTTGTTTTTCTAATAAGCAGGCAGCAGGGGGGAGACAATTACAAATCTGCAATGATTAAGTTTAATGAAGGGAGAAAATGCTGGTATATTATCCTCCTTAAATGACAAAAGGCATTTATAAAAATAAAATAAAATGAAAATCCCAGCCCAGCATAACCACTGAGGAATGGCTGCCATTGTTTTGTCTCAACAGTGAGTTAAATCTTTTGCATTCAGACAATGTCGCACGTCCTCACTGACATACGGGTAAAGTGGCGGGACTTTGCTCACTATGCTGAAATATATGTATTATGATATATACATGTTTTTTTTATTGGGATTGTATTTTTGCTGATGGTTTGGCACTGTAGTCCCCAAATAGAGGGTCGGGACAAAAGTGGGTCACTATGGGAAACTTTGAATCCAGAATCTAGAGAAAATATTTGTGACGGTCACTATATGGAAAAGATTACTTTTAGACTTTTAGAATTTGGTGAAGGTCAGGCTATTAACTGTAAAAAGGCTAACAAAAAGGATAAAAAGAATAACACCATGCTAAGAAGAATCAATAGAACACCTAGAAAATTGTGAAAGCTGTGAGAAAAAAAGGTTTGAGTAAAAGCTTCTGTACTTCGTTTTCAAGGTGAAGACGTTTCGTCTCTAATTCCGAGAGACTTTGTCAATTCTGAGTTCAACTGGTAAGCGAGCTGAGCTTATATCTCTAAAGGGAGGAGTTTCCCCTGAAACCAAACCTGATGGGCCAGGTTGTTGTGTTGTTGGTCATGAAAGGGAGGTGTGACTCCATATGAAAGTCGTTAAGGCTCCGAAGAGTCGTTGGTGACATTGCTCCGTACAGGCGCAAGGTGGTAAGTGTCACTGCTCCATACATATGCAGAGTCGTTAATGAACCTGCTCCATTCAGGTGCAGGGTCGTTAGTGTCCTAGTTCTAATCAGGTCTTATGTTGGTTGTTCTAAGGTGGGGCTCTTTAGTTTTAGGTTTGAGAACACTGTTGTAAATACTGGGCAACATGAATCTGAGGCCACCTCCTCTGTTCAACGAAGGCTTTTCCATTTTCACAAAAATGGCTTCCTTCACCCCTCTCTCAAACTTATGGCCAGAGAGGCCAGATGGTTGTGCTGTGATGAAAAATGTCCATACTTGCATTAAAAGAAGTTATAGGGCACAAAAAGAGAAGACTGTGGCTACAAATAACCTAAAGACAAGGGGAAAAAAGCTTGGGAATTGGCTCTGGGGAAATACTTTAAAATTTTAAAGGAACTACGTGTTTAGAGAAAATTAAACCCAAATAAGATGTTATACAAATAAAGAAATGTAGAAACTTAGGTCAGTTGTGATTACTTTGTATTGATCAGCCTTTTGTTGTCAAAAATGTACCACACTTATGCACTACATGCAACTTCTCAAAAAGACTTGGGCATAACAATGTTCCAAATTGTATCCCAGACCACTCAGATTAAAGGGTTATAGGGTTATATCAGCTTCAAATAAACAATGCTAGTGGGAATTGGAGGTGAATTTTCTTTCAGCTAGTTGAGTTTTCTTCTCATATCAGCTTCAGCCGCCCCAGCCTTGTGCCGTCTAACACTCCAATGTGTTAACCTCAATGAAAAGTAGATTAGACACGGGTGAGCGAACACTCAGTCGAGCATTCCCACACACAAATACTGATAGAGAGCCTTAGCTGACAGTGTATGCTAACCAACTGAATCAATATGCTCTAAGTGCAGCAAAACACTGGCAGCGGCGTCGGCATCAAAATATGTTCCCCTCCATCACGACTGGATTAGGCAGAGGTCAGTGACCAGCTTGTCGGCTGCCAACGGCCCATGTTTGAAGTAATGACATGCTTGCTACATGACAGACACAAATAGACTGATGTATGGAAGGTACATGCGCTGCGCTGGCCTAATTGATAGTCAGGTGATTAATGAAGCAGAACACAAGAAAACTAAGATCAATTTATACTTGCATGTTTGTGGGATAGTATCCACACAGGCTGGCTGGAAAAAATAGAGCAATGCATGTTGCACAGAATAATGACTCGCTCCTTGGAATTTCAATTAATGTCTGCTCGTGTGGTCGTTTGTCAGCGCTAAACCGTGGTAATATGCACCATGTTGGTTCGTTCCACCATGTCCACGCTCCCCAGTGTGTCAAATATTATTTCATCTTCTTTGAAATACAACCAATTTATGGATAATTGATTCTGGGATCATTTCCATTTTTCTTAGCCTTCTGGGAAGTAGGCTAGTGGTTACACGAGCTAATGCCAAGAAAGCACATCTTAGACAGACCTTTTCTGTGCTAATAGTTTTACTTTATGGTTTTCCATCAAGTTCCTAAGTAAAATTGACTTTAAACATAATCATACATGTTTAATTGCAACGTACAGGTCAGTTGTTAAAGGCGCAAATCTTCGCAGAATCTTCTTTTCTGCTCTCCTCCGCACCACAGAAAGAGTAAACCTTGTCAAAACACAGCTAAAGAACCTGAGGGAATATGTGGACGTTTTGGCATGCCGTACCAAATAAATGTCAAAAAGGCAGGAATGGGTCTGTGGACATGTGAGTCAAGACTATGAGCTATCAGATACAATGCTTCGCTGCTTTAAAAAAATAACAAAGGCACACTGGACTCCTTCAGGTGTTGTAAAAGAGTCTTTTTGTAAAAAAGCTCTTTTTGTGCAGCTACTTGCCTTTTCTACTTTCAGGTTTTGTGTAGCACTACATGCATTTCAAGAATGCTGTGACAAAGATAAATGGAAATTCTCTGGAAAGACTGTGTACACCTTTGGTGGTTGCACAACAGATAACGGCACACATCAACACTAAACAGCCCTATTTGTTCTTCAAAAAGAAGGGCAGAGATAATGAGAATGTGTCAATTGGCTCATTGCTGGCATAAGAACTAGTGGTACTCCATCTTCTTGTCAGAACGATGTTTCAGCCTTGATGCTAAAAGTATGCTTTTATCTCCGCCTACATATTAAGGAGAGCTGATGATGAACTGATTGGTTGTTACGCCTCAGAATGACTCGTGCCATCCATCATGTTGTGAAATGTAGCACAGCTCCCCGAGAGGTTGGCATGATGCCTGTTCCTCTCAAGGCAGGAGATGCCGGGCTCCAGCTGCTTATATGCCCTGCTTTTGGAGCAGCTGAGGTGCTTCTCGCTTCATGTGTACCTGGCAAAGAAAGGAAGTGTGCCACCCACTCAACAAGACTTCTGAGTCCATATCCAAAAGTCAAAAAAGTAAAGGAAAGTATATCTGTCGTTGAGGAATGTTGGGCAATACATCTGGTTGAATAGTCTTTTCTATATATGCTACATACATAAGATATTTACTTTTGGTCAAATCTGTGTAGGATCTAAGTGACCACTTCAAGGTTCTGACAAACTGTATAAGATTAAAGATTACACAGATCATTTTTATTAGCGCGCAGACATTGTATCTCTTGTCCACTTTGTGTTTTTAGACTTCATAACTGAGTTTTTTTTTGGCACTATAATGACATGCTTACAAAATTCACCAGCTTATCGTCTGTCCACACAAACTAATAAATGTTTACTTTCTGACACACCGCCCGATACGTTCACATAAATGTTGTGCGTCCAAAGCAAAACAAAAAATTAAACTCACCGTGTCAGGCTTTTATTGTTTTTCTGTGGTTTCATGTGCAGCATTTTATTTAAAATAGAGAGAAAATCTACACATGCAGATTACTATAAACACTGCAACAAGTTCAGAGCAGACCGAGTTATGCTGAACAATGCCTGTACTACAGGAAACTTTCTGCTTTAAGTTGGTGCAGGTTCTCACTTATCCAGGTCGTTATAACGATTAGGGGTTCAAGAAAAGACTTTTGCTTTAGGTTATTAATCTGTCAGGTAAATTTGTCATAAATTTAGTCATATGATCACTATTATATATAATTATTTCATTACTGTGAATTTATGCTCATTAAATATACCAACATTGGCCATGTGTGAATTAAGCTGAGATGAAGCACCATTTTCTCAGTCTTCACACTTTTCTCACTGGGAGGAGTTTTACAAAAATGCATTTTTCTGAGCTAAAACATGCACAGTAATATATATATGTATATATAAAATATCACCCTACATGTAAACAAGACATTGGTATGCTTTATATATCCACAGAAACAAACAGCAGTTCATAAACACAAAATCAATTACAGTTTCTGCGTACAACTTTTGAGGGCCACCATCAGTTTTTAGAAAATCCTAGGGTTTAAGTTTAGGATGTAGAAGAAAAAAAATAATAATACTGAATGAAATAAAATTACATTGACGTAATTCAACAATTTTTTTGGGGACAATTGTTAGTTGTTGATGTAGCGGCAGTGGCTCAGTGGTAGAGCGGTGGTCCTCCAACTGGAAGGTAGGTGGTTCAATTCCTGTTCTCCCCATAGTTTAGTGTTTAGTGAATGTACTTGGTGGTCGTAGGCGCAGAATGGCTGCCATGTCTCTGTCAGTCTGCCGCAGGACAGCTGTGGCTACAGATGTAGCTTACGACCACCAGTGTGTGACTGTGGAGTGAATGAATAATGGACGGCCTGTAAGCGCTTTGAGTCCCATGGTCCCTTGATATAAATCTAATCCATTATTAGTTGTTTTTTGTTTCTCTCTGTCGATCTCATTGGCTCATGTAAATCAGAAACACTATCATGTTAAAACCCAAGATCATTCTTTTATTTCTTAATGACTGATAAATGTAATATGGAGCTATACCTACACAGGACAATAAACTTAAGCTACTGCACTATTGTATAGGAAAATATTATTCGGTTTAAAGAAACATTACTAAGTTTTTTTTTATTTGTGTGATACATTAATTCTATTAATAAAAGTTTTTAAGATAAACTTTACATTTTTGTTTTATATAAGAAGATCTGGCCAATAAATTAATATAGGCATAATTGGCTTTAGGCAGTTAATATCAGAACAAATAGGGGCTTAAAGTTTTGCAGTGTGGCCATTTTTGTTTGCTTTATCACTTCATGGAAGCTAGTAAAGATGTTTTCAAATTTAATGGACTCATTTATTGCTCAGTGTCTCCAGTGTGCATTGCAATCCTCAATACACACACAAAGCATTTCTTGAACTAATTCCAAAGTGTTTCCTGACTCTGCCGTCTCCTTCCTTGCCCTGATCACTTCCTGTTCTGAGCTGCACTGCTGCTACTGCTGCTGCTGCTGCTGCTTTGGCATATTCTCTGCAGAAAAGTGTCATATATTCCTCGTACACAGAGACTTTTATGTGCGGTAACGACCCAGTCAAAGCTAGGCTGCTACACTGTCACATGCCACCGTTGGCTGCTCCGGTTGTCACTTAAAAAGGCAAAGTTTCAGTCCAATTATCAGATGACGCAGCAAAAGTCAACAGTTAAAACAAGCTTCTTTCCAAACTCACATGAGTGATGTTTGTCAGCAGCTTGGCTTTAATTAGACCTTGAAGCACTCTGGAAATTTTATGTAAATCAACCAATACCTGGAAAAAAAACAAGTTTTGGGTTAACTTTCACTGGGAGTTTGGAAGTTATGTAATATTAATAATGTTCTCCTCTAATTGCATGCCGTAATTACAACCTTGGCCTTAAGAAATGCTGTGGAATAAATTGAATTAATGTGGCAGACATAAGTTGTACTCCACTCTGCCTTGTCTCTAGAGAGAAACCTGATTAAATGTGCCAATAATACATTTTAACCAGGAAAGCCAAGCTGGTAGAAATCAAAACAGTGTGATTCCAGACGTCGACGGGAGTTAGGAGGCACCCTCAACCCACATGAGAAGTGAATGTGTCTTGATCTTCTCCCTGCCTTTTTCGCTCATAGCCTCTCTGTTGCGGATCCGTCCCCTTTCGCTGTAGTCCGCCGACATGCAGGAGGGATCACGGATGATTAAAGCCGTGGCAGGTGGACTCCACTTTGAAACTATCAATAGACTTCTGGGTGCGGATTCAAACAGCGAGCCCTCCATCTCTGTCAGCCCGGCTCTCGCTGACGCCGAGGGAGGAGGCCACGCAGAGGGGTGAAAGGGTACACTCAGCCTTGGATTTTCACTGTACCCCGCCTGCAGAAGCTACGGAGGAATTCCTCACTCTCTGATGTGATTTCAAGCAGGCTTTGTGGATTTTATTGTGCTGACAACTCGACCTTTGGCCAGCGAGGGCCACAGGGAGTAGAAGGAGTCATCTTCTGCAACATATTCTACTCCCAGAACAACACTGCGCTGTACAAACCAGTCGAACATACCTCAATATATTTCAGATATTGTAATGAAATTGGCAGACTAAAATAACTGTAGGGAATGACACTGTAACAATATACATGTATGTTAATGGTTCTATTCAAAAATACAAAAGACCTGCCCTCATTTCGAAAGTCAATGGGATTATTGCATATGTGCTGTAAACATGAAGTATATTGTAATATCACAAACCTAGCATATTGATCGACTTATATTACTTATATTACTTATTGATTACAGTTAAACACCTACTTGACTATCTGTCTTAATATGCATTCAGTTGTATACGGTGTAGAATTCAAATAAGCTGGCAGTCATGTGTGTTCCTGTCAAGACGCTCCATTTCCAGGAGGAATGATTTAATGGAAATGTCAAGAGCAGAAGTCGCTCCGAGCAGAGGCTGAACCCTCTGATACAATGGGAGCCACACCAACTTCACTTTTCACATGTGGGGTCTTGTTGTCATGCAGCACCGGTCGAGACTGAAATCTGCCTTTATCAGAACAGAAAAGGCATTGTCACTTTTAAATGGGATTACGGTTCCTCGGAGGCATAGTAATTAGCCACAAATCAATACTGTAGGGGTTCTGTTCGGAGAGGTTCGGCCATTTTAAGGCTTTTTGCAACATAGTGACAAGTAGAGGGGAAAAAAAGACAGATTTAGTAAAATATTTGAAGGCTGAAAAAAAGCCATCAAACCAATATATGTCAACCCAATCCTAATCGAAATATAATTTAAATAAAACCTCTTTAAAAAACTACTTAGGGTGATTGTATGTCACACTTAAACCAGGATGGTCCCATTTTGCAGGTCTTTGTTCCGTGTTTTGAAAAATATCTAGAAGAAAAAATGCAAAATGTCTGATTTATGAACAGCCCCTGGCCAGATTGACCTGCTTTATTACAAAATTGCCAAAAAATAAACATAAGTGGCTCACCTGGTGGGTCGCGTGGCTATAGGACCTGGGTTTGGCTTCAGTCTTAGGTCAGTTTCCTTGATGTTGTCCGCTCTATCTCTGCTCCTCTGTAAGTCTATAACTCAACAATGTTTGGTCAATATGGCACTTAAAGCTGCATTAGCCAAAAGTTCCTTATGTCTGTCTGTCACCCAACAACAACAAAACAAGTTCAGAGCCCTCCTTAAACTTCTATCTCTGTGTTCATCCGGAACCTCCTCTGACACGTTAAACTGCATTTCCAAAACTCATCCATGTTTAACCTTGCTTCCCTTTTCTCTACATGGGCTCTTCGTTGTGCTGATTTCCTGTGTAACGTAGACAGCGATGTATTTTCAATAGGACTGTGAGACGATCTCGTGTCACAAGATTTCTGGTGAGCTGGTGAAATTAGTGTCATGATGCCCGCCACTTTTGAATCCTTGGGCGAATATTTTGGTTTTCTGGTGGAAATAAGAAATGTGTAAAGAGTGACAGTCACAAACAATATGAAAACCAGCCACGCCTGGAAACAGTGTCAAAATTTGATCTTGTATCTCACCCCACACACACACACACACACACACACACACACTCACACGCACACACACAGACACATTATTTTTAGCTAAGGTGAGCTTAGATGGCTTTTTAAGAATTTTTTTTTTTTTTTACATTATACTATTAGCTGAGCGTTTTTCTAAAAAAATAAATAGAAATATAGAAATCATAGCCAATATAGAGCTTATACATTTGAAATACCCAAGAAACATCAGATAAAACCCTAACTTTGCACTGTTTTATGCTAATTGTCTTTGGCTAACTTATATTTATTGCATAAATTTGGCCACGAGGCTCCAGGAGGGGGCTAAAGGAATGCAACTCTTTAATTCAATCTAATAATAATTAAGGTAAAAAAAAAAAAAAAAGCAGTTTTACACCGCCACACTTTTGTCTAACGTTATAAAAAAAACACAAGTTAACCACGAAGTGACAGAAAGCGTCAAGTAAAGTCAAGTGAGGCTCATTAAAAAAACAACAACACTTTATTTCCCAACTCTGCGCTGCGTTTGGAGACGTTCCCCTCTCGTGCGTGAGACGGTGCTGTGCTCAGTTACCGTGGTGACCTTCAGCTGGGCGCGGTTGCTCTTATCCTGCCATCTCCAACACATTACGGCAGAATTAAAAATGCGTGTTCAAAGCGACCTGTCACCGCGGTTGTTTGCCGCGCAGCCTGGCACCCCGTAGTGGAGACGGTGACATCTGTGACTCCGTGCGCCGAGGGAGCCCGCTACACTCACCAAACTGTACTTACGCCTCGGAGATTTCACCGAATAATTACACCACCACCTCCACCACCGCCGCTGCTGCTGCTGGCTGTACGGGAGTTTATTTCCCCCACCTTTTTTCTTCATTTCTGCGAATGTGTGCTACAGATCGAGACGTCTTTAGATTAAAGGTGAGCTCGTTCACTGTTTTGTTGCTTTGTAATTTGTGTCTATGACTCTTTAAGGGTGTTAGTCTTCCGAGGGAAAGACTTTGCAATCTTTCTTTTACAAACTTGGACTAAATCTAGCGTGGTTTTATGTCTTTAAATCACATTGGATGCACTTTTTACATTCAAAATGTCTCTTCAGATGCTGTTTGTTTTGTTTGGCAGCCTTAAATTGAGTCAAAATCCTCCATTTCAACATTTAATAAGATAAGAAGAGCACTAAGAAGGGCACTACTTTCCCACTTTTCCGAGTGTTTGCTGCACAGGGTTTCAATTTAGCCCCTAATCACCATCAAGTGAGTAAAAACAAGCCAGCCTTTCATAGATTCAAAGGGGAATTGCTTTTCATTTTGTTCTGATGGAGTCTAAATTCCATTACAAAACAATACCAGTCCGTTTTCGCGTCACTCTAGAGCAGCTACAGCGGGTTAGGTCGCTCTACCCCGCGGTTTATAATGTCCTTTGGACCCGGAGGAGTGCGTGTCAATGACTGGGCACCACTGGCTCCATTTATATAGGCTATCCTCTTTTCGCAACTCGGCGTGGCTTAGAAACCAGTGGAACCGACCCAAACCACCCCGGGACTCCTTCTTCCTCCTGGATCTATTTTATTTCGCCCTTGTGGAATTTTACCGCCACTGTGAATAACTTTGTCTCACGTTATTCCAGAGAATCCAGCGTGTAGTCAGTGCTGGTTTTCAAAACTAGCCTTTTCTCAGATAAGGAAATGATTGAAGTTGCATTAAAAGTTTTTGGTTTGTGAACTTGTTGAATGACCTGCTCGTCGTCCCGGGAGCAATTAAGTGTAAGTGGTCTCTTCTTTCTGTGCTTCGTAACTGGCTGGCATTGTGCGCAAAGGGGCAGTAATGGCGTTATTGTAAAGGGCGAATCGTTAAGAAATCTCGGGATTGTGAGGATGTGCCTTGGATAAAGAATTAAGAATAAAAGGATGCACACACATATCTACAGCAGTGCTTCACGGTGTCGGTGAGTTGGCAACGTTATGTGGTGGGGCTTAATTAACTACAAGCTGTGAATGTGTTAGCGTTGTTTAATGGCACGTTAACCTGTTGCGCTGCAGGTCAGTCATTTTAAGTGGCTCGCCTTTGTGTAAAATCTCAAACAAACCGGAGAAAACCACAGGAAAAATGTCCTGCGAATGACAGTTTGTAAATTCACAGGTAATACAAGCTCTCTTACAAAGCTCATTGCCTCATTTGTTTGTGTGAGTTTGGTGTGGTTTGCTTGGTATTGTCTCATAATAGGTTCAGCAGAAGGGCTCTAAATAATGCATGCAGCAGACTTTGTGTGTGGCAGCAGGTTTTTTCGTTAGCTCTCTGAGGGACCCCTACACTACATCCTCTTTTTGCAAAAGGCTGTGGTGAGAAACAAGCTCCTATTGCAAAGTTTAAAGGGGCAGCTGTTGTAGGGATGAACTCTGCCTCTTTATGTGAAATGATGTTGCTGAGGTGGAGCTGAATAGAGGAAGGAGAAATAGAGTAAAGCAAATGAAGCCAAAAGGAGACACGGCGAAGAAGAGGGTGAGAATACAAACAGTGCCAGTACAGACATGCTTGTGCTCGCCAGATGATCCCATTGTGCCTCATGTGGAAGTGTCTCTTCTTGGCTCCGACAACACTATGGACACATTTACCAGTTTATTGTAGCAATCCTTCGCCAGGCAACGAGCGTCAGTCTGCTCAAACTGGCCGTGGATCAGAAGTTATTGGTTGGCAGTCAGCTAAATCAATAAACACAGCTACCACGGTAGTAAACTATGTGTACACATCAGAAATCAGGAGCAGGTGTTGGTACGAAAAAGTCAGCAAAGAAAGAGCAATTGTTGCACCAGACTGCCCTGTCCCTGCCCTGTTCTTTTCAAATCAAAAGTATTCTGTTGTAATGAGTGGCTTTCCTGTGGATGGACAGAAACACTGACAGATTGCGGCTGTGTTTAAGCACCACGGACAGCTCCAGTACTCTGTGTGGGAACAGTCCATTTACTAAAGCAAAACCCACACTTTTTTTTATTTAAAAATGAAAGGATCAGCAGTGGGGTTTACTGAGAGTCTGGCTGGAACTCTGAATGAAAAAACAGGCTAAACCACGGGGCGCGCTGCCTGCTGACTTTAAAACACTCCATGCTTGAGCAGCCCAGGGGACGCAATGCAAGCGGACACAAGGGGGTGTTTCAGAAGCCTCGAAAAACAAGTGAGGGAAAAGCGCAAGAGGCACACAGACTCGGAGAGACGAAGTGGTCACCCTCCCCCCCTGCCTACGAGAGCTGCTCAAATATTGATGACTTTAATATAGAACCTGACCTCATATTTTTTTTTTTTTTTGGGAAATAATGACATTCCTGAGCTTCTTCCCTTTTTGAGTGCAATAAAATATATAGATGATGTGCATGATTCATGACAAGCTGGGTCAGAAAAACAGGCACGCATGGCTAATGTAAGGCACTGATTTTATGAGTTAAGATTTGATCAAGGTGTTAGTAAACTCACTGTGAACAAGGAAGGACGAGGATGAGCACAGTGTAGGCAGATTTTCTTCACCTATACAAAAATGAATCCTAACATTTGCACATCAAAATGAAAAGTGCACTTACACCACATCAAATGCACATGACTGGTTTAATTAAAAATGTATGGACTTTTACATACAGCCTAATTCTGGTTTGAGTGATGTATGTAGCATGGTAGATAAATCTGTGCAAACAGTTGTGCAGGTCAGTATGAATATATTAAAATGGAAACGAGAAAGGGAATATAGCTCAGAATAATCTTAGCTTATACATTCTCTGAGATTCAAGTAATTAAAACACAAGACAGCCTGGTTACATAAAATTTATGTAAGTCTCTAAAGACCAAGGCTCGATTATGTTACTTATCTTAAAAGTTACTGTTGTAGATGTCTATGTTTTCTTACCCTTAGACATTTCCAACAATGAACTACATGCATGTATGAATGGACCACAGCAGTCTATTTGTAAACCCCCTAAAACAAGATTTAATTAAGGATATGCCCATGTGACACAGACTGGAATTTTAATAAAAAGGCATATTTACAAAGCAACTTTACCCACACAACACAAGTATAACGTTTCACAAATCCTCCAGGATGCTACATCACAATAAACATCACGTCAGAACCAGACAACTTGTGAACTCATAATTTGGCCTAAAACCCAGTAGGCTTACCGCTGCCACCATTATTGCTTGTGTTATTATTCACAAACAAAAATCAGCCATAAACAAATTAAGATGAGACATTGTCTTCTTGGGAAAGCACATTTTTAAAATAACTTTTCAGAGATATGCATTTTCAAATTATGTGTGGACAGGGCAATACAACAAAAATTTTTTTATCAAATGTGTGTCAATCTCTTCTCATTGTCAGAAACTATCCAGAAATGTGTTTTTAGTTGTGTATTTTTAATTTAGAAAATCAAGTATGTCACAGCCCCAGTCACAGTCAGTAGTCAGTATGTGATGTTACATAATTTTCTCATGTTTACCTAGCATCTGCCGGCTCCATATGACATCACAGGTGAAAACCGGTGACCTTCAAGTGAATGGTAGGGGTCGCTGTTGCTTTGCCCATTCACAAACAGTCTATGCATCAGATTCCTAATAGCTTCCTTGTGCTATGCTCTCTTGACTTCATTTTTTCCACAAATGCAGGAGTGTGCTACACTGTCCAACTTTATATACAGTCTGTCTTAAACAGAGAAGTGAGAAACCTACAGAAGGGGCTTTTAATTAAAGTTTAATGCCGTTACAACACATGTTACGCACAGGACATCTCTTCCCAGGACATTACATAATGCATCTGAAGTTGTATTTTATGCTTATCTTGTCATTTCCTTCACTTTCACATTGCTCTGATGTTAATGTTCAATTGTCCCAGAGAGGTTCACTGAGCACACCTCTTTCATCTCTACAGATATCATTACTCCAGGTGTCTATGAATTAAATCCCCACGCTTGGCTCCATTTGCCGTCACTTATTAACTTTGAATGTTCCCTATTAAATAAAAATAAGATAAGCGACCTCTTGCACCCTGCCGCCGGTACCTAATTTAACTGTCTTTTAATGAAAGCCAACCCCTTTATTATGAAATATCCAGTGTGGTAGATATGTGTAGAGATCATGTGTGGGAAATGAGAGCGGTCCTTCCCATGATGCATCTCTGATAAGGGAGTGACATTTATATTTATGAAATTGGATACACGCACCTCTCATGAAAGGAACAGCTTATTCATCATTCAGAGCACCACCAGTTTGTAATTGGCCTCTTCTTATGAGAATTGTTGATTGACATTAGCACGTTTAAGGAAGATTCTCCCCAGGTACCCTTTTTTCTTTCCTCTTCCTTTTGGCTTCCCTTTTTGAATTGCAGTGCACTTAATTTCTGTGGAACATCTTTCATTGAATGTATTCAAGCCCGTAGACATTTTGTAAAATAGTGTTAGATTGAAAGAGGGATGGCAGTAATTGGTGTAGAAATGGGCAACCCATTTAATCTACAGCAATTGAAGTTTAAAACAGCTTAAAATTTTTTGATGATGCCTCGGTTTGTCGGCAGGGCACAAGGAACTCCTTTGCTTTCCACTTGATTTAAATCTTTATCCTTTCATTTGCTAAAGTATAATTCTTCCCTCCCCACAAAAGGCTGAGATCTTTTCTGAGCATAATAGGCTCTGGATGTTTTAAACCCCATGCTACCTGAAAATGTTATTTTAGCTGCGGCGTCTGTTCAGCGGGGGGTGGCTGTAGCCTGAAGCATTGAGAATAAAGCAGCTGACCGGAAAGTTAGTGGTTCATGTGCCAGCTGGGAGAATCTGGGCAGGGAAATGAATGACTGACACTTTACCCATGAGCGCTCCGGACGTGCACATGATTGAGACGGTTAACCTTTAGCCGAAATTTAGTCTTGCTCTATGGCCATGATTCTTGTGGCGGCTTTACATTTATTAAAAAATGAAAACAGGAACTAAAGAAGACATACTTGTTGTTAAAAGCTTTAAAGAGTTACCAGCAAGGACAAAATGCTGGTTTATATTTGGAAGTATAATGACAGTGATTCCTTTTATATTACATTTGTGGGATATTTAGGTCATTTTTCACCGACACCTTTAATCTGAAAGCTTGATGTTCTGTATATCTATTGACGGTATGATAACCTTGTGTAAAAAATCTCGGTATCAAGATATTGCAGATACAACTTAAATTGAACATACACAGTTTTTTGGGTTGTTTTAACATGATTCTGATGATTCTGCTTATCCCACGGTTACTTTTGCCCTGGTCTTAAGTATAGGCGGTATATCTTTACTGTATTGATTGCTTAACCTAAATGGTACACAAGGCTGACTGGATACAGGTTGGACAAGTTCATACAGTCAGAACAGAGAACGTAACACAGATATATATATATAACTATATAAGTGTGGTTCATTTGCACTGCCTATGTGGCATATTTATATTCATATATGTGATCTTACACAACACTGTAGTAGTGTATTGCGTGCATCTACCTGTAAATGCCTTTTGTGGCTAACACCGGTTGTCCTTTTTTACACAACACCAGAGTTGTTTCTAAATGTAACAGAGGCTCACTTTGTTTGTGGAGATATTTGTCGGACAAGTTGCTGCAAAGGAGCTCCAATAGGACCAGCATTTATAATGTTATTTCTCTTGTTAGCTGTACATAGCAGCTCCATATTCTTGCCCCTGACTCCACACACACCATTTATCTGAGATGCAGAGTTGGCGTGGGTCTCTAATGACTACTGCCAGGGACCATTACCTGATGAGTTATTTCATCTGAGTGATGGTTTGTGATAGCTCTGAGAAACCTACAATCCTTCAAATAGACCATTTGTGTCTCCCAATTTTACTTTAATATTACCCAAATGTCTCTAAAGGCGCCAGGACAAACACAACTCCAGACTCGGCTGTGAAAAAGCATGGGCCATAAAAGCTCTTTCTTTTTGTTCAATGAGAAGCAGATTGAGAATTTGGAGAATCCATTTTCTAACTTGTAGTGAATCATCTAAAATAAGAATGAAATGAAATTACAATTGTATCTTTTGAATTGCAGAAAAAGTGAGTTTACTGAATTGAGCTTTGGACAGTTCCATGAATCATGTTAAATTATTGTTAATACTTGGTTTAGGGCTGCAACAACTAATTGTATTAATCGATTACTGGGGTATTAATAGACTCTGAAACATGCCATGTGCTGAGAGAAGAGGGTTTTATTACAAAGACAGAGCAGTAAATCTACAGAAACAGTAAAAGAGTTTTTGAGTCCTATGGCAGATTTGTCAGGTTCAGAAATAGTATTATTATCAGTTTTAAACCCGAACAATAAAAGGTTTAAACCACTTGCCCTTGTTAGTTCACCAGGTCCTCATACAGGTGCTTCACTATATGATTATTATTTGGTTTGTGTGTAGTTTAGGGTTTTCTTACTAAACTCTCCTTCTCCTTTTGTCCTTTAGGATGATGCCTGTGGTAAAAGACACATCTGAGAGAACATCCAGTTTCAAACTCTGACAGCCACTGACTTATGAGCGTCGTTCTTTCTGGAGCATCAAATCTTACCTTTAGTTGACCTCTTCGTCAACACTCAACCTCTCTGGAGGAGCTTAATTGTTGACACACCTCTTCATTCAAGGAAAAGTAAAGTAAAAATAACTGAATGGGGGCTAATTGTTGCCTGAAGCTGTCAACAGAAAAGTAGCAAGATGCTGCCGCAGTTCCCCGATTCTCAGCTCATTTAGACCATTTACTGTGACATCAAGGGAAGCTGTGAAGACTAAAAAGATAAAACTCCTCACCGAACGCACAGAATGAGATCAGCAATGCTTTGGTCCTTACTGTTCACTCTGCAGGCAGTGTGCACCAGCGTGGCCCGTGCCATGCAACATTACCCATCAGGCTGGGGACACTACGACGTGTGCAAGTCCCAGATCTATACCGAGGAGGGCCTGGCGTGGGACTACATGGCCTGTCAGCCCGAAGCTACCGACATGACAAAGTACCTACGAGTGGCCCTCGACCCCTCAAACGTCACGTGTGGAGATCCGCCAGAAACGTACTGCGCTTTGGTGAGTCGTAACCTCGGCTGTCCCCTGATGGAGACAAATGAGGCTGTAGGCTGGATCACACAGCATACTGGGTCAGGGATAGAGAGCGGTGCATACAAGGCAATATGCCGCCACTGCAGGAGAGATTAATGGACACTCACATCGGCTAGTCAAGTGTTACAGCACGGCGGCTCAATGCTGTAGCACTTACTGTAGATAGACTGATGGCACTAATATAGTCAGACTCAATATATACAAGAGAAAAATGTGTTGTAATTACACTTTAAATTGAAATATAATGTAATATACTAATGCTGTGTCATGGTGCACCACAGTTTCAGACAATAATTGCAACAGGATTAGAACACCTGTCAGATCTGAAAATATTGACACTTTTTGCCTCCAAAACATGATTTCATTTCAAAATATTCATGAAGTATGCTCTGATGCAGTGAGTCCTACTGTTTTTATCCCCTTTTAACTTTTGTTTGTCCACCTTGTCCACCCTTTGCAGAGCATCTCTCTGGCATCATGTCAGTATATATTTCCTGACAACTTCAACACAACTTATGTTGATATTTTATTTGTTTAACAGATATTTAAATGGCCAATTCAATAAAAATATGCCAAGTGTACAGTACTTATACTGTGATATTTTATTATTTTATTGAGCTCAGCTGATGAGTCAAGTGTAGAAATAACACATTAACAAAACAAAAATAAAATTGCACTTTAAGTTATAATGACTTTAGTTTAGGGAATTTTGGGGTGGGACTAATAAGATGGAGGTTATCATTTTGCACCAGTAGGGGGAGCTAGTTGTAATCTGCTGCACTGATTTAGTCACCTTACAAAAAAGTCCCATACAAATAATCCAAATGAAGTTGATTAATGTTTTTACTGTTGCCATTTTCCACTACAAACTTACTAATTAAGACTTATTTTAAACTATGCCTATAAGCTTTTATTATCCCTTTTGCACATTTGGATTTAGCAGCGAGGCTAGTAGCAGGGAAATGGTGAATAAAACAGAGCGATAATTATATATGACTAATTCATGTTAAAAAAAGGGTTAGAGGTATTCAGCAATTAATTCATTGGAGTTAATAGCTTTTTTTATGAACTGTATGTAGTATTCATCAAAAAAAGTTTTTATCACCCAGAGAAAAGCCTATTTTGTCCTACAAAACCGAAAGTGTGTTTGCTGTAAACACAAACAGGAGCAGACATGACACAGCAGAAGATCACAGTTAATAGTGACAGGGTAAGTGTAGTTATTATGCAACATATTCTTGCTGCTGTGTTCTTCGCTGTGTCCCATTGGCCCCTATCAGCTATTATCAGCGGTTCAGCAGCGGGTTGCATTTGTTTAGAATCACAGTCAAAGCAAGCAGCCAGAGCCCATAGGCTTTCAAACACTTTATTAGAAGTCACGCGTGTGCCAGCAGACAGCTCTTGCAAGTAAATATTTACCAATTAAAATGAGCATCTTTAAAAAGGGAGTTTTTTTTAAGTCTTGTGCTTCCAGATGGCATTGAGACATTTAATGCCACGTAGGATGAAAAAGTCTCAAGTCTGCAGTCTCCAGTGCTGTGTGTCGGTCTGTGAAGCTTCATATCAAAACAAACTGGAAACCTTTGTCAGCACAGAAGATTATCCAGACACGCAAAATTAACATAACACAAGGAGAATAAAGTGGGAACAGAGACAAAGCAAATGAATGCCGTTGGACTGATTCATTTAAACATGCCTGTCCCTGAAACCTTAACAGTTTTAACGAGTAAAATGCACAATTGATCATTTTTCGGGCGGAATCCTTCTCCTTTTGAAGTTTAATACCAATTTATAAAAACGCTCTTCCTCTTCTTTTTATATTCTGTATTTGCAAATACTTCACAGTCTCTGTATCCAGGAGAGTAAAAGGACCAAGACCAGTGGGGATTTTCATATACAGACCTGGGCCATATGTGGGAGTGGTAGTTGATTATAAGAAGATAGGAATATAAAATTGTTGTTGAAATATTTACAGCAATGTGTGATTTTTATCCAATTTGCGTATTTCAATGGTCTGGTAGATTCCACAACATTTATAATGTGTGGGATCATTTGTGGCGTATACTGTATATTTAAGGCTGTGACCTCAAATATGTTTATTATCTATTGTCTTTAATACTTTCTGCTGTTGCTATAAAAACTCACAGCTTGGGTGAGACCACAGTCTATAGTGACATGATTTATTATTATTAATGCGCTCACTTAAATATTTTGTACATACATTGCTTAAATATATCAATTATAATAAGAAAAGGATAAAAATTTAACCCAACAAATATACCTCGTTTCTGCAGCAGTGTAATGTTCTTCTTGTGCAGTCTTTCAGCTCATGTTCTGGGTAGAACATGACATTTATAGTCCTTTAATCCGACACGTGACACATTCTGTACAGTAGACTGGTTAAAGGCCCTACACATTTGTCTGGTGCGATGTCTGTCACGTCAGATAGAAATTCAAGGCCGTCACTGTCCAGATAAGTGAAAATACAAGCCCTGTACATTTGATCTGTTTAGATTCAGGGTTAGCACACAGGCGGGCTGACACTGGTGACCTTATCCACCGGTGCTTCTTGAGAGTTTGAGAGAAGCATGTAAATGAGTGCTTAAACTGGTAATTGCTAAGTTGCCTGCAGTTGTTTGCCCGGAGTTGGTTTGTCTGACAGTTGTGAGGCCAAAGATTTTTTTTTTTCAGTTCCTCTTTTATGTTTTTATGTTTACAGTCCCATCTATGTTGCTTTTTTACCTTCTCTAAGCTGTGCCACATAGAGTTATGTCATTCGGTGCAGTTACTTGCCAATACAGAAAGTTTATAATTATTGCCTAAGTCCAATTATATAATCAGATTTTGAAAATTTATTTAAATGTCCAACCATGCTGTCATAGTCGGACCATTGCTGCATTTATGTGCACGTAAACGTAGTGAGTGGTCTTGCTCATGGGCCATGGCATTAACATTGAGGAAGTTACAAATGTGAATATAGCATCTGCTCACATTTCTTTGGGATGCTCTTTTGAATTTTTCACAAGTGATGAATGACATGGCGTTGCTCTGCGGGCGACAAGGAGAAGAACTCATGCTGCACTTTTTTGTTTTGTTTGTTCTATTGGTTCGAGTCCTGCTCAAAAACATCCCAAAACATCATCGCATCACGCTCTCCCCCACAGTTCATACTGTCATTGTGTCCTTGGGCAAGACACTTAACCCACCTTGCCTCCAGTGGTGTTCAAGCTGTAACACTGGTAAAGCTCTTTGAAAAGCGCTTTATAAATAAACAATAAAATTGATACCATCAACCTCAGTCTGCTCACAACAAACTCAGATAGCTGTCAAACTGCGGTGGATATTTTGTTGACTGGTATGAGGCTCACAAACTGCATATTAACACAGGTAAAACTGTTGAGACACTGTTGGACCCTAGATCAGTCAGAGGCCGATGTCCTGTGACTATTTGTGGTAACACCATCAAACAGGTCACCTCCTTCAAAATATCTAGGTGTGTACATCAATAACGACCTCAGCTGGCACACACAGAAGGCGAGTGTTTGTGCCGGAATCCACCAGCGCCTCCATTTTCTCAGACATCTCCGACTGTTTGGTGCCATAAAATAGTATAAATTTTTTTTACAGAGTGAATCTATACTCAGGTACGTTATCACCTGTTGGTTTGGAAACCTCACAGTCAAATCTAAATTTCAATTCACAATCTCTTGAAGATGGCAGGTAAAATCATAAGTACTTCTGCCCCACTGACCGCACAGGATTTGTTCAAGTAGGCTGTTATTATACATCTCATGTCGTGTCCAAAGAATATGCTTTATTGAAGTCTGGAAGGAGGTACATGGTTTCACTTTGTCAACATTCTCTCAACGTTCAACACTCAACGTTCTCTCTGGGTACACCGGTTTCCTCCCACCGTCCAAACTCATGCATGTACAGGTAAATTGGTTAATCTAAAGTGTCCCGAGTGAATGGAGTAAAGTGTCAGCCCTGACCTTGGTATTGTTCAAGTCCATATAATGGTTCATATTAGTTTACAAGTTATTTATTTATTTATTGTGTGCTTTGTGTTTTCATGTGGGGCTGAAGCATTGCCCTGGTTATCTAAGGCAAATTTCTCTCATGGGAGAAACTTTGAACGTTGAACTTAAAATTGTGAATAAACTGTACATCAAACAGATGTCATGGATCAAGAAGTTAGCCTTGTTTTTATTTTTAGCTGCAGACCTTCAGGGATTCTTCAGAATGTGTTGGTATTAGGTCCATTCTCCCACAGTGCACTGTGGCACTGTCACTCACAATCATTCAGCTCTACTTTAAGTCTTTGTTACTCTGGAATAGGCGGAGTGGATGCTAATGCTGCTAATACCGAGGACAATTAAACTGCCATTTAGCAGCAGGGTTGGTTAAACTAATGCTGTGACAAATTGGTAGAAAATAATATTTCAATGTCCTTCTGCATTGAGGAATTAATGAACATAAAGGGATTTATTATTCAGCCTTTTTAAAGTTTAACACCAATTATCCAATTACAGTCAAGAGATTTGTCTGAGACAATTAGCGCACAATTTTCCCACATAAGGTTAATGAACATAATGTAGAAAAAAAGAAATCTGCATCTGGAGGGTTCAGTCATTTTGGATATGGTTAACACATTAGAGTATTTAATCACTTCTCTGGCCCTCTACACTGAAATCAAGTCAGCTATGGTGGATTTAATGGCAATTCAAAACAGTGACAGACAATTCACTTGAGTAAAGAGAAATTTTGATTAGGTTTGAGTAGAAATGTTTGCAGTTTTAAAATGCGGAGTAAATATTTTAAGTTTTGTTGAGCAGACCACACTGTCAGGCATTTCTACAAACACACGCCTTTGTGGAGTAGACTTTCAATTAGTAGTACTGATCAGAGAAACCACGTCTTTCCCAGGGGAGTTGTGGTTTGAAATGTGGCAGTAAATCTGGAAGGAAAGAGTTCAGAGACGGCGTTTCTCCTTCGCTTTGAATTTCTCTGGCACTAGATCTGAATGATACGAGCGATGAGTAAAGTGTCATCTGCCCACATGCTACACAGCGTCTGCATTCGCGTTGACTCACCCGTGTCAATTTGGCAATTGTGTCAACATTTGTGAGACAAATTTAGTAACGCCGCTGAGTCGGGTAGATTTTTGTAATTCCTTTGAACTTTACCCAGCTTTCTCAAAATGGAAGAACAAGGTTGTGGCTGCCAGATCACCACACGGCCCCCTCGGTGGCTTCCAAAAGAAAAAGATGAGGCGAGGTCTCACTAAGCTGCTCGGAGAGTGCCATGTTACTGATCATCTCGCAGCAGACTTATCTTTGAGGGCAATGACTGCAGCCTGTGTTTAGCCGGTGAACCTTTAGTCGGTAGCGTACGTGTCCACAAGAACCGGCGTAATAGTGTTAATTTTACAAAACTGAAAGGAATCTTTAAATTCAGAGGCAGATCAAGGAATGATCTGCAAGATGTTACATTTTTCTTAGACAATGCATCAAGGAAGCTCTTCCTTGATGTGAAGTGTTGTGGCTTAAGTTCGAAAAATACAAACTCAAATATTTGTGGGCTCTCTCTCAGCTGAGCCACTTTTGACTTGTCTATAATTTCTGTCACATAAGTTTACACTCAAATCGTCAGTTTATTTGTCAATATTTAATGATGAAGGCTATTTTGTTTCCTCATCAAACCTTTAATATTCACTGTAAACTTAGCCTTGCCAGCCATCCAAATATTTTTTTTATTCTATACCAAGAGTTTTTTCTAGTCTTAAGACACAATTGGAGAGACAAACAATTATCATTATCAGATTTATGTGACATTTTAAGACACATGTATGGCCCTGGGTCAGACTTTGGACATGAGCACTGATCACTAATATATAGATTTAAATGTTGCAGAACTGTTTTACTTTACACATTAGTAATACACATCAACACCATGAATAGTATGAAACTCAACCTGGTTTCTACAATCTTGTAAAGCTTTTAACCTTTAACTAGTCTTTGCCACCAGGTTCTAAAAACTGTAGATAGATCGATAACTCTTTCAAATGCCTGTTCTTTGTGAGACAGCATCTGTGGCCTGACACTTGACTGTCAATATCTTGAAAAGGGAGACAGTGGATGTTGTTGTTGAGAGCCTTGCAGTTCAAAGGTCAGCTCAGGAAGTGCCAGTGGCCCTCTTTGATCCCTGTGCCCGTGTTTGTGGAGGGTAAACTCACTCATCCATAGATTTGTTTGTAGACAGGGAACAGTTGGAGCGTTTAGCTTCCTGTCACCCCTCTGCCCTTGACTCTGTTCTGAACTGGCTCTGCCCGGCACATCATCACCGCACCACTGCGTACCAAGACACCGGGATGACATGCAACACGTCCCCTGACTCCTCTGAAGGGGGGGACTCATCATTTATTCTTTCACTCGCCTGCCACCTCTTTTGTCTCCTCGCCTTTTAATTTCCCCGTCTTGTGTTTTCTGTCAGCTGATGATGCATAATATGCCTGCCTTGTTTGAACACGTGGAGTCTGGGTGCTCCGGATGAGGAGGTGGGCACTTGACAGACAGAGGTATGTCGACATTTTTCCCTTGGATCTGTGACAGGTTAATTCTTACAGGGTTGTAAATACAAAGACTGATGAATTATGCATGGAGATATAAAAGAAAGTGACGGGCTTTGTGCGGTTCAAATACACTGAGGCATTTTGCTGCCGTAGCGTTTGAATTCATGCTTGTGGTTTGCTCTTTCAGAATACTGCTTTGGTTACTGTCACAAGTGAATAAAAAACAGAACTTATACAAATCTTAAGTCAGCTCATCATCCAGTCGCTTTGTTTGTGGTTTAAAATGCATTTTCTTAATGTCTTTAATCATTCAGAATCATCAAACCCATCCTAGTTTCACAGCTAAACCATGTAATGTCATTTTTTAAGACGTCATTGTTGCCTTCAGTGAGCACAGTCTATGGTAACAGTGTAGAAGAGAGCATGACACCCCTGACCCCCAGGCTGCACCATTTTGGACTCTTAGCTAATGGGCTAATGCTCTGTCCTCACATGGGCAGGTGTCTTTGCTGATAATGTTACATTATATATGTGTTTTAGCCTTCTATACACATGCACGCAGGGTTTTAGGACACGGAAAACACACCCCTTTAAAAACTGCTCTGCTGCCAGAGTGAAGACTTTGACATACAGCATACAGCTTACTCATGTTTTACAACACATTATTTTTACAAATTTTATCATTTTGTTTTGGAAGGCAATACTAAAAACAATGAAATCTCCTTTCTTGTCTGTCCATTCAAACTTTTATATTGGTGTATTATATTGCATTTCCCCATCCACTGGCCTTGTAGACTTATATATTATAGATATTCAGTAAAAATATGTGAAAATATATTTTTAAATGCCTATGTACTTGTATGTATGTACTATGAACTTAGCTCCAAGATGGTTGCATAACTTTGTTACTTAGGAATATTGCATTATTTGACATTTACTTTATTTTATTTTATTTTTGGTCAAACTCAAACTCTGGACACTGTTTCCTGTGGTGCATTTGGTGGAGAGCTGATGCAGTGGAGTTTTTTAAACCTTTGGGGTGCACCTATATTTATGATCTGCACACACTCATGCAATTTTTGAGTTTTGTAGTTTTAAAGGTTATAATTCATATAGATTTGCGTTTGAGCTTATTGCTCATTGTTTGTTATATTGATGGTCATTTATTCCAGCACTAGTACCAGCTAGTTTTGCACACCTAGGTTTGTAATGGCTAGCAGATTTCCCCTAAATACCATACCTTTCCAGTGTTACAGACAAGGAACACCAAACAACCGTTAAAGGCCTGTTACTTTGAACTAGCTTCACATAACCTATTATTAAATCTTTATCCCCTTTAGGTTGAATTTTCAAGTAGGTTGACAAAGACCAATCCTATTTGCACACATTGAAAGCACATGCTTCAGGCCCAAAATGCAGGAGATTTGGAGGTATTTTGGAACGATTCAAAGGAAATCCTCTTACCTAATAATGACTCATCTCCCTTTCTTCTTGAAGTTCATCCACATTGAACTAATTTGCTGCGGACTCATATGCCAAAGTATTTTGCCACCCGTCTGACACAAATAGAGACAATATGAGCAGGAATGTTGCTTTGGTGACTCACTAAAGCAACTACAAAGGAAACAATTTGTAATTTCAGGGAGCAGTGGATTTCAATACTAATGAGGATGAACTTCTGAGAGAACTGCAGAATAAAAAAAAGCTCTAAATCAAGTACTTTCAAGAAAAGATGTTACTTTTGAGTGCTTTTAAGTTTTTAAATCAAATTCACCAAAGAGCTTCTTTTGATTTGTCCAACATCCTCCCAATAAACATCATCCGTTCTTGTAAATTAGAATTAACTTTAAATTCATTTTCTTCAGTCTTCACACTTGGGTTTTTTGAATCAATTGTTTGTTTTCGCGTTTGTAAATGATATTCCCGACTGACCCTGAACAAGAAAAGCTGATTTGTTGCGTTAGCTCAAACAGTGAGGAATGATTTAAAAAAAACGTTTTAGCATATTTGAAACACGTTCAGTGTTTAGCATCCATGAAAGTCCAGAAGATTAAGTAGCTAGTGATGCTAACAACTACTAACTACTTTGCTGAACTTCAAAAATCATTGGTTGTTTGAGAAAGACCTTAAGGACAGTCACAGTAAAAAGTACAGGACAAATTATCTACTGACAACAAATTAATCTTTGGGTTGATATTTTTTAATAAAAAAAATCATCCATCTTATTTACCTTTGTGTGTGAAGGACCCTGGTCACTTTGGCCAGAGGCAAAAGTGTCAACAAGACACCAAGAAACATTTTAGATTAGATTCTACTTTATTGTCATTACACATGTACAAGTACAATACAACAAAATGAAGTTTAGGTCTAATCAGAAGTGCAATAGCAGCAAGTGCAGGATATCCAGTATCTGCATAAATAAATAAGTTAGTATTGTTGAAGTAATTTGCAGTATATGAGGGGCAGAAGGATCAGCAGGGTGCAGAGTTCAATAAAGAGACTGTTCTTCAGTCTGCTGGTCCTGGTTTTGAAGCAGGAGTTCTTATGGATGCTGCGAGCTTGACTCAGACAACGTTTCCTCTGGACGTCCTCCGTGGCTGAAAGTGGAGTCCCTGTGATGCGTTGGGCGGTTTTCACCACCCGCTGCAGTGCCTTGAGCTCTGCAACAGAGCAGCTCCCATACCAGATTGTGACACAGTTGGTCAGGCTGGAGGTGTTGATAGTCCAGGACAGGTCCTCCGAGATGTGGGTCCCCGAGAACTAGTAACTGGAGACACGCTTGACAGCCATTCCATTGATATGGATGGTGTCATGTGTGCCTCTTGATTCTTTCCTGAAGTCCACAATGAGCTCCTTCGTCTTGGAGGTGTTAAGGAACAGGTACTCCCTGTAGGCAGTCTCATTTCTGCATAGTATGACAGTTAAAAAGCTCTGTAGGTGATTTTGCACACTTTTGCTGTTTTAAAGAAACAAGAATTAATCACTTGTAATGTTTCATCGGTGATCCAGACTTTTGGTCTTTCAAGTTTGTTCAGAACTTTTATTCAGGACTGAACATTCCAGATAACCATGTTTCAAACCAAACAGCTGCTCATGAACAGATTGTTTGAAATTTCTGTTTTTGTTTGTCATAATTTATGTAATGATTATATATTTATAATGTCTCTATATACACTCACCTAAATGATTATTAGGAACACCATACTAATATTGTGTTTGACCCCCTTTTGCCTTCAGAACTGCCTTAATTCTATGTGGCATTGATTCAACAAGGTGCCTAAAGCATTCTTTAGAAATGTTGGACCATATTGAGAGGATAGCATCTTGCAGTTGATGGAGATTTGTGGGATGCACATCCAGGGCATGAAGCTCCCATTCCACCACATCCGAAAGATTCTCTATTGGGTTGAGATCTGGTGACTGTGGGGGCCATTTTAGTTCAGTGAACTCATTGTCATGTTCAAGAAACCAATTTGAAATGATTTGAAATTTGAAATGGTAAGGTCTTCTGCTGTTGTAGCCCATCCGTCTCAAGGTTGTGCGTGTTGTGGCTTCACAAATGTTTTGCTGCATACCTTGGTTGTAACTTTTAGTCAAAGTTGCTCTTCTATCAGCTTGAATCAGTCGGCCCCATTTCTCCTCTGACCTCTAGCATCAACAAGGCATTTTTGCCCACAGGACTGCCACATACTGGATGCTTTTCCCTTTTCACACCATTCTTTGTAAACCATAGAAATGGTTGTGCGTGAAAATCCCAGTAACTGAGCCGATTGTGAAATACTCAGACCAGCCCGTCTGGCACCAACAACCATGCCACGCTCAAAATTGCTTAAATCACCTTTCTTTCCCATTCTGACATTCAGTTTGGAGTTCAGGAGATTGTCTTGACCAGGACCACACCCCTAAATGCACTGAAGCAACTGCCATGTGATTGGTTGATTAGATTCTCGCATTAATGAGAAATTGAACAGGTGCTCCTAATAATCCTTTAGGTGAGTGTAAGTCTCATAAATGTATTTCTCTTTTAATTGTCACAATCAACACATCGATAAAGACTGTCGTGGTCATGACATGGCATCAGGGGAAGTTCAATGGTCTGTTTTTAAAAACTGTAAAGTGAAACCTTAAAGTAGCATACAACATGCATACAACGGATTTGTAAGGTTTTAGTGCAAAACTTGCTGTGGATTTTTCAGATATTTGAAGTGACTTTTAAAAAGCACATCTAAAGGCATCTAAAGTTAAACAAAACTTGGACACCCTTTACACACATATAACTCAAATAAATCCAGTGTTATTATACAAAAAGATAAAAGCAATGTCCTTATTATTATGTCAAACACATCCTATTAAAGCTCCTCCAGAAGTCTGGCAGGATTGTTATTTAAAGGTCAAGCGTTACAGGGCAAGGTTTGGATGTTTTTGCATTTTCTTTTATTTGCGTGTTTTGAGAGGTTTTGAGTTGATGACGAGAACCTTTCGAGGAGTTAAAAAAAATTGTGGTGAGATGACAAGCAGCTGTTTCAGCCCACCCCCCTTAGGAAAGCCAGCCATCATGTTGTCAGGGCATATCGATCGTGGAAAACGAGTGAAAGAAACTGTGCCAGCAACAGAGAGAGGAAATAGGAGACGCACAGAAAGAATGTTCCTTTCCAAAAGTGGCTGGTGTGATTTTATCCTGCTCATTGAAAGGGTGACATTTCAGTAACGCTTTATTCCTCACTTTGGCATTTCAAATTAATAAAAGCCTTTAATAACTATGCAGATTGAAAAGATGGAGGATGAGTTGACACACTATGAGCTAACACACTGATTAACAATGTAGCAATTTCATCCTCGCTCTCACTCCGGCTTTCTTTCGCTCTCTCAATTTCCATCGAGTCTCCATCAATTGTTCTTGTCAATGACCCCTGCATCTCATTGGAAACGACTGAGTGTGAGACAGTTTTTGTATTAAAAGAAACCACACAGAATTAAAATGTATTCCATGCAGATATTCTTTTTACATTTTGGGATCAGTAGCTTTAGCTTTGAAAACGATAAAAATGACTGAACTTAAATCCAGTGTGAAAGATCTTGCTATGGACTCCCATTCAGAAAATCTCTTCCCAGTTATTTATTAATGCTCTGCTAAACTAATATTTTCATGACTCATAACAGCTATTATACTACTTCACATGGGCTTTGATTGATGCGTGACTCACATGTCTCCAATGTCGATGAACCACTAGCCTGTAAGTCTTCCTGCGACTGTCCCTACAAATAGCTACATAAAATAACCTTGCAATCATATACTGTACACTTTAAATCGTTTTTTAGCTTATATATATGACTATAACCAGTTTTCAAAACAAGCTAGTTTTCAACCCGTCACTAAAAACAACTGCATGTATGAGCCTTTTCTTAACCGTATTTGTTTTATTAGCACTAGCATAAGACCCCCTGCTTCTCAGAATCACATTTGAATTGTGCTGACATAAAGGTTTAACCTCACTCGTGCTGGAACTCATAGGTAATATAGTGTGTGTGTATAGTCTGCATCAAAATGGACCTAAATAAGTTGTCCAAAATTGTCTGTGAATTGAGATGTCAATGTGAACGGCATGAGCAGGCTGCTTTTAAATACAGCGCACTGCAGAAAGAATTAAACATCGCTCATTAAATGCAGTGTTAAAGCTTTTATTCAAGCCTGATTTTAGAGGTATTCTAGTCACACACAGCCCTGTTCATGCTCAGATACACACAACAACACTAACAGAAAGCAGAGGTACTATATGCCCATTTACTGATAAATACAGACGGAGGCACACAATGACTGACAAATACAAATGTACACAGCTCTTTGACTTTTCTGTATAAACAAATTCAAACACACAAGCAAAAGCAGAGGCACATGAAAGTCCACAGCTTTCTCCATGATAATACGGCAGTGTTAAATGTACCCCAGTGGGACCGTGCCACATGGGACAGATAATGAGCCCAGGTGTTAATTAATGTGGAGTGCGTTTCCCCACTGCTGCAGACGACCTGTGAATCGCAATCGAGGCTGAGACCCTGGATCATGGTGATTTGCCAAGCAGTGTACTTCAAAAGGCCAGACTGGCTGTGCTGCAGTCCTCAAAGGGACTGCTTTGGCGAAGGCTACTCTCTAAAGGGCGGAGGAGTTGGCTTTTGGCAAATAGAAACATGAGCGCAGGGAGAAGTTTGTGTTTTGATCAGATGTCAAGACAAATAGACGGATGTTGCCGTCACTGTATGTTTGTTATGCAATACTTATGCATGGTGCCAGTAAGCACTTAGTGTGCAAACTGGCACATCATCCTTGGGCAGGAGAGTGTTCAGTAAAAGAGGTCAGAGGCAGAAATATCAGCCAACAGGAGGAAAAGAAGGCTGTTTTCTCTGACCATTTGGATTTTTTACCAGTATGAATATAAAATATAAAGTCCTGGGAAGTACAGATTTCTAACACACAGCTAATTTCAAAGATCAAAATCAAAGTCGGCCTGTATTTAACCGTTTTCACCACCTTTGTGTAGTACCACCTTCACCATGTTATGCTAATGCACTGGAATTAAAAAAGCAATGCAGATTTATGGCTTTTTATACAAGACAACAACGTTAGAAAAGAAGTTAAGTAACTCTATGGTCAAATATATCTCGACATGGGACTACCTGCAAAGTTTTGGATTTTTTACTGTCTTCTGCTGAGAGCTTGTAAATGAGAGACAGCAGTTTGGGGACCACTATGGCCTTTGAGGCATCCATTTTATTATCCCTTTTGTTCCTATATTTTATTACTCTTACAACTGTCAGGACTGGACAAACTGAGCACCGAAGACATTTTTGGCTGTGTTGATCAGCCTGTTTCATAACTTTATGGCTTCCATTTGAAAAAAAAAAAATCTAAACTTCTAAGAATTAGGCAATAATAACTAGGTTAGCATTAGGTTGCATAACACTGTTCATTTATAAGTGATTGTGTATCCGTCACCTTCAAAGCTTTAATATGGTTTTGATGTGCGTATGTGCAGTCGCTCCGTCCTTCTTCACTGAAGGTCAGAAGAATGAGAAGCCTGGCTCTGATTTGAGCCACTGCTGGCCCTGACCGAGGCTCATTAAAGCTCTATTGAGTTTCTGCCAACACTCTGACACTCCCAATATCTCACCACGGCTCATCTCAGCTGTCTCTTCATCAGGGCTTAGACCCGGCCCCGAAAGGATCAGCACCCAGTGGCTGTGCTTACTGTACACTCCAGCGTGGCTTCCTCTAGAAAGCTGACCTAGATCTAGTTTGAGCAGACTTTTTTAGCCTCTTCTCAGCGCATTGACATCATTCCTGTATCAGGGTGATATGTGACTGAAGGGTAAAGACAGTTCACCTTTCACAGCAACTGAAAAGTGAGAACTTATTGTAGTGTCTGATGGCTATCTTGTAATTTGGACAAGTGGTGCTTCAACTCAAATGCGCTTCACTTTTGTTGTCCAGGATCAACTCCCTTAACAACAAATCACAGCCCAGTGCTATCAGTGAGTTGTCAAATTTTCCTCATCTGGTAGCTGCCAGAAACAAGAAAGAGCATCTGCGGTGTGTCAGCGGGATGTGCAAGGGTTTGGAAGTGTAAGGTCAAGCTGGGTGATGGTCTGATTAAACCAGCAACACCTCTTGTCCAGCGGGAGAGGCTTCTTTCACTGCCAATGTCTAGAGCTAGGGTCTATTATCACTTATACCAAGGCTGAACATGTAATACATGCTGATAGATGAATCATTGAGTCTATTTTTCTCTTTTATTTTACCTTTGAGGGGTCTTTTTGTGTGTAGACCTCAGCCAATCACATTTTTCTGCAGTAAAGAAAAAACAACAAAACACTGAGAAATGTGAATAAAAAGTATAGGGCTGCAACTAGTGATCGTTTCTATAATTGATCAATCTGATGATTATTTTTTTGATTAATTGATTAATAATCAGGTAGTGAAGCGCGTGTAAATGTTTGAGGACCAGTCGGACTAACAATGACAAGTGGTCAAAAAATTGAGGTGTTCTATTGTTCCTGCTTATAACTCATGATAATACTACAAAAAAATCCCATAGATTTAACAGAATCTTACCCCGAGTATGCCACAGGACTTATGTGTATATATGCTCATAAAAATGCATTGTTATCAAAACACAAACTGTACATACAGTATCTGATAATGTTTCTGTGGACTTACTGCTCTGTCCTAATAAAACCCTCTTCTCTCACAAATAGCAGGTTTGAGTCTATGAATAACACAGATAATGATTAATCAATTATTAAATTAGTTGATAATTAGTTTAACAATCAACTATAATCAATATTTTTTATTATAATTTACTACTAATAGTGTATATTATGTTGATGTACCAAAAACAAATGGACACAAAAGCTACGTCAGAAGCATCAGATTGAGTGTTATTAGTAATGTTTTAATACAGTCCAATCCATATAGAGTGACATTAATGCACTTTATAACTGATACATTTTGATGTATTCCCATTTACTTTTAGCCATGTTGAATAATAAAGTAGATGTTCGTGTTTCATCTGATCTCTCTTTGACCTACTTTCGATGAGCCAAATTTGGAACATTTTGAAAGAAAATCTAGGTAACTAAAAAAAACACAACCAGATTTTCTGTACATTTTTAATTAATCTAAAATCTTAAAACTGTAACAGTTGTACTCTGTAATATTAATCAAATATACTGTATAGCGTTAAAGAAATGTGGTTATTCTTGAACTAAACTCTCGCAGTTAACACAGGTTTGTACACAAAATGACTTTTTTGCAGATGTATCACTAAAAGCCTAATTTTCTACTTGTTTCTTTACTGATAAAAGGAGCTATAAGTCCATTAGGCTCCAGCTGATGAAAGTGTGTTTGTGGTTGAGCTGTCCAGGCGTTTTTGCTGCAGACTCTCCAGCGTTGTCTGCTTTTGGCGAGGGGTCTGAGATGATATTTCAGACTGTATGTGCTCCGGTGGTAACTCATGTTCTCAATTACATTAAATACAAATAACTTTGGTTTTGTCCAGAGAGCCAAACTTCCCATTCAAGACCCTTTCCGTTGTCCATGTCTTCTTTATGAATGTTTGCTAACTTGCTGCTGAAGCGCTCTGTTTTCTCAATCTAAGAAGTGCACAAAGGGCAAATTAATTTTTTTAACGAGCGATTAACTAAAGTCAAAAAGAATTGTGTCGTTAAACGTAATCTGTGTTAATGCATTAAATTTGACATCCCTTATTGTGACCTGTAATTGTTCTTAAACTTTAGATGAGGTCTGTACAATTGATATAAATGTAGATTCATTAATCCAATTAAATTAGTTACTGAGATAAACTGCCTCTGAATACGTTATGTGCAAAAGTAAAGTAAGAAATGCATCTGGAAAAGAAACAGTTTGATCAAACATGCATTAACCTGCCGTCAGGTCCTGAAGTCTGTCAGATAAACTGATTGGTTGGGTTGCCTGCGCCCATCCTTCAACAGCAGCTGTCGCTGGCCACAGGATTTATCTTTCAAGCCACATCTTGTGTCAAATGAACATCAACAACAGTTTATACTCTGTCAGTCTTGCTGGATATATGTCACTCATTTTTACATCTGCCTCCCGTCATATCATGTAAAGTATACACAGCCGGAAGCTCTTTATAAGCAACATGTCTGTCTAAGTCAAAAGCACACTACAAGATCATTAAAATGGTCCAATTGAGAATGATACTAACCCTAACCCTTTAAAAAAAACATCAATAAAGATTTGTCAAAGCTTGTCAATAAAAAACATTTAAACATTTAAAGGCAAAGCAGTCCCTTGTTTCTGTCAAATTTGTTTCTTTTTGGTCCATATTGGTAAAGGATTGCCTTTTCAACCAAGCCACAAAAATGCAAACAAATAGTTTTCAGTTGTGCAATCTAATTTGTGACAAAGGTTTGCATCTTTGCGTGCTGCTCTCTTCCGCAGCGATTCCCTTCTATTGGATTGACCTTATGGGCCACAGACATCGGGACAACGGGACATCAAGGACCAGCCTTCAGACGAGTCTCTCAGAACCTAGTGCTCTATAAGCCAAAGCCCCCGGACAACTCATATACCACTGATAGAAATCAGCTGGACTCAGTGACGCAGCAGACACTGTATGGCAGCAATGTGTGCCATTCAGCAAGAGAGGAGACCATTGGCAACATTAGTTTATTTATATTTCATGCCATGTTTTGTATTTGTAGAATAAGATGTGCAGGAATAGTTTTTTGTCAATTTGTTTGTTGGTCTTTTAGGGCAGGGTGATATGTTGTCAGATGAATAGTGGGCATTTTATGTTGATTCACATTTTTAAATAGCTGTCATTGTTAATGGACTTTGAGTACATGAGTAAACTAAAAATGACAAATATGATTGTATTCTCCAAGTGTACAATTATTTAAATTTAGATTGTTTTGAATGTTTTGCCATGTTTTTATGCTTTAGTAAAATTCAGATACCACCAGTGATAAATAATAATCTATTCAGACTTTTGAACGTATTAATAATAAGCTAAAACAATTTCAAATTTTTGACTTTTGAAAAAAAATTTGAAGTATAAACTTAAACACCACTTCCTATTCATATTTATATAATAGCTTACTTATATGTAGTAACTAATGTATTATGATAAATTTTTATTTAATGAGGTATACACTCTGAGTAGACGCTCATTGTAATTTTCACCTTAATTTCATTTGTCACTGAAAAAACATAGAGCAGTGAGACATTTGACATAAATCTTGTTGTGTTGTGTTAGTTATTCTTTTCTAAAAGCTATTCCACCTTTTTATCGATAAGGTCAGTCTCTTATTTCATCACAAAAGTGGCCCTTTCTAATTCTCTTCCTCTTCTGCAGTCAGTATTTCACTCGGCCAAAGCCATGATCACACGAAAGGGATCAAGCTGCAGTGGCTCATTGTTTTCCAATAGCTGCCCCCCGGCACGGTGCTCAGGCCCTGGATCTTAAATGACCACAGGAGGTATTGATCTTCATAAGGCACTGTTTTCGTTGTTAAATAACCACCACAGGAAATCCGATGAAAGGTCCTGCCCTTTCTGCATCCCTTCACCTTCAGCGGGTCGTCTGAATGGATGCCAATGCGGCGGGGGTTAGTGGAGAAAATAAATTCAGCCCGTGTCACTTAGTGTTCAACTGGAAAAAGAGACTTTGGGTTATTGTAGTCAACAATAGTAGGCAGCCCTGTCTTACACATTTAATCTTTAGATTGAATACACTTTTTGCTACAGGTATGTATGTAATATTCTTCTAAATGAGATTTAAACAATTTTAGTTTTTCACAAGTTCAAGGAAAGACATTAATCGTATACTTGTCCATAGTTAACTTGCAAATTAATCAGATTTTTATTTAATATTAATGTACTTTTAAAAGCATATTTTGCAGTTTTTAGAAGTAGAAATGTACTGTTTTATATAAATATTTTTTGTTAAACTATCCAGAAAAGCTTTCTGAATAAAAATATGTTGAATATGTTGAAAGCATAAAATGTCAATCTCAAGCCCAAAGAGCAGAACAGATAATGAATTGAAAGTGACATTACAACTAACACAATATAATGTCAAACTTTTAAACAGGAAATTAAGATATACAGCTAAAAAAACGACCTATGTTTGTTTGTGGTTGAGCTGTCCAGGCGTTTTGGCCGCGCACTCTCCAGCGTTGTCTGCTTTTGGCGAGGGGTCTGAGATGAAATTTCAAACCGTACGTACTCCGGTGGTAACTCAGTTCTCAATTACATTTTAGATGCAAATAACTTTGGTTTTGGTGCAAAAACCATCTGACGTGGCTTTGAAAATAAACTTCCCATTCAAGACCCTTTTCGTTGTCCATGTCTTCTTCATGAATGTATGCTAACCTGTTGCTGCAGCGCTCTGTTTTCTCAAGCTACGAAGGACAAACATTATTTTTTTTAACGTGCAATTAACTAGAGTTAAAAAAAATAGTGCCTATAAACATATTTTGCGTTAATTAATTAAAATTAACTGCCCTAATTGTGATCTGTAATTGTTATAAAAAATCTGTAGATAATGTCTGTACAAATAAAAATATCTGGCAAATTTAAATTGTTTGCGTTAGATAGTTGGGATGTAAGTGTATACAGTGATGGTGAATGATGCAAGCAGCAATCCAATACAAAGAATGACAAAAGTTTTGAGACAATGGAAATAAAAGCAGTGATCTACTCAGAATCCCAACCTTTTGTACTCTACGGATATGATGCAAATTTTGGACTTAATTATTTTTAAATAACCAAATAATGAACCATACATGAATTAATTAAAACTGAAAATGAGATAAATGTGGGGAAAAAGCACAGACAGAAGTTTTCCTTTTTCAAAATTAAACTAAATAAAAACATTTCTACCCAAGAGTTGCCCATGGCCCAGTGGTTGAGGACACTGTTTCTATATGAAATCAGAAAATAGGGTGGTAATATATGTGAATTTGTATGTTTTTTATTAATGCTTAAGTCAATGTTCCCTTTACAATGACACCAAAAGTATTCAAATACACCTTATGTTTGCTGAAATATATTCATTTCTTTATGGGAAAATAGGCATAGGGCTTAAAAGTCTTAAGTGATACTCATTCATAGGATTCAAAAATCTTTAACTTCATTTACGGACCCAGGTCTGACAAAACACAAAAAATAGGAAATGTTACTTTTGTGCACTATGGGGAATAGTGCAAGCATGAAATATTATAATAAACTGGGTCGATTAGATTGTAGTTTAATGTAATATTAATGACAGAAAGGGCTTTTAGTAAAGGTCTGCTCCCACCCAGTGCTCAGATACAAGCAGGCTGCACTGAGACTGATCACTCCCCTGAAGGCTTCGAGTCAGGCCACATTACGGATCAAATTTATGACTGTTTTGCACTGGTCTGGGAACACTTCTGCTGCTGTGATGAAGCAAATTTCTCTCTCTTTAAAGCTTCTCATTTTTCCCCTCACTGTTCAGCCAAGAAATCGTTTTTCTCGTTAGCCGTGGACGCTGCGGTCTGAGTTCTTTATATTATCTGTGAATAAGGCTCCAATTTTTTTGCAGATCCAAAGGCAGGCTCCCCACTGCTCTCCAAACCTAACTGTGACAGCAAATGAAACAAAGTGAAGTGATCATGCTTTTGAATGACAACAGAGAAATCAGTCTCCTAAATTTGTACATGCCAAAGTCAGAAACCAGAAGTTGGAAATATGACAAGCATCATGGGATAATGGTCGACATTTGGGTAATTTCATTTCTTTGTGGCTAAATTCCGCTAACAGACACTACGTTCTCTTTCTGTCTTATTTAAATTGTATTTCTAGTCGAATTGTTATTCAGATATGCTTTTCAATCTGCCAATATTACATTTTCCATAGTTTTTGTCTTGATAAATAGAGTTATGATATTACCTTACGCAGTAGCCAAATTCTCACAGGATTTAATGGTATACAAACTCATGAAAAATCCATCTTAAACTGCTCCAAGCAAAGTATTACCAGTTTGTTGTGACTAATCAATGATGTGACAGCACTGACAGGTCTGGGTGTGTTTTAGGTTTGAAGATGTTTTACGTACATGAATTTGAACAACAGGGCGTTGCTCTGATGCAGTTACTTAGATGATAAATTCAATCACCTGTCAGGTATTCATTTAGAGCACCTTCCCTTTGCAAATACTTTCTATGGAAGCCCTCTCAGCTGGATCTGTGGAACAGACCATGTACTGTGGAGCTCTGACTCGTCAGGATAGTTATGATACACTTCTAGTGAAATTACTATCACAGTCTGTACCAAAGTATAGGATGCTATTTAATTATAAACTATGAAAATATTGTATCGAAGGATCACCTGCTGTGAGGGAAACCTTCAGATAATGGTATTTCCTATGTCGCTAGCTTTATAAACCTTTTCTGCACGTTCAGCAGAACAGATCATTTATGAAGCTTTGTACATGCCTGCACACATTTTTTTTTATTCAAATATCTTCATCCACATGAGCACAACAATAGACACAAGTCACCCAGACCACTAATTCACAATAAATAAGGTTCAAGGTTGTAATTATTGATTTAAAATGATGAGGCTGTGCTGGTCAGAAAAGAAGCTAGAAGTTTCAAAAAAGACTCAAAAACTGTAAACTTTAAGTAGATTATTCACTAGGTGTAAAAAAGCACATTAAAAATAAAGTCTTCACTTTAGAAAGCAATTTTAAAAACAAAAGCTCAAAATGTAGGGCAATGTTTCTTTACTAAAGTATTCACCTTCTTATAGACTAGGCCTAAAATGAGTCCCAACTGCACTGAGCCGGAGTTAAAAAGCCTAAAGCCAGGTATAATTATTTCTAGGTGGTATATATATTTGTAACTTATCAATCAATTCAATTCTGTTGCTATGCGAAGAACTAAAGTACATAGGTATCCAAGAAGAAAAGACATTAAAGAAACAGCTACTATATGTCACTGTGTGTCACAAAATCACAGTGATAATTCAGTGAGCGTCGGGTAAAATAAAAAGTTTTCGGTGGAAAAGGTTACAGTAAATCTCAGAGTTTTTTCCCTGAATGTACATCCATATCTTGCTGGCTTCTCGGTTCATTTTGGCTTTAAATCCACGTGGGTGTGCATGAGCATGAGAGCAAACAGTTTTAGCATCAGTGTTCTTGCATTAAAACACATACCAAAAGGTCCTTTAGATTTTCTCTCCTACTCCCACTCCTTTTTCTTAGTCTGTCTTAGTGGCACAACCCTTATTACCCTTCTAATTCGACCATTTAGCACTCCTAAGCAGGCCTTGTGACCCACAATGGCTCTGTCTTGTTCTACCTCATGGCGTTTAGTTATCTCTTGTAGCTGTGGAGTACGGGGCTGATAGCATATCACAGTCCCACCGGAAATAAAATGGACCGGCAAGATGTATATCTTAAAACAAGACTGATGTGTATTTATCTTCATGTGAGAGAAGATAAAGCTTCAAATAAAACTTTTCTCTTGGCGCGGGGTATTAAACGTTACTCAAAGACAGAAACGCACTGGTCTTTAGTTTCTCTTTTCTCAGTGTAAAATATAATGCTGTGTGCTTATCAGTATTCCTACCAGTGATCTTCATTCGACAGTCTGGCTTGAATGTGCCGCTCCGCCAGAGAGATATCGAGCAACTCTGCAGATAGCACACTTCTCACCTTTAGATAATTTCTCGTGTAGAGTGTCGGATGATTGCTGATTATCGAACGGCTTTACAGTTGATCTGAATCTCATCAGCACTTAACCTCATTGTTCCGGGAGCAGGGGTAAGAGGAATGTCAAATGGCCTGCGTCTCTGGCGGGGGTTCTATTTCACTCATTCTCTCCCTCGCTGCCACACGCGCTGACTTACACCACACGGATGCACACGCCGCGTATTGCATGCATAAGCAAACGTTCATCCACAGCGCTTCGTTTTCTCGCAAACAACCACAAACACATCAAGAGCTCCTTTTTACCCTGCGCCAACAGCCACACACAAACACTCATTGGATGGTACAGAGCAGACGAGGGCCCATGAAAAATGCATGTCCCTTTGCGTGTGTTTCATAAGAAATGCTCATCGAGATTCTATTCCCATCTCAGCTGAAACACCACACAGGAATATCAATTACACTGGCAATTTGGGTAGCAGCATAAGCGGGGCTGGCACTGAACGGGAATATGGGATCTGCAGTGTCATTGTAATGAGAGGGTCACTCCCTTCTATAACTGTAAGGCCAGCAATGCTTGAGGAGATTGTAAAATACATACTGGCAGTAATGTGATAGAAATGGTGCATGTGGTGGAATCATGATCAGATGGCACATCTAAGGATAAGTAGACTTCAACCAGCTGGTTAACATGGAGGTAAAAGTTCCAGTGGCTTCAGTACAACAACTTTTAAAGTGGTAAGACTACATCTAGACTAGCCTAAAGATAAATCCAGTTTAAGGTTTAACAAGGTCAAGTCATCTAGTAGACTTTCTTCAACATGGCACCAGTTAATGGAATGAAGAGATGTCAGTTTTTAGTTTTTACACACCACGCACCAGTGCTCTTGAGTGTTGTTTTCTAACCCTAACCTCACTGTAATAAAAACTGTAACAATCTTTGAAGCTTAAAAAGATTGCAGGGTATTTAAAAAATGATTAACGTTTAAAATCCTGATAATAAATTAAATCCCTGTGTGGAAAGTATGTATTGATGCCATGAGTTCTGGCAAGATATGTGTTTATATAAGAGTGTCAATTGCCTCATACAATGTGGTGGTTTAATTAATAATTTGATAAGACCTTTATGTAAAATATTAACTTAATTGATGACAATGGTTGTGTTGAAGTGGTCTTACTGGCTATTAGGCAAATGTTGTAGTATTGCAGCATTCACAGCTTTGTGGTTCTGATGTCATCAGTAAAATATAATCTATAGTTTTGTAATCCTATGTAATTTTTACCCATTTAAAATGTTTTTTAACTGCCCACATCATGATTAATGCAAGTTAAATGGCTATTGCAATATTTGACAACTATATTGCTTTTAATATGTCTTCTTAATACTGTGTGCTGCTTTATATACTGTTCTTGTGTCATTCGAATGTGTAAAGAATGACTGGTTACAAAACTCAAAATACTGAATCACTTACTTGAGATGTATTTTTTTTTTTGCAGGAGAATCCTTACATGTGCAACAACGAATGTGACGCCACGACCGAGGAGCTGGCTCATCCTCCTGAACTAATGTTTGACTTTGAGGGTCGTAATCCCACCACTTTTTGGCAGTCAACCTCCTGGAAGAAGTACCCAAAGCCCCTTCAAGTCAACATCACTCTGTCCTGGAACAAGACCATCGAGCTGACTGACGACATTGTACTGACCTTTGAGTCCGGACGACCCGAGCAGATGGTCCTGGAAAAGTCTCTGGACTACGGCCGCACCTGGACCCCGTACCAGTTCTATGCCACCGACTGCCTGGATGCCTTCACCATGGAGCCCAAAACTGCAAAAGAACTGACACAGCGCACCCTGCTGGACATTATATGCACTGAGGACTACTCCAGAGGCTACGTGTGGAAGAATGACAAAACGGTACGCTTTGAAATAAAGGATCGCTTTGCCCTGTTTGCCGGACCTCGACTACACAACATGGCTTCACTGTACGGTCAGCTGGATACCACCAAGAACCTGCGGGACTTCTTTACCATCACGGATCTGAGGATTAGACTGTTGAAGCCAGCCACCGGAGCCACTATGGTGGATGAGAACAACCTGTCCAGATACTTCTATGCCATCTCTGACATTAAAGTGCAGGGCAGGTAAGACCTTATCACACAACTCTTATAACATACAGCGCTTTTTTAGGAAAAGAGCTAATATAATGTGATATAATGCATGAGGGAGATGTGTATAAAAGAAGAGAAATGGAAGTTTTTTTGGGAAATAACTATAGACTTAAAGGTGGTCTGTGTGACTTTGGCCTTGTGATTGCCCCCTGGTGGCAAAGGTGCAGATTGCACTTTCACACCTCACATGCTTCCTTTTAAGAACATGTCAACAGTTACTGCAGCCTAACAAGGACATGCTTTTGTCATAGAACAAACCCAGGAAAAATAAACCTGCTTGGAATTCCCCCCAAAAAATGTACTAAATAAATTGACCTAATCAATGTTTTAAGTCTTCATCAAGAAACATGGTGTGTTTCTCCTCAAGACGTCGGCAGTTTTTCCTCTCTGGGCAGCTGTAGGAACATAGGAACATGCTGGGCGTTCCCTGGTGGTAGCTGCCAACAAGGAATTTTCCCACGGGTATATTGAAAGAAAATATGATGCAGCTTTTATAGATGTATTTTATAAAAGGCTACATAACCGATATACTGTTTTTTATGAAAATGCTGTTATCCCCGTTTTTATTTGGAAACCTTGTATAACATCCATTAGAATGAGTGATAGGCACACTTTAACCATCTGTTCAATAATTGTAGTATTTAGCAAGAAATTGTGAATTTTTTGGGGAAAAGGGGCAACCAAACAAATACTCCAGTAAAGTCATCAGAGATTATGTTTGATGTTTGATTTTAATGCATGTCTCTTTTTATTTTTAAAAGACATGTTTAACAATTATTCCACAGCATAGTGTAGTTTAACTGAGAATGTTTTGCTAGCACGAAGAATAAACTCATGACAAGCTGTTCTATCCTAAATACCAAAGCAACCCCCCTTCAAATAAAAGTTTACATTCCATAATTGACATCCTTAAACTTTCCTTTTAAGTAAAAGTTGCTTTATAACAGCTTGCATTGCCGCAGTGAACAATATTTTCTTGGGTGAGTCATCAGAATGCTGCTATGATTTTCAGGGAATGGAAACATTGTCATTTCATGACGCATGGAAATTGCTCTCATGACGGCCATAAAGCCTCTACAGCTGCTCTCCAAATGGGACGTGTGTTGCTTGCTGCATTTGGTTTATATGAGGATAACTAGGTTGGTAATGGCCCATCAGATGGGCCCAGGGTGAATTGAAACAGTTAGTCCCTAATTAGAATTCAGGCGACGTCAGTGCAAGATTAGAACCATTAGCACATTGGCTAATTGGTAGAAGACTAATCTTGTAATTAAGAGCATTTGCAACTGATTAAATGGCAATCATCAGGGACGCATCAGTGAAACGTGGATGCATACTGAATTACCAGGCTGTGGTTCCAAATTTAGCCCTGCCTTGTTTAATACTCAGTTGATTTATTATGTTACAATTATTATATTTACTACAGTTTAAAAGTTACAGAAACAACTGAAGAGTGTCCCAAACATAACCAGCGAATAATGTTGCACCTTTTCATGATAGACTGTCTGATAAACTTGATCTTCAGTGTATATTTTCACAAAACAACATTCCCTGCCCAGTCAGACATCAGTTAGAGACACGTGGTGCAGTCAGACGCACTCAGACAGAATCCACACTTGTACTGTAAACATGAATTGATGAGATCTAAATTGCAAGCGCTAGTATCCAGCACAGAATAACATCTCCTACAGATATCTTATTTTGCCATTCATTAGAAAGAGTAGCAAAAGGTTGGATGGTGGGAAAATAAGCTATTTTGCCCAATTTTCTACCCTGCCCCTGGGCATCAAATTCAATTTTCCACCAAAAGTTTTGAGAGAAAGAAAAGAAAATAAACATACAATTTCTGTCCAGAGGTGGATCAGTAACTCACTTGAAAGAAGGTGATGGCGGCGAGTGGAAGAGACTGATTAGAGTTGCCTGCCTTCCTCAGCAGCCTTCTGGCAACAAGCAAATGTGAAAGTCTTATCACACAATAGCCGTCCTGTCTGAGAATTCACACAATGCTCAACAAACGCTGATAAACCCTCACACAGTTGAATATGTGGTGTGTAAGGAAACCCACAGATGGTCATTGTCAGCTTCTGGCCCTGAATGACACCTGATATACAAAGAAAAGTTTATTTCTTCATAATGGTTTTGTGAGAAGGAACCTGACAAATTTAAAAAAGTGTACTTATACAAAATGATCAGTTATTTCATTCTATTATTAGTGGCTTGTGTTTTAACATAATGTTCAGGATGTGCTCTGATTTGTCTTTAAACGATGCAAGTTTTAAAGAAGTTGATTTAAAGCATATTAAGCTAAACTAAACAACCTTGCGTCATCAGTTCAGTTCCAGCTTTTGTTTTTCATTTGTAGCAGTTATATGTCAAGGAGAATTTACACAATTCTCTTCACGTAAATGAGTTGTTTAATCATCAAAAGCATATTGTTTTAGAGGCTTTGGTCAATCACTGATAAGCCAGAGAACGTGTCTATTCCAGCTGCTCCATGTCTGCTTATAGAGCGTATCCACACAAAAAAGTTACACATAACTAAAGAAAGTCAAAGCAGAATAAAACATGGATAAATATTTGCAATGCATTTATGTAAAGTTTAACTAGACGACTATAAAAGCGGTCATCGGTCTGACACTGAACTCAGAGTTAGCTGATTAAAGTCACCTCCATTTTGTGGTGGTAAATTGGCCAAAGCAGAAAAGGTCACTCTGCTGTTGGGGGTGAGGGTTGGGCCTGGGACTGAAAAAATCTTTGGAAAATGTATTATTTTTGCAGACAATTTGATTAGATTTCAATATCTTGAAGAAAAAATAAACCTTAACAATGAGGCTGTGTTTTTTATTCTTTAAAAAGTGAAAATGAGGCTCCTTTTGTTAGCGCCACTTTGTAGCAACGCTTGCACATTGGCCTGAACGTTTCAGTGCTTATCTGCCTCAAATCTGAAAAAGTTCCACTACTGCACTGCTTTTTGTGAATCAATGCATGTCGTGGAGGTCCAGCACACGCCATCTTTTAAAAACGCTATAAACGAGGAAGCAAGCTGCACTAAGCGCGCAGCTGGAGTCAGTTTTCCGGTTTTTCAAAATAGTATCGTAACCACTTCTGAATTTGACAACATTAGTAGGTCCTGTGAAAAAAACACAGGTGACATTTTACAAGAAAGGCCTAATTAAAGTTTTCCTCCTCCTTTTCCAAACTTTACCTCACAACTTCTAAAGCCACAAATAGACTTAAAAATCCAAATTTTACAGGCCATTGCATTACATTCACAGGTAACTAACAGGCAGCGACACAATTTGAAAAGGCTTTTTATTAGAAAACATCATGAGAAGTGTTAAAAAGCCCATATTGCCTGGAGCAGTTTAGAAGAACCCACATGAAAAAATAAAAAAGATTTTGTTCTGAAATAAATCTGGGACAGCTTCAGATGCCTCACAAGACGTCGAACTGAAGCAGAGTACAATCCCTCTTTAATAATCAGAGAACAAAAGTTTATAGAAATGGCTTTACAAGGCTCTCAATCACAGTAGGACTAGTCTTTCAGTGACTTTGTATGAAAGAAAGGAGACAGAGGAGGATGGGGGATTACTTTTCCGCACTCTGCCGGCGTGACTGTATTGATTTCTAATGTTATTCCATCAATGAAAAAACAAAAACCTTGAACCGTGCAGGCAGTCCCACCTTTTTACGTTTCACTCTCCATCGTTCCTTACGTATTGATCAGATGTCTGCTCGTTAATTAAGACGTGATCTCTGGCGGCCGGCGGCGCGGTCAGAGCTCTACATTTGCAGGGCTGTAGCAGGGCCTGGGAATGAGAGGCAGCTAATCCATACGTGCTAATGTGCTGTTTCTTTTAGCCCTCGTGCCATTCTCAATTCTTCACTCACTCCCACCTTATTTTTTCTCTATGTTTCCCACAATGTCAGGTGATTTCTTTTTGCATGTATAGTATGCACTTGACCGACGTAACCTTAAAGAATTTACACAAATCCAACAAAAAATATGTGAATAATTCTTTTTTTTTAAATTCTAATACCTAAAAAGAGCATAAAGCCTCATTAAAATAATTGAACACGAATTGATTAGAATGATTTGTGTGCATTTACTAAAACATATTGTTCCCCGGTTTGACAGAAATGCAATCCCAGTCATCATACATCATCTTGTTTGTGTTGCCATGGCACCTGGCGGTAGTGGAACAAGCAGCAGGCTTTTGTCGTTCTTTTTGATACGTACATCTTTTATTTTTTGTGCTTTGGTTGGTTGTTTGTCACTCAATTGAAAATAAACAACAGCAGTCTGGACCATGTACTGACAAATAATGAAGACACTAAGGATTAGCTGTTAGCCTTCAGCAACACATTTAATGTTTCCAAAGAAGGTGGGTGAGAAAAAAAACTCATTAATGCTCTTTTCTGTGATATTAGTGTAAAAAATTCTCACCCATCTGAGCCAAACTTGTGTGCCATTTATGCCCCATACACAACACTGCAAAAAAAGTTCTTAGTTATAAAACAACACACAAAAAAAAACTTGAAATCAAAACCAAAGAGCACATGGCCTATCTTCATAAATTAACACAAATGCAGAGTACACACACTCTGTATTTGTGTTAATGCATATTCTGCGAGTCCACACCTTATACATCATTAGTATCCCATGATGCTAGTCTGTGCCATTACTTAAGCCAATTTTGACCTGTCCCACCTCAGGAAACCCTTACACCTTTCTTGTTGGCACTGGACTAGGTATAAACAAGAACAGATAGGTATATCCTTCTCTTGACTACTCAGTGTGAATACTGAGTCCCTGCTGTGGTTGTGGCGGGAAAGAGTACAACATCATCCCCAAAAAAAAATAATATTCTGACTGAAGTGGAAATTTACTGGTCCAACATTGCACCTTTAGCCTACACCCACATGTGGTGTCAAGTTTTCAGAGGAAGTTTTTTTACAAGGGCACTGATGTCCTTGAAGAGCAGTCACATGGCTTTCATTTATGAGTTGAGGCAGCTCTCGGATCGACATATACTGTGTACAGTGGTTGTCATTTGTCCATTTACAGTATGTCCAAGTCTAGCACAATATCACTGAACAGAGCAAGTTCATTAACATTTTGGATCACAGAGACACCGAGGATGAACATGCCATGGAGCATAATTACCCACAGTTCAACACACTATTAAACTCTTGCTGTGCAAACATTTCGCAAGTGTGACATTATAGCACATATTTCTAAATGGTCAAAATGAACAGAACATAACAGTGTGTGGGAGTTATCTGGTGCTGCACATTGCACTCTATAACCAGTATATTTATATAAATCCCACACTTGTTATATCAGATATTATCAACATATTCAAAATCATATATCTTTCATTTTATTCAACGCAAGAAGTCGTGCTTTTACCATTACAATGCATAGAGTGGGGGTGTCTGTATATCACAGGTTCCACTCCTGACCTGTTGTGTATATATGTGTTAGGGTGCAGGTGTATTATCAAGTATGCCTTGTTATTTACCTTGCAGAAAATAATGATTAAGTTTTTAGGTAAACCAACTAGACATAAACTGTCCACTGCTGGAGGAAAGTAGTCCTATAACCTGTTTCATGTATTCCTGCTGCGTATACCCTGTTATAAAGTTTTAACCAAAGTCTGATTACATATTTTTCTTCTTTGAAAGGGGAAGTTACTTACGTATACGTTGCTATAATTGTTATTGTATTGTACCTTAAAGCGGCACTTTGCAGGACTGGCAGTTTCTTCGCTGTTTTTGTTCAGATTTTTTTTCTACAGAGCTCCCTCTACAGGTTAAGTGTAATGTTTAAAAACACTGTCGTAAAACCTCATTGGCGACGGACGAGTGCTTCCCTGCCCTCCTCTCATCCCCCCGTTCTCTGCTTTTGCTTCTTTTTTGAGTCTTTATGTCTGTAGTGTTGTTAAGCAATTCGTTTCTCGTGAGACCCAAGACTCCCACAAGACTTTATGACTCCAAGGCATGTTTTTTTTTTCTGTTAACCACTAAAAGAAGTCATTAAGCCATCAGAATGACTTTGAAAGCTGTTATATTAAGGTGAAAATCCTGCAAAGTTCTTCTTTAACAGTGTAACACCTTAACAATACATACCTTACCTTTACACTGCAAAAGACTATACATAGAGCATTATAGACGGCTAACATAAAATAAAATTAAATCCTTTTTTACAGACTTGAACACAGACTGCTCAAACCTGGAATAAATGTTATTGTATTCCGAACGCCAGGTATGTCATAGTCTGTATCCACATGGAAAAACTCAAGGTTTTATTGAACTCACTAGAGCTGACGTGCACAGCTCTCGTACACTATAATAAAGGAGGAAAGGGCAAAACAGAGTAACCAAAATAATGAGGCAAGAAGCATATTTTATCTCATACACAAATCAAAGCAGTACTCTGATGCTAACTAACCACAGAGTTGTTTACTTTTGCCAGCTCTTCCTTCTCACATGTTGTAGTGTCCTTGAGCTGGCAGCTCCAGAACGTGATCTCCGGTGATAAAGGAGGCTCGTGGTTAAAAACACTGGTTTACATGGAGCTAAATTGTAAATGGGCTGTTTATACTCGACCCATTAGACAATAATTTCAGCTAAATTGACTTTGTACACCTGATGTGAACCGGTGAAGAATTGAACTCTCTAATTGCTCTGTCTGCACTTGTGTCAAGTGTTTGTTCTTCATGCAAGAGGCATTCAGTTTGATCTGTGTGCGCTCGGAGGATCCTCAGACCAGGGACTTGCTCAAGGACATCCTCAGACAGACAGCAGACTTCAGCTCAGTATAAGACTTGTATATACATATCAACCTCCATGTACTCCGTCGCTGTCCATTAAGCTGCAATAACAATAACTAGCATAATATTATATACGTTCTACTACGATATACTGTATATCATTTTTTTGTCCAAGTTGTTTCAGAAATATGGTAGAAAATTAAATTTACGGTAAAAAACAAAAACCAAAACGCACACAGTAAAAGGACACAAGCTCGGTTCTGGATGTGGGCACCAGAAATGTTACGTTATTATATAATTATCACTCCAGAACAAACCTGAGATCTGGAAGGTAATTAATTTAGAGTGGGTGGATTTCAGTTTTTTTTTTTTACAATTTATAATTATTGTTTATGTGTGGGGTAAATAATTTATTTCTATATGTTTCTTTTTTACTTTGTTATAAAGAAAAATTAAATAAAAATGTTATCACAAACAAACAAAAAAAAATAGTATGTTGCAATTTGACAGTATTTATTTTGAAATATATCTGAGGTTTTTTTAACAGGGTATTTCTAAGGCATTTTATTTAAAAGCTCTGTAGTTTGAAGTATAAAGTATCTGACTATTAGTTTACCATCAGCAGTGTCCCCCTGGAGCCATAAACACTCTGTACTCCACTTTCATAATGAGAATCTGGGAGCTCATAAAATGACAATGCTACTGTATTTCACTCTAAAAGGAGGCTTCTTCAGCGTTAATTGACATGACATTACACAGACTGTACAGAGGGACTGAACCCTGACGAGATCTATGGGCCTAACCCGTTTTAGAAGCCACTCCGGAGTGATACGATGTAATGGTGGTATACTATAACATGTCTCCTGTCTGTCTCCTTTCATTGCAAGTCGTGACTTTTAGAGATCTACAGCTACACGGCAACCTCATTCTGTTTATACCATGTATGTTCAATTTGTTTTATTAAATGTTTATTTTTCCAAAAAAAAAATATATCAATACTGTATTAAATTAAACAATGATGAAGATGTTGCCAATGCCAGAGGGTAGGCATGCTGGTCACATTTGTTAACTGTGCTAGTTCATACAATAACCTTAGACAACTTATTCGTAACCATATTTTAATAATTGATAGTGAGGGGGAAAAAAATGCACCTCTGAGTCAGATTGAGGCCAAGTTACCAATTTGTAATTTCAGTTTGACTATGACTTCTTTGAAAATGTCTTATGACACCTGCCAGCCCACCTTCTGACTCTCATTGCACCATGAGACAATCAAGGGCCACAAAACCACAAAGAAGCTCAAATGGTGACAGTGCTTATCATGTGTCGGGCACTGCAGCAATTAAGATGAAGTCTTTTCATTCTGGACATGGTGCTCTGTCTGTGTATTTGTTCGATTGTCAATGGAAGTCCCCAACAAGTTTTATTATTAAATGTATAGTACTATCCAGTATGGCATTTGAATTATTAGAGCCAATACTATTCTAAAAATAGAATTATATGACAGTCCGAAAGATCGCTGAAGCTCCATTGATAATTTATACCTGACTTGACTAGACACACACACTTTCCTACACACAAAAACATGCTTATGTAAAGTCACTGGCTCTTATCTCTACACACACACACACACACACACACACACGCACGCACGCACGCACACACACACACACACACACACACACACACACACATACACACTTACACACACACACACACACACACATGCACACTCATGCACACACATGCACGCACGCATACAACCACACACTTACACACACACACACACATGCACGCACGCATACACACACTTACACACATACACACACTTACACACACACACACACTTACACACACACACACACACTTACACACACACACGCACACACACACACACACATGCACGCACGCATACACACACACTTACACACACACACACACACACACACATGCACGCACGCATACACACACACTTACACACACACACACACGCACGCACACACACACACACACACACTTACACACACACGCACACACACACACACACACTTACACACACACGCACACACGCACACACACACACATGCACGCACGCATACACACACACTTACACACACACACACACACATGCACGCACGCATACACACACACTTACACACACACGCACGCACACACACACACACACACTTACACACACACACACACACACACGCACACACACACACACGCACACACACACACGCACACAGACACACACACACATGCACACACACACACACACTTACACACACACACACACACACACACACACACACACACACACACACACACACACACACACACACACACACACGCACACAAACACACACACACGCGCACACACACACACACACACACACACACACACACACGCACACACACACACTTGCACACACACACGCACACACACACACACACACACACTTGTACACAGTTTCTGAATGGAACAAGCCTGCCCTGTGAACCGTGACAGCTGTAGCTAGCGTGATTGACAGAGTTTGAAAGTTTGAAAGGTTCAAGTGCAAGTTCACACGACCCTCAGCTCCGGGCCGTAGCATCGTGAGGCTGTGTGTGCTTCTGCCAATGCCTGTTCACGTCTCTTCCACCAGATGTCTGTCATATGCTGCCATGTTTTCTGCCAGTCATCTCCCAGTCGCTGCCGTTTTAATTAGAGCTCATTAATGCCTGGGCTTTCTTTGTAAATTATATATGGGTGCCAAAGAAAGTACATCATCATAAGCTGTCTCCGGAGGACCAGCCGTCATAAATAGTTAAGGCGTCAACATGTCCTTTTTGCTGCAGAGTTTATAGGATCAAGGTTTAGTCGCGACGGAAAGGGCAAGGTTGTTGAGTATGTTAGTGAATGTATGTGGTGATGTCAGAGGGGCCGTAGGCACGGGAATGGCTGCCACGTCTCTGTCAGTCTGCCCCAGGACAGCTGTGGTTACAGATGTAGGTTACTACCACCAGTGTGTGACTGTGGAGTGAATGAATAATTGATATGTAAAGCACCTTTGCGTCCCCAGAAAAGCTCTATATAAAATTGATGTAATAATAAATAATAATAATAATCATCCTTATTGTGGATTCTGTCGTCCCATGCAACCAAGAACAAGTCTTATTTCTATTTGTAGAATGATTATTACATAAAACACAAGCCCAAGAGTTTGTCAGTGGTGTGAGATTAAACTTGTGTTTGAATTTCAGACCTGGTAGACTGGTATCTAAATGTATCATGCCATGGTTTTGGCCTGACCCTGTCCCTTAGTCGTGTCTTGGTAGACTGTGGTCATGACTAGTTGAATTGTTCTTGAATAGTAAGACAACACAGAGTTTGTGTCTCCTTAAAAGGACTCTGTATTTTAGCATCTGTGGTTTGTGATTTTAGCTACATCTCTTGGTGCTCATCAGCTGCTTCCCTGTTTGCTTAGCTTTCTTGTTTGTTGTAAGCTGATCTCTGTTGTCCACAGTGAGCCATGGTCCAGAACCGTGTCAGGTTCTGTCCACAGTGAGCCATGGTCCAGAACCGTGTCAGGTTTATATTTTAATGTGGTGGTAATCTGATCTACAAAAGCTAAAAAGCAGGATTGTACCGTTTTGCTCTCAATTGTCCAAAAGAGGTCTTGAAAAAAAAAAATTTGTAAAGAGGGTGAAAAATAAGATGTAATATGAAAATGTGTACCCAACTTTAGACCTTAGTTGTAAATAGTAATTTTTTTTTTCTATTTAAAATGTACTTTTTACCTTTCATCCTACTCCAACACATGGAGCTAGGACCTCTGATTTCCATATTAATAAGTCCTCCATTGCCAATTTCTCCTCAGCTTCTTCCTTGTCTCAGCAGCTTACATCAGTCGAATGAGGAAGCCCTCCACTGCAGAACCTGAGGTGGGACGAGAGGGCTGCTCATTACCATACTGTATGCCTACATCAATGCACTGCCTCAATAATGGCCCTTGTCATTGAAACAAATCACAGCCTTTCAATGGCAGCGGCCCAAGCCCCACAAATTCAAATTTCATTTCGTCTCAGTGGGAAATTGGAGCAGGGAGAATTAACTTGCAATCCATTTCCAATATTTCTTTAACAATTTGGGGAGGCCTGGCGGGGCTACTTTATATTTCGATAGGGACGCAAACAATTTGCTTGAGATGTATTACATTACAGCCCGAAGAATGACAAAATTGGCCACAGCACAGAGCAACGAAAACAAGCCTAATCGGACTCCTCAATTTCACGGTGACACAGCCCGTTGTAATGAGGTGACTCTGTGACTCTCTCCACTTCGTCTGAAAAAGTTCTGTCACATGAAATGTAAAGGCACTCAAAGGAACACAGTCAGGATAATTATGTTTGCTGGATTTGTCTTGTTCCTGGGAATCCTCCGGTGCAGTTTCCTTAAGGCAACCTGATTTCATTAGTTGTTTAACTAATTCACTTCCAAATTGTTTTTGAAAAGAGCACCTAAAGTACTTTTTGTCTCAAGTCAACCCTCACTTGATGTGCTAATTTATGAGTCTCTATAGTTTGCAAACAGAATGGGCTGCAGGAGGGGCGGCCTTTCTCCAATTATCTCTAATTGAAGGAAATTGCTCGCTGTGTTTTTACCCTTAATTATGATCTTTTGTGGAGATCCATCTGAAGATGTTTATGTATTTGCACAAGATTTTGAGTTGACAAAATGGCATTAATAGATGAATCAATAATGTTAATCCTATAGACTGCTGTGATTGACAGCTTACTCAACTGCCTATTGCATTGGTAATTTATTTATTTTTAAAGATTATCTACTGTGACTAGAGCTATGGTCCACTAAGATGTATGTTACTGCCTGGAGCGTCACTAGGCACATAAGCTCTTGCAACAGGTAACTTTAATTTATGGTTGATTGTATACTACACGAATGAATACACAATGAAATATTTCATGGATCTGTAAAGCTGCACTTCAGTCTTTTATCCAATATACAGTGTGTGACTTTTATACACTACTAAATCTATTTGATAGTCTCTCAGGGCGTATTCACATGGGATTAATGTGGATTAATTAAACATAATTAAATAAATGATTACACTCATCCTTTAATCAGCCTTTATTTGAATATACTTAGTGCAACAAGTGTGTTATTGATGCCTTTCTAAAACCATTACCCTTAGTCTAGTATTGAAAATGCCCATTATCGTATAGTATTTTACTTAATAGAAAGTATTGGAGCTAGTGCGTAAAATGCGTCGACGCGTCATGGCGTGTCAGGACCGGCTCAGTAGAAGCGAGCTGGTAAACACGAAAATGACAAATATAAAGTACACCTGTGATGAAGCTTTGGCTTTAGTAATGGCTGACTCTGGTTCTGAGGGAGAACAACTGCCTTTAGAGTATTTTCAGCCGAGTGAAAGTGAGAATGAGCGAGAGTGAGAGTGCATGTGTAACTTGGACAGCGGCGGCGCGTCTTTCCCACATTTTGCCATCAGTGAAAGAAACGGGATGAAACTAGTCGCTCTGGTCGCGGTAGTGACGAGGAGGTTGGGAAGGGAAGACGTGTGCACTTAGCACCTACTGCTTTACCTTTAGCACAGGTGATAGCAGCCGGGCCGGGTGTACTCGCTGTGGCCGCGGTAGTGACAAGGAGGTCGGGAATAATGCAACTTCCAGTGACAGCTGTGTGAGTGAAACACGTGTTCATTCTGACACTTTACCCAGTCGAGGAGGAAGAGGCAGGGCTAAACATAGTCAAATGCGCCAATCAAAGCAGTGATACAAGTGATGGCTGTGTGCTGTGCCTTATGAGAGGTCCCACACTGTAAAAAAACTATGCCATTTGGATAAGAACAGATAAAGCTAATGCAACCAAACACCTACAGTACATGTGTATATTTGTCAGATCTATTTTTATACTATATTAACTATTTTACTATAGTTATGGTATATATATATATATATATATATATATATATATATATATATATATATATATAGAAGTTGTAGTTGTAGTTTACTAATTTTGCTTTACAAGTTACTGTTATTAATAATTTAATTTCAGAAAAAGATAGAAAAAAGAAAAAAAATATTATAATATCTTTTAGTCTGTATGTACTTTAAATAAACAAAACTGCCAATATAATGACATGGTATGCAAATGAAATGCAAATTAGATGCATTTTTGTTTACTTTTTGGACAAACCAATAAATAAAACCTAATCATAAGTAGGTGATTATTAATAACGAATATATCTCCTTAGTTAAAAAAGCGTTTCAAATGCTTTCTTTTTTTATTATGTATTCATTTAAAAATATACATACTTACTACCCTCTTTAAAATACATTAATCTAGTGTTCTTTTTTTTATTCATACAGTTTATAAAAAAAACCCCACTAGATTAATAAATAAATAAAAATAAAATAATTGTTAGATTAGTCGACAGAAGAAATAATTGTTAGTTGCAGCTCTAATTGGAGCTGTGTGCTGCTTGTGCCCTTTCTGATGCAACAAACCATTACTTACTATGTTACATGAGCTTGACTTCAAATGAGAAGAATTGCCATTTATGTGAACTTCCGTCATGTTGAAACTCATTTTTCTGACACATTACAGTAATAATAATATTTACATCAGATACACATTTTTGTCTTTACACTGCGTTTGCATGTCCTGTGTACATTTTGTTCATCTTATCTCTTATCTGGTGTTTTATTGTGAAACGTGCTGTGTGTATGCATCATATCCCATTGTAAAAGTCTGATTTCTAAGAAACACAGGAGGCATTATTACTATAGTCCACAGAGGTACTTTTGACTTTTGCTACACTTTATAAAGGGTTCTTTCCACTGGGTTCTTCAGCTTGTGATACCTGACCCATTAGGCAGGGTTAAAAATGTCCCTTTTCATTCAATGAGCAAGGTTATATTATAATTTAGCTTCATTTTTTAGAATTTGTGTATAACCCTGCTACCTATATCATTTTAAAATTTAATATACAGTGTACTGTGATATAAATATTTCATTGTTTGCCACAACAAACAAACAAATCCATAAACATGAATTCCCTGGTGTGGACCAGTAAACACAACATAAAGCAGACCAGCAGTGTTTTTCCTGAAAACCTTCCACTTTGGGGCCTGGCTCTCGCTGTATGTCCCAGTGGTCTTTGCTCTCATGTAAAAGACATCAAATAGACTCACTATTCCCTGTAAGGTGTTGGCAGCTTTTTTTGGTTTGTCCAGGTAACGCGCTGACATTCACCGAAAACTTTCAGCAAGGCCAAAGTTTCCCTCCGCAGCCTTGATCTCTCCATATCTGTCAGCCATCACTGGTCGGGATATGTGAGCCTCTCCAACTATGGTGTTGAAGAAAGTTTTCTGGAAACTCAGTATGTATTTATACAGCACCGAGGCACATTACAGCTTCTGACCATGAGCGACCGGTGTGTGAGATACAGGGCTGAGCGAGGGCTGCAGTCCTATCGCTCCCACTGTTTGTAACAGGTTAAACATTTTAGAGGAAAAAAAAAAGGAAACTTCTAAAATGTGGGTTTTTTACATTTCATTTTCTGCACCAAAGCCTCCTGATAATGTGGTATGAAGTCATTTTGTCTGGGTTGCTGCCACAATTTCTCTAATGTGCTGAAGATAATACAATTCTTCATATTTATTTTGTTATTTAACAGGGGCCATGCACAACACATTATACAGTGACAGTTTATCTTTAAAGGAGCAATGAAATAAAAAGGAAATGTTGCTGCTCTAAATCAGTCCTGGCTCACACAAAGCATTTAACAAACCCACTGTACCATAACCTAAGAGGGAATAATAAGTGACAATTTTTAAATTATGCTACATACCAGGTGATATATACATTTCCAATAGTTGACACCATCTATTTATTTTTTTGTTCAATAGTTTGGCTGTAAGTGGTTTAAGATGAGTGCAGTAATACGGACACCCATTGAAACATGTCAACAAAATAGTTTGTTTCCCTGTTGATTAATCTTTTTTTTTTTTCACAAGATTTTAAAATGAATAACCAGACTAAAATGTTACATAACTCTTTACAGAGCCATGCGTTATTTTTCAAGACGTCAGTGTCAGTGTTTTCCACTAATGTCTCATGGACTATGCTACCTTTTTATGAATGTTAGTAGCTTGCAACAATTATCTCTGTGGACCTTATGATTGCCTTCATCTGTATGGTAACTTCTGGCTCCATGAACTCAATATGGTGAGAACATTTACAAAGTTTACAAAATTAAAACGCAGTGTAATATTATACATGTGTTCATTGTCTTGAGGTCATGTGATCCACAGTGCACTTGATTTACTTAAATCAATCACTTGCATGTGTCGAATAGTGCTGCTGAGCCAGTATAGTGTATACTTCATTCAGTAGACTGTAGGTCTACTTCACACACAAGAATTAAAAACACATAACCTAAGTGTAATGTTGATCCAGGTATGTTAAAAATATTCGCAAAAATCAAATCATTATGTTATGGTCTTCAAGTATTAAAAAAATAAAATACTGTGAATTGAACCAGAGGGGTTAGCTGTATCATAGCATCATTGACTTATACACAGATGCCCTTCCCTGGTGACCAGACCCTTTTCCTTTTTCCAAAAGGAGGAAGGTCAGGTGCCTTCCACACAGCAAATACCTTCCTCGGCAATGTTGCGATAAAACCGCTCTGGTGTCCGCTCTACTGCTGGACATGTTAACTAGTGGCCTCCTTGTTGAGAAACGGCTGTGTAGTGTCACCTTTTTTTGCGTCACGTCCAGCGATTCTCTAATTGGTTAACATTCCTCTGATGAGATGATAATACATTAGTGGTTTTTTAATGTGGATTTAGGAAGAGATGCACCATTTCAGGTTTACGATGACAAATATTTCTACTTTTTGTAAAATATGCAGTGTCTACATTTTAATGCTTTATCACTTTGACTTAAAAACATCAATCAGTAATGTATTTAGCCCAAAGACTCGTAATTAAATTTCCTACTCATCATTCAGTCAGCGCGTGTTTTTGCCTGCTCCTGTTCAAAAGTTGAGATGAAAGTTTTTCCTCTGGTTCTCTTACTTTGAGCTTGTTATTTAATGAGTACTGTGCACCACTCTTGTCTGGAGTCAGAAATCCTGTCACAAGGAAGAAAAGCTATGTTAGACTGTGCGAGCCTGTCAACACAGCTCCAAGCAGCAGGAGAAGGTTAGGAGGAGACAGTCTACGAAGTGATATCAACACAAGTTAACCTTACCTTAGTCTACACTCACCCATGTAAAGACTACCACAATGGAGCTTTTCTGATGCGTATTCTGTTGTATGTGCACTACTGATGCATGCACCTTTGGCAATGTACTCATTACATTATAATTACTTGTACATTGTGAAAAATAAACTACAAAATTAGGTTTTTACTTAATGCAAAATTAAAACATATACAATTATTCCACCCCTGCGTTCCCCAGCACCGAGGCTACGGCGGCAGAATGGCACTTTCTGAGTTTTCTGTCCATATCTTTGAACGTACCGTGACCTTAAAACAAGTTTACCTGACCATGGCTCAAAACCATCTGCGGGAGGGCTTCCACAAAAAGCGTTCGCAAAATGCACTTACTTTTATAAGAGTCAGCAACTGGATGATTAACAGAATTATTTTATCCAATCCAATGGTCATTTCATGGTCATTTCTTTTCTTGAATCCCCACTGCAACAATGACTCTCAAATTTGATCATTTATTTTATTTACAAACTATTTAGTGTAAAACTAGTTGTAATGTTGGAGATTTTCTGTGTAACCATCGGATGTATGCAGACGACTTGGTATTGCTGTGCCCATATAGTGCAGGCCTTCAGCAGCTTTTAAATGTCTGCTCGCAGTATGGCTTAGAATACGACATTACATCACACATCATGAGTGTAAAAACAAAGGAGAATCTCAAACTTTCATTTCCTGAATTCTATATGTGTGGAAATGTTCTACAAGCCACAAATGAGATTAAATATCTTGGACATTATGTAACTTGTGATCTCTCAGATGAGAGAGACATGTATAGGCAGCAATGCAAATTAAATGGGTTAAATATGCTTGTGCTCTGCCAATGTTAAAACTGCACTTTTTAGTACTTTTTGTTGCCCCTTGTATATTGCGCATTTGTGGTCTAGCTACAAGAAGAAGTTCATGCAAAAACTGTTGGTTGTGTACAATAATTCTATGAGGATACTACTGAAGGTCCCAAGGCGCTGTAGTGCAAATGAAATGTTTGTTAATTGTGGTGTAAGAGCTTGTGCAGCTGTTATACGCTTCTGTATTTATTCTTTTATGTGCAGATTAATGAAATTGTCAAATGATATAGTTCAAGCCCTGGTCTGTCCAGATTTTAGAGCTGTGAGATTTACAACTAGAATGTGGCACTGGCCATCCTGCCTTTATTTATAATGTACTTTTGTCAAATCCAGTACTACACTTAAGCTTTTCTGAGGTCTTTGCATTAGTACCTGGATGATAATCTTTCATTTAATATACTATAAAAATGACATCACGTATTTAATTATAAAAGGATGTTTCATTAATACATATTAAACAATACTAATCACATAAGATCCTCGTTTGAGCTAAATGCAAATCATTTTAAATGTATATAAAATACAAAATATCCCTTCAACAACAATATGTACACTCATTAGTCTTTTCAAAAACAAATTTGTAAATGGCCTAAATCTGCTGACAAACTGCAAAATCCAAAAACAAAAACAACCTTAAATGCACTATTGCTTTTTAACCTTGTGTATTAACCCAAAATAGCACATATTCCTCTCTAATACTTTATTTTTTTCCCCCATGTGAGGAAGGACACTGTGTCTTGATGCTCCGCAGTGTCTCCTGGGATGGGTCACTTGTTTGGATAATGGATAATACCAATTGGCTTAACACAGGATAAAAGGTCATTAAAACTTTCTAACACGTCCCTTTGTAATGCTGCCGGTTCAGAAGTCTGGACATTTGGGGGCTCTCTCGTCTCCTGTGACTAAAACTGAGCAGTGAAAAACTTTCTGATTTCAATATGACAATGCCGCCGGCAAAAGCATCACTTCCCAGAGCCCCGCCCCCCCGAGAGCCCCACATCCTCCTCTGTCAGCGTGCTACCTCCACCGGTCGGGCCCGCTGATCCAGATTTTGCTGGTTTTTAATTAAGTGGAAGGTCAAATCTCATCGCTCTTGACTTCAGGGAGCTGCTGCTGTCTGCGTGGCACTGGCGTTACACCCAGTCATTAATTTTATGGAGCGGGGGCTTTAATTGATTAAAAAGTTAAGGACAGTGGGGAATGCATGATAAGAGGCGCCTGCATTTATTTGCTGTGCTTTACAAGATAATGGTAGCGATAATGACTTTATTTTTAGAGAAACTTCAGAATTGGAGTTTGTAAGTGTGAGACTTTCATCCTTTCATTTGGGTTGTCGTCATCAGTACATTTTTTTAGTAAACATCTATTAAAACTCTTCATGATATGGTTATGATTAAGAAAATAAAATTACTTGAGATCCTGAGGAATAGCTATGCAAAGTTATGTTTCAGAGCTTAGAACTAAAATAATGCTAACCTTTGTGACGTCAGTGATGCAGTGCTCCTGTTTTTCTGCCTCGCTTATTTTTCACTGCGTTTGTCACTTCTTAACCTCGTCAAATTCAAATGGACAACTCTGAAAACACATGATGCCTATAAGTTTTTTGGATGGCTGATGCCTTTAATATAAAAAAAAACATGTTGAGAAACTTTACTAATAGCCACGTCAAAACTGCATCTTAGAGTGGTAGAAAAATGATTGGGATTGTTTTAATTATTATATAAAACCTTACTGTCTTACTAGCTAACAATTATAAGACACCAGAACAGCCTGGTCCAATCACAGTTAGTTTCAGCTTAAACCCCTCCCTCTAGAGATAAAGCTCAGCTCTCTTACCTGTTGAACTCAGAATTGACTAAGTTTCTTTAAATTAGAGACAAGACGTCTTCACCTTGAAAACTGAGTCCAAAAATTGCTTTAATTTCTCTAGATGATCTGGATGACTGAGAACCTTCACAGACAATAAAAAAAGCGAAGAAAACGTATCTGTTAACAGGATCCAGCAGAATGTGTTGGTGCACATATGTTGTCACTTTCTTTATTTTACTGCTACAGGACACTTATTGTAAATAAGTTCAATAGTTCATTCGTATTATAATGGTGGCGTCTTTAAAAATGGCCGTGTCGTT